>CAJUYG010000375.1:160077-174929 GCA_910591675.1 Galerucella calmariensis | reverse complement strand
AAAAAAAAATTTTCCAACGATTATTGCTTACTTGCAGGTATGGCACTGATGATGGCCTAACAGCCGAAAGCGCTTTGCAATTTTAAATAAAATTTTACACAGAATACAAAAATGTTTTCTTGACGTAATAAACTTCTTCCAAGGCAAAATTAGTGGAATAAAAAGTTGTTATCTCACGAATGTAGTTAGAGGTTATGGTTCATTGGAGATTTTAATCAAGATCTCAAAAATAAGTCAAAAAGTTTATCAATATACCTACATCAATCATCTGATGCGAAAATAACCATAATCTTCCCGTCCAAAGCACCAGGAAGTTATATATAACGTTCCTATTAAACTTTTGCTATGACTAGTGGTCAAGGATTTTTAGTATGCTTCCAACAGGTGTACCTACGTAAAATAATTATACAAAAACGGTATAAAAGAATTTCATTGTTTCAAGACTAATGTAATTATTATGCAATGTACGTAAAACATAAATTAATGATTCCCAAATTTGTGTAAATTAACAATTATAATGTCATTTTGTATCTAACACATCAGCGTCTACGATAATTTTGTAATCACCTGATTTTATTTTTACGTGAATAAGTAATGTTAAAAGTACGTCAACTGCATTTTGATAAGAAATATGTAGAATATATAATATTGTTTATTAATAATATATCTCTTTTTTCAGATATGGTTTCGCATATAGGTAGACAATCACCTGTTGAGCCCAACTTTCTCAGCGCCAACTTTCTCAGAAGAAGTCCAGGTCTAGGTTGGATTCGAAATGTGGTCAGCATTTGTCATTCTTGTCATTCTTGATAGCGTTAGCAGGAGCGCTACCGGAACGTTGAAATAAAAATATTAAAGAAAAACTGTGGTTTGATTTCCCAAAAATAACAAAAAGAATAATACCCTTGAGTATAGGTGTATATAATCAAGGATAATACTGAAGATAAATACAAAATATTCTAAACGAAAAGCAGATTAACTCACGAATAAACTTATTATTGAAACTGTTTTTTATAATATACCTAGTAGTTAATCGATAGAGCGTAATTGAAATTACATTTTACAAAATTTACCCAATTCTGCGTATATTTAATATTAGCTACTGCAAGCACCAAACGTGATGGCGAGCCCGCCCCCATACACACAAACTCATTTTCAATGTTACCTCCCACAACAGCTCTTGCAAGACCTATAAATGGCATTATGTCTGAATAATTTTTGTGTTGTTTCTGAAAAAATGTCACCGCCTAACAAAAAACCAGTTATCAAGAGTCATGCACGTGGAATGATTTTTTTCTACAAACGTCATAAAATGACAAAGTTTGCGCATTGATAACAATATGCGAAGTGACACTTTTTTTAGGATTCCTACGTTACCATGACACCGCATGCAAAATACTTTGCGCCCTAGGGTGCGAAATATTTTGCACACTGCATGTAAATTAATAAGACTTTTGTATTTCAATCTTTAAATAATGAAGCAAAACTCCAAAATATTATTTACTTTTAAAATGATGATAGAATTTTACAATAACTCTAGTTATTATTTACAATATTAACAATAATCGTACAACCAGTACTTGAACAAATATTTATTCTTAAACCAGATAATTCAGGTTCAGCTCGGGATATTGCGGTTTTGGGGGTTGAAACACTATTAATTCTTGAGATAGAGGTGATCCTGAAATTTCACAATCCAAAACTTTATCTGATATTTGAATCTTATTATTGATAGAATCTTCCACATATCCTTCACTTTGTTTTCATAGTAACCAGTGAACATTTGATTAGGAAAGACATTTTAAGCCAGCTCAACACTATTTTCTATAATAAATTAGGCATTTTACTCATCTATAATATTTTTAAAACATAGATTTTGACGTTTGTAAAAAAAATATTGTTTGCATCTCGAACGCGAACTACTTTGGTGGTCAATTCTCGATCACCAAAGTAGCATTGTGCGCACTAGATACAAAAGTAACTACAATATGTATTAAAGTGTTCAATTATTTTCAAAGTGTCAAATGTGACTCGAATAAGTTATCAAATGTGGAAAATAAAACATTTCTCGCTACACAGCTACCATTACCTAAATAAATTTCAAAAATAACTATTACAACACAAATCTTTATTTTGTATTAGGTATTCGATAGATACCATTGAAAGAGTGGTTAAAGAAGGGGAGCAGCTAATTTCTGCAAATTACGTGCAAGTAAAATTTTTCACTCCAGGGTGTCTATTCACTAACAGTGAGAGCTACTACGAGAATAAACTTTTATAAAGTGCCCTCTCTCGAAATTGCAAATTATGACTTTATAAGTGTGTACTCTCGTAGGAGCTCTCACTGTTAGTAAATAGACACCCAAGAAAGAAGCGGCCTAGAAGAGCACCAATAACGAATATTCCCGAGTATGAGTGTTCCAATATTAGACGGATTATTTAATAAGTTTATCATTATATAACATTTTAATGAACTGTACTACTACCTATAATACTAAATAAAATATTAAAAGAAATTACTAAGAAATCATGTTCCATTTGCTACCCTAATTAAAACTAATTATAGGTTCGACACTTACCGGCAAGGGGCTTATCGTAATCCAATAGTAATTTAGTTGGAAGAGTCTATACCTGCGCATTCACTGGTCCTGAAGCAGTATTTGGGATATCAAAAGCTATTGCACGTGGTTGTACATCTCGGTGGATTCAAACTAAACATCCAGTCGTAATGGAGGTACGTGCCGTGGAACAACAGGAACATTCAATTTCTAGAACACTATATTTCGAGAAAAATGAGTCAGAAAACTGGCATACTCACATATTTGGATTTAAATCTGTTGATGTGTTACTTAGGGCCCCCTAAAGTATCAGGCAATTACGCACTGTGTGCCCCCGCATACACGTAGTTACACGCCTTTAATCTTCTTAACGACCATATCGATATTAGCCATTCTCCCTTATTAAACTTATTTACCTAGAAGATAGATTAGGAATGATTGTTGTGAATGAATTTCCCGGTAAACTCGTTTCATTATTTTGTTAATATTCGTAAAATTCCTTATTTAGGCACTTTTTGCAACGTTGTCTAATACTTTTGTCGATATTCCTAAGCTTCCGTATTTATTAAGTACTGTATAAATTAAAAATGTTTCATTATGCATTCAGTCGTTTGATAAAGCTACTGTGTTAGCGAAATGCGTCACAAGTTTAAATTGAACACTTATACTAGTTCAAATATAATGAGGATTTAAACAAATTCAATTGTTTTATTTAATCGTTCAATATAAACTTGTTGGCCAAAAATCGTAATATGTTTACAAAATCTGCGAATTCTTGAACTGCCTTAACTTTTCTGGCACTAAGTTCTTTACTAATGGGCTCATTTACATATTTTTATTTATTTTACCATTAGGAAGAGCACATCATTTTGAGGCTCTGTGCAGAAAATCGTCGACGTCAGCGAGACTCCTAAGTCGCCTAAAATTATATTAAAATTATTATAAATTATAGGTAAACGTCATCGCATATGAAATCTCTCGTTGAGCCGATCGGTTTTCGGTTAGATGACTACTTCGCTAGTAATAGTAGGTATTTTGCTAGCTTATATGCTTATTATTTATTATACATTTTAGCAAACTCTAAACAGTGTTATGTTTGTGAAATAAGAACGTTTAGAAATCATTTAAACTATTCGACACAATGGACCAAAGCGCGGTTCCAGAATGTAAAAGTACTACGATTAAAACATCTAATAAAACATTTATTTCTATTAATAAGGATGCAAAAAAATGGAAGCAATGGCAGAAAAGCATAAAAAGACTCAAAGCATTCACTGATAAGTCAACATACTTTGTTTATGTATTTTTAGGATTTCATTTTTCTTCAATAAGAATTGTTATAAATTACATTATAAAATACGTTCCAAATCCATATTGAGAGGGTTATTGAAAACCACACGCTTGTATTATTCTAAATTTTTTAAATACATACGTAGATGATATTGTTCTTATAGCTTGTGTTATTGTGTCAGTAATGTTCAAAATTATTCAATAAAATAATGGGTCAGTTCTTCACAAATTAAATTTTATTAAATTGGTACTGCTTTTTTCCAAAAAACAGGTAATCTTTTTCAGTAGATCATCAACAAAACTGGCGTATATTATGTTTTAAAAGAAATTATTTTATTTGATTCAAAGTCCGGATCAACTCTAATAAATATCGCTTTTTTTACCAGTGGGGTGCATGTGCTTTTGGATCGGATGTAAACATTTGGAACTAATATTACCTGCTCCATCAAAATAAGTTTTTCTTGTTCTTTTCAACATTGGTGATTTAATTTCCACTACACATTAATCATAAATTTGGAGAAGCTCCTTTAATTGGGCAGTCTGCAGTTTTAAAAAATTGCAATTTTTTACTGAGTAACCTATAGTGTTATCTCCGTAACTTTGTCCAACAGACCAGTAATAGAATAAAACATCTGGAATTACCCTGTATATCTTTTGAGAGAGCATGTATTTATGAAAATATTGACATTTTTAACCATTCTGACCGGAAAACAGCCAAAAACGATGTGTCACATAGTATAAAATTATAATTTAATAAACTCGTGTTTTTGATTAAAAAACTCCATAATCATTAGCAAGTTCACTTCTGGAAGATTTAATGAGTCTGCTTTTTTAAAATTAGGTCAACGCATTTTACTTTATCCACACAAAATTTTGTGAGTAATTCAAAATAAATAAATTCTACGCGAGGCACGTTACAGTCAGAAGCGTAATGTTTGTGCACATTAACTTTCATATGCGGTGACGTCACAGTCATAGTCTTCGCCCCGCTACGGTATGCTTGTTTAATTGGTTGTATTAGGAGAACGACATATTCTATTGACATAAAGTTTTCAGAATCATATTTTTATCCTTAGTACTTTGTTTTAAGACAGTTAAAAATGATTTAAAAATTTTCGTAAACGAGCCCATTGCTATATAATGGTTATATATTATCTAGTTGGTGGTGATCGATGTGTGTTTTCTATTTTCAAGCTTCTATAAAACTCTGTCTCGGCTTCTAATCTTAACAGTCTCAAGCTTTATCGTGAGTTCACACCTTCAGCACTTTGTCTATACAAGAGCAGTGCCAAAATACCGATAGATTAGTTTTTAAAGTTTGACGTGTATCATTATTTATTGCTACAGGCACTAATGCTCTTCACGTTGGTATTTTATTTTATGTAACCTGAAAATATACTTGCAGTAAGTCGGAAAATTATTTCATTAGATTATTATACATGTTTCTAATATTTGTAGATTTCGAATTGCCATCAAAACGTGTAAGCTCCTTTTCTTAAGGTAAGTAAATTTTAAGAAAAAAAAAACCATCAAGCTATAGAAGGTATCTAAATGAAGTAGTTGAATTTTCTAAATTTTATTGTGTTTCTCGGGACAGGTCGAATTAAATAGTCCACAATAGACCATATTACACAGAGTAGAATTCTACTTTGTACAGTTTGTCCAAAAGCAATGGCAGAAGTTAAAGTATATGTTCGTCTTCCTTGTCGACTTCCTTTGATTGGTAGGTCAAGCAATGGAACATGAAAGTAGGAGTTTTTGACAAAAGTCCTAGTAGAAAACGGACTATGACATGCTGCAAAATATTGCATTAAAAATCTGCACACAAAGTATTAGTTTTCATCAAAGTTTAAACGTCATATCTTAAAAAAAAACAATGATGAATTTTTGGAAAAATCACGTATTTTCCAGTTTTTCCGAATTTTCTACGTTCTTAATTATCCATATAATCCAATAATTCGTAATAGGTAAGAGCATGTGATGTGAACTGAGAAAGCCTTTCAATTGATATTTGTTTCCTAATTTATTCGAATAAACAAAACTGCCAATCTCGCGAGATCTCGAAATTGGCGGTATCTCGTGGTACTGTTATTCATATAAATTCGCGAGATCTCGAAATTGGCGAGGTCTCGTGAGTGTTATATTATCTATGGTCTCGTAGTGCTGTTATTCATTTAAACTCGCGAGACCTCGCCTGATCACCAGTCTCGCGAGCTTGCATTCCCTAAACCTAATAATACCGTATGTTAAGGTTTTATCAGAAATAATTAAGAAAATTAATAATCGTTGATATTGATTCTAACAAAAACTTAACCCAAAAATTGAGAAAAATCTTCAAATAACTGCATATTTATATCAAATATCCTGTGAATGCGACAAAGTTTATTTAGGTGAAACATCTAGAATCTAGACCATTAAAAATCCGAATAAATGAACACAAAAAGTGATATGGAGCTCTTTGTCAGGTATTTGCAAACATGTATGAGGGGCATCAAATTCAATGGGGTTCGGCGCACATTATATTAAAAGAGCCCAATAATAAAAGACGAAAAATCAAAGAAAGTGCTTTAATACAACTAAATGCGGATAAATATGTAGCTATATAGTTTTATTAACTAACATTTCCGAAATAAGCAAAAAAGAACTATCTCAAAAAAACTTTCCTATACTTTGTTTAAACTAAGAGGAGCGATTTGAATTTAAGTTGGCATTTCTGTAGCCTAGTGATTGCTGCCCGATTAACACCTAACACCTTTTTTATACAACTTACAATGACATTTATGAATATATTATTACATCAATTTTTATTCGGTACACTTTTTTTACGTTCCTTGTTTAATTATGTATTACATTTCAACCAAGTTAAGTGCTATTTTCATTATTTATTCAGTTTGATAAACAAAATTCAAGCTTGTTTTTTTTTGTTAATAATTTAAATGTTTATTTTTATTATTTACATACAAAATTTGAAGGAAGGGCAGGCAACCGTTCAATACGAACTACAAGTGAACAATAAACTCAAATCCTTATTCCTTCATAAATTACTTAAAATATTTCTGATACAAATAACAAAGAACTGTTTGGTCTAGCCTGTCAACAATCTCTTTATATAATCATAAAAAGGGACAAAATGCCGTAAAACATAATTTTAACAAACATAGCTTCTTGATAGCCAACTTCACAAAACAAAGACGTCAATATTGAGTTTTCGTCGGTGTTGAGGTGGCTGTATAAAATGTATGTATGTATAAAATGTCCAAGTGAAATCTTATTTTTGTGATTATTCCCATCTACATCAACTTTTGCTTACATTACAGTGGGTACAGTATTATGGTATTTTTCGATATCAAAACTTCTGTTCGCTTTTAGTTTGTGCTCAAATAGACAATAATTTGAACATACAGTAGCATTTTCAACAGATTTATTTATCATCATATTTCACATGAATTACTTATTATAACCTTAAATTTTGTTCACAATAATGTGAAATTTGGTTACCACTTTCGCAATGGCCTGTTGCCAATGATGATTCGAATTCTAGACTTGCCTTGATCCCTCATTGACTGCGAACAATACAATACGTATGTAAGAATACTCTAGAAATTCAATTAAATGTTAATTTCTATTCTTTGAATACAAAATTCGAAAGAACGTCCAACAACCGTTCAATACGATAAACAGAAAAACAAAACATAACAAAACATAAACTTACTAACAAAATATATCTGCTTAGTCCAGCCTGTCAGTTATCTGTACAAATCGCGAAAAGTCTATTCGACAAGGAAAATAGAAAAACAACTTGAAAGAAAGAGAAGAATAATTGTTCGCAGTCAGCGGTAGGCGTGTGTTCAGTTCCAGCTACCAATCTGATATTAAAGCAGCGTTGCCAGCTTAGAAATTTTGGTACCTTCTAAGGAATAAATAACTTATTTTGCATATGACTTTTAACACGGGATAACGCCGTATTTAGTGGGAGAAAATCGAGATTGGTAATATCATTGACTTTTGAAAAATAAGTGAGATCAACATAAATAAGAATAAAATAATGAAGCTCAAGAAAAAATTTGGACAAATTACAATCTGCAATAAATAAAATATATACACTGCTTTCGGTTTAATAAATAATTATTGGTATTTAACATTGTTGCCGACAAAAATTGGGAATAACTTTTACAGATAAGTACATTAGGCATCAGCGGTTAAAATGGGGGCACTGAACGAACACACGCTCATTTCTGACTGCGCACAATTATTCTTCTCCTTCTTTCAAGTAGTTTTTCTTGTCGTACTTGAGTAAATCGTATGTCGCAAATAGAATTTTCGCAATTTGTATATCTTAAATATTATTGTCATAAAACCCAAAATTTGATTTTAACTAATTATATACACTTCAGAAATCAAAGTTGTCTATAAAATTGATGTTTTCGTTGGTAATGATCTGCATGGGTAACACATGGGTCGGTCAATTAGTCTGAACACGACCCTTTTGGAACACACTCTCAATCTAGTAACTTTTAGTGATGTGATTGAGGATTCTTAAAATGCTCCTCCTAGTTTAAAAACAAGGTATAGTAGACTATCGTGATACAACACCCGTATGCATAGTCGATCGCCAGCGACTCTCCGTGGGATCGCCAATCGCCATGTATTAATTTTGATGTCAAGCGCCAGAAAAGCAACGAGTGCGCAGTAGTTTATATTTTGGAGAATCGCCGGCGAACAGTGGGAGATGGTCAGTAGTACCTCCGGCAAACAATATCATATTACCAATGAACGAGGGTCAGGAGCCCATGACCAATCGAGGATTACCCGTTCCTAGATTAATTGCATTTTTATTAACATTGCCATCACATATGCATCTCTGGTATGGTTGCTATGCTAAAACTAAGCAAGGTCCAAAGACTTGCATGCATTGGCATTACTCCTACTACTCCTACTCCTACAGCGGCACTGGAGACAATGCTAGACCTTCCTCCGCTACATTGTGTCATAATGTGCGAAGCAATGGCAGCACTAACCCGACTGAAAAAGCATCAGACCATGGCGAGGCACATGGGAAATGACATACAGAGTTAAGGCATGTGGATAATGACAGTTTCAAAATGCCAACAGGCCACATGACCACCAAATATATCTTTCGCAAGAACTTCGAGATTGTCATCAAAGATCGAAAGGAGCTTGAGGAAGAGAACGCACCACCACTTAGTAGAGCGAATGAACTGATCTGGCATACAGACGGATCAAAAAATGAGCTCGGCACCGCAGCGGGCATATACAGCAAGACGAGCAAATATGAAGGAATCGTCTCGCTAGGAAAATACGCTTCAGTATTTTAAGCAGAGGTCTATGCAATACTTGCATGTGCAAGGGCTAATAATATGAGAGCCTACAACAACAGACAGATCAGGATCTACAGTGACAGTCAAGCACTTCAGAGCTATAGGGTGACATCTCGGATAGTATGGGAATGCGGCGAAGAACTTAGAAGACTGGCAACTCGGAACAGTGTAACACTGGGGTGGGTCCAGGTCATAAAGGAATCGCAGGCAATGAAAAAGCTGACGAACTCGCAAGAGTAGGATCGTCAACTCTGATGAAAAGACCCGAACCTGCTGTGGGCATCCCCAGATGCTTAACGAGGTGATGGTTAAAAGGGTGGTTGAAAGAACAACACAATAAACACTGGAAGAATACGACCAGGCAAATTCATAAAAGAACCATCAGAAAAGGTAGCGAAAGAACTGCTCTCAATGAGCAGGAACAAACTACGCACCATAACGGGGCTACTTACGGGACACTTTCCCACAAAGGAGCACATAAACAAAATAGGGCTGTATAACGGAGACCTTACATGCAGAAGATGCAAAAAGGATACCGAAACAGCTCTGCTTATACTATGCAAGTGTGAGTCGCTGGACCACATAAGGCAGAAACTGTATGCAGAACCCAAATGACTCCAGAAGACTTCTACAACCAACCAGCAAAGATCCTGTATGAGCTAATGCAGGGAACGGATTGGCTGAATAGGTTGTAGTCAGAACACTAGGAGTATCCACAATAAGCCCAGGAGGCTGAGGTGGTACCGGCGAAGGGACGGCTCCTTAGAAAAAAAAAACATTGCCATTTTATGCAAGTGGCAGCTTTCAAGTAGGTAGTAAGTTATATATCTTGCAATATATCATGTTATCAATTATTTATAGATAGTTTGTGGAGATTTAAGAGGATTGAATCAGTCAACTATATGCCGAGTGATCAAAAGAATTACTGAAAGTATTGCAGCTCCAGGTCAAAATTACAAAACAAAATAATTCTTTATCTGTACTTGTATATTTTACTGACATTTTCTTCAAGACACGACACCTCTTTAAGGCAGAAAATAAACTATTAAATGATATGAAACAGCTTTCCACAATAAAAAACACGTGTGTCAAAGCAGGTGTGTCTTGTAAACAAATTAATTACGCATGCTTAAGCTGTTTGGCGAATTCTCCAGCGACTTCTCCAGCGACGCGCCAAAGCGTTCGCCGGGAGACCCTCCGGAAGATCGCTTGCAATCGACTATGCATACGGGTGAAGACTCTAATGTAGTATCATAGTAGACTGTAGTGTTGTTGAAATGTCATAACAATCCATGGAGTTGGCACAGGATTTCAAATTTTTACTCACTGACTTACGCAACGCAATTGTATTAAACAGTACTACTATACCGCGTATTTAATGAATCAATTAGTTGAAAATTATACTCTATTCAGGGTACTTTATCGCCATATTCTATTCCTTTGCTCTCCACATTATTCTTCTAACATTTTTTCCACACCTGTAATGTTTTGTTGACCCGATCTCTTGGCGAAATATTCCGTTTATGTTGTGCAAACATTTTCTATATTTATAGTTATAATTATAATTGAACGTATTTATTGGGTGTTTTTGTCGGTGTGTCTTGCCAATGTCACTACGTAGATCCTCGCAGTTTGTAAAATTGTAAACAACTTCTATCAGAACAAGTGTTTTCAATTAAGTCAATAAAAATTGCGTCATTTTAAATCAAAATGTTTGCAAACAAATTATGGTCTTGTAGAAAATTAACTTCTAAGAATTGTACAAGCAACACAACAAAATAAAAACAAAGACGAATTAATTCGAAAATAATGACAACCACTTGTAGTAAATTGAATTTTGTTAGGGAGGGTGTGTCAAATCCGATAAGGAAGTGAGGAAGGGTGGAAGGCAGTGGGGGTGGAAAAAATATACCAGAATAAACCTACTTATTGGAAAAATTGCCGGTTTTTGAAACGGAAAGTTCGCTATCAGTTTTTCAGAGATATTGCGCTTTAAAAATTTCGATTTTTTGCCAAAAAACCCTAATTTTTAAGAGATTTTTTAAATTTAACGAATTATCTGCTTTTGCTCTCAAAAAGCAGATAGTCTCAATTGAAGCCCGTTAAAATGACAATTCCAATGCGATTTTTGGTACGATTGATGCAATGGGAGATTATGGCTATTTAAAATCGGCATGTTACTGAATAAATTATAAAGGCTAAAGGCACACTATTGCATCTTAAATAACTGGAAAATAAATAATAGGAAAATAGTTGGTGGCAAAAACAAATAATAAAGAATATTGAGTTGGCACAAATTACTTACACTTTGGGACCCATAAGAACCTTTTTAATATGGCCAAAAACATTATGGATAATGAAACTTTTTTTTGTTATTTGTTTTTAGGCCAAAAAATGGTTGTCATTTAGCATGGAGTGTTTGAAAAAACAACTATTGTAAAAAGTGGTAGGTACCTATACCCTTACTGATCGTCAATAAGTTCACGCCCTATTGGACACTTAATAAAAAAACGGAGATGTTTTGAAAATTTGCAAAATTAATTCTTTTAAAAAGACATTTCTATTTTCGGTCCATTGTGGAAAAAATATTGATTTTTGAAGCCGATGTTGGGCATTCTATTTTTAGCCGCAGTTTTAACCTGAAATATTTCAAACAGTTTTTTCTGACTAACCTAAGTGTAGGTCATTTGAATTTGTTGCAATTATTCATAGATTTGAAATGAGTCGTTGAAAAGTTATAGGCAAAAATGACCTTTTTTTTTCTTATTACGTTAATGCTAAAGTGTCAACTAGCTGTACTTGAATTCAATACTTTCTTGCAGTGTATTGAGGGGTCCGATAAGGGCTGCTCAGTTTAAATAAACATAAAACATTCTCTTAATTATATATTAAAAATATATTTACATGCAAAAATGTTTCTACAAACATTTTTTTTCAAACATAATTTTCTTCAGATTTGATTTTCTTTTTATTCGTAAAATAAATTATTCGATAAATTTTCTTACTATTCCTTCTGTGCAAGATTATTATAAACTTTGTTTATATAAAACCACTATTGTAATGTGAAATTATTATTGATAACGATTTTTATTTATTTATTTATTATTTTATGTCGCTTATTTGAAATTTGATGCAACATTTCTATTTGTGGCACTTGGCAGCTGCTATCTAGCTGTGAAATGACCAAAGAAAATCAATTCGCTAAAATATTTGCCAGTGTGTGCCAGTTAATTATTATTTTTTGAAATAAAGACCACAGCTTCCGTGAAAATTGTGAAAAATCGCAGTATATTATTCGTCATTTTGGTTTTTCATTTTTTCTAGGCTGGAATCGTAATTAGCGTCCAAAAAAAACCTCTACCTATAAATTTTGGTAAAAATTGATTAAGTATTTCTCTAATTACCTACTCAATTTGTATAATAATTTTTCATAACTAATTATGGGCCAATAGCCACACAAAGAAACTTTTGTATTATCAAGCAATCAACAACTTTCTTAACGATTTGCAAAAAATATATAAGTCGATTCTAGCATTTTCGAATTATTTTTCGATATCATGAAAATTTTTACTACATTGATTGGATTATGAAGGTATTTAACAATTTGAAGTAAACTCGTTTTTTATTGATTGCAGGATGACCTAACTTTTATTCATACACAATCTGCCGTAGAGCATAGATTATCAATGGGGGCGGTAACGGTGTACATATTAGGTTTATCCCAACAAAATGTTTACGTAAATTGATTACGAATTATTTCATTGGCAAATCCTTATTCTCGACGAGTCGTTACTTTCATTCTACGCAAATTATGTCCAATTCCGAAATAAATTTTTTGGAAATATCTCACTTCCTTTTCCTAAAATTTGCATTCGTTTTAATAATAATTGTAGAGTATGAAATTCTCTATAAATTTTGTAGGTATTTGTATTTTATAATTTTTCATACGTCAACCGTTTTTGAGATATAGGGTGAAAAGTGCAAAGTTCCCAGCCTTATGTTACATGGGGTAAGGTCAATCGCCAAGTCCACAATAAGATTTTTTAGCTTAATTAATTAACCATTTAATTATACCTATATCAAATAATCCAGTAATTAGGTGAATGATTTTAAAAATATTTTAATTATATATTTATTAATGATAATTGCATTTTAAGTAGAAAGGAAATATTTCTAAATAATATATCTTTCTTTACCAATAATTCAATTCATTTGAAATAAAAATAATAAAAAAAAGATTGTGTTTTAATTTCCCAAATAATTACAAAGGAATAATGAATATACCAAAAGGAACATGCAAAATATAGACTTCAATAGGTCACAATAGACACACCCATGTATGTATGCACAATAGACCTTTTAGGTCTCAGTGAATGTCACCCCAAAAATCACACATACATACATACATACATGTATGTATTTTGGGGTGACATTCACTGAGACCTAAAAGATCTATTGTTACTTCTACTTAGTTTCTGAGGAGAGTCTCAAAAACTGGTAGCTCCCTTGGTCCTATTTCCCGGAGGAATCTGCAGGTTTAAACTTAGGTAAATGTTCCTCTTCTATCCAGTAATCTCCCAGGTGCTGTGCCCTAGGATTCTGATGTGCTGTGCAGTTAGAAAGTGTGGATGTGGATGGAGGCTTCTTCTTCCATGTCACAACATGTTCATTTTTCTTCATCCACTATTTTGATGTTTTTCAGACAAAATTGTTGGGATCCCTGTTAGCGAAGATTTACTTTGACTTATGCATTCATTTGATCTCAACAGGTTGTAGTCACCCAGAAGAATCTTTGATTGTCTAGGCCCTACTAGATTTTTCCAATGGTCAGATCTTCTCTTTTTCTCGGCTTTACCTATTTCTTCCAATATTATATTGGAGCTGATTCCGCAAAAGGGTTCCGGTCCCCAAAAGGGTATTTCAGTCCCCCTCTTTGCTAGTTCATCTGCTATTTTATTTCCTTCTATTCCAGTGTGTCCTGGAATCCACAGTAAGGTGACTATATTGTTTTCACCAAGTTCATTGAGTGAGACACACCCATAATTACTTAATTACTGAAATCAATTTTTAATAAGCTATGGATCAAAGTGTCAACAATCAAGACTGAGGCAACAACAATAACTTTGGTGACAATTTAAAGCTAGTACCTAGAAAAAAATTGTAATACTGAAAATCTTTTTAAATATATCAGTGGTATTTTTATAAACCTTCAAAAAGATGCCCCTATCTCCCCTAAGAATGTTGCTGACTGGTGCATGCGATAGGGTCTGTCCTAGAGCCGATGGCGCTTAGAGGCTTCTGGGACACACTGTTTATTTCTGACAATAATATTAATAATAAAGAAACCTCGTATTTTTTGATATGACCTCTTAGATTCATCCTACTTTTAATATATTATAATTCCCATTCAAATGATGTTATTCATTGTTACAATAATCTGATGGGATTTAGGGCAATTATTTAGAATATTTACAATGTAACTTCAAATTAATGGAAATCAATAGTACCTATACTAAACGTTGTTTAGATAATATTTCTGTTAAATTATTCCATTCGTTAGGTATTGACATATTTTCCGGTTTAAGTCACAATAAATAATATATGAGATGTACCTACTAATGAACGAAATACACTTGGGCTGGAAAATTTAGTTTGTTTGGTTTTT
>CAJUYG010000375.1:109064-150077 GCA_910591675.1 Galerucella calmariensis | reverse complement strand
GTATAACTTAAAGTTACGGAATTAAGCAACAAGAAAGAATGGGATCCAAATATCATTACCAGACTTGTATAAGAATGTAAGTCAGTGATACACAGACGGCTCAAAGGCTCAAAAGCTCAAAGGCTCAAAGGCAAAAGAAAGAACTAAGAGTGTATGGGCCAGGAACCAAGCACTATGAAAGCTTGGGAAAATCCCCAAGTATCTTTCAAGCGTAAATTCATGCGCCATACTAAAGTGTGCCCAGTTAAATATATTGATAAAGGATACCTAGGCAAACTCAATGAACTAGGCGAGAACAATATAGTCACAGGGCCGTTACGAAATTTCACATATGTGGATGAGATACCGGAAAAACGGATAATTGTGATTGATTTAAAAATTGGACCGGACAGGAGCATTGTTTATTTGAACACCTACATCTAGAATCAAACGAAAGGCGGCATTTGAAAAAATTATAAGTATGTCGCGCCACAAAGCGAAGAATTGAATTGCAACCTAATATAAGGAGCGATAAAGAAACAAAAAAAGACAAATTCTAAATGTCAAAAAAAAGGTGTACAAAATGTGAGGGAGATAGGGTAAATCCCTACTAGCACTGAACGTTACGTAGACGTATAGTTCAGGTATTTTTAGGTCTGAACGTTCCAGGCCTAAAAAAACGTTTCTGAAACGTTATATGAATTATGTTTTAGGACATATTTCATTAAACATGTATGTAAGGTGTGACGAAAACTAGAACAAGAGGCAGCTTTATTTTGTTAAAAACAGTTTCAAATATAAGAAAGTTTTTCTTTATATCTGTTTCTAATAACAAAATGAAAAAATTTGGGATACTTATAATAATAAACTACTGCATTTTTTTAGTTCCTTTTCAAACATCTATCAAATTCAACTACAACATTTTATTTTTGTATAACTATTAGGTTATAGCTCTATGGACATTATTTGCTCATGTTTGGTGTAATTCTTACCCAAAAAAAAAACTATGTACGTTAATGAAATAGTGCAAGATCTCTGGTACACTTTTCATCAGTTATTACTATAAGCTGATTTTTCGTGAGTAGGTAGCTTCCTTTTGACTAGAAGCCCAACTTTTTTCCTTACAGTAATGTTGGTGAATGGTAGCTTAATAAGGGTAGCAAGCACGATACTCTGTGTTTAATTTTCATGCATATTTCCACTTTATGAATGATTATTTAAATGCGATATGGTTTTTCAGATATAATATGAAATATTACTTTATTACCAGTAACTTATCTTTTTTTGGTAAGTACAATGATGCTGGGAGTTAACAATGTACAAAACGTTTAGAAATATGTAGGTAATATATATTTTTTACATTTTGAAATTATTTGAAACAGAAATATTCAAGGTACACTGGGATAGGGCGAGTTTCGTATGGTTACAGCGAGTGTATTAATAACCATTACATGAAACTTGCATACACTATTTTTTCTACGAAAAAGAAATTTGATTTGAAAAAAAAATATAAAAAAAATGCACAAACCGGGTCTCGAACCACCCTACGGGACCACATTAAACTAATATAAAACGTATATAGGTATGTTACTTTTATACAAAAATAGTAATAAATTATTGTAAGCAAAAATTAATAAGTTTAAATATGTATTTACCTTGGTCATTAAGTATTTTTGGTCTGGTGCTCGACATTTATTTTGGTCTTTTCTCGACATTCTACAGAAAATCTAGATTTCTATTGGTCAATTTTTCAGTTTCATAATGAAAACCAGTGTTATAATGAGTATCATTATGAAACTGAAAATTGGCATTTAATTAATAGATAATTTATAGTATAGGAGTAGAAAAAGCTTATATTTAGAATCATTTATTGGAATTTGTTAATTATGACATATTCTTGTCCAGTTTTTTCAGGCAGTTTTGAAAACTGATTTTCCTATTAATTTCCCTTAATCGTTACATAACAGAAATAGCCTTATATTATAAAACAGTATTAAATAATACTAATAACAGTAAATAGGTGGGTAATAAAATTCCAAATAAACGAATCAACTCAAGTAAAATTGAAATTAAAGCTAACAACACCTTGTATTGCATGAAAACACAATGAATCGAAAGACTGGTGAGAGGTGGGTGTAAATTTCTGGTTCCCGCGTGACGTAACTGCGCTGCTCGGACGCAATTGGGAGTAGAAATCAGCATACCGTGAGTAAGTGTATCGTGGGTAGCAAGGATAAAATATGTTGATTTGACGAATTTTGAAAATTTATTACTAACCGAATTTTTCTTTATTAATTATCGGGATAATTATCTAAATAACGTGAAAAAATATTTCTCCTATAAGATATAAGGTTTTGTTAAGGAGTCCCCCCTCTCCAACATGTATTGTAAACAAGGTCATGAAAAATAATTACTAAGCAGCTGATTTTTTTTTATTGGTTAGCTAACATTTGCAAAGTTTACCACCCACATTTTCCTACAAATTGCGTGGTATGTCATCTTGGTCCTACGCTCAAAAGTTGTCAATACCGCTGGAATTTTTTTTATTAGTAACTGTAGGACAAAGGTATCACGTGATGGGTTAATATATTTTTCGACCAATTAAAACAATGTCCAACAACAAAAAAGGTATGTTTTCATAGTGCTACAAGATTTGTAATTTTTGAGTATACAAAATAAAAGGAAATACATAATGTATTATACAGGGTGTTTTCAAATGACACAACGTTTGCATGTAGATACCTCTCGTAAAATAAAACAAAATAATAAAGGAATTGAGGGGTCCAGCCCATTTACATTCCAAAATACGGTGTGTTTAAGTTATGAAAAATAAAATGTTTTAATTTGATCACTTTAAAATGGATGAAAACATTGATTTGACATTTGGCATAATTTTTTAAATGAAAAAGGGTATATTTTTCAATTCTTGATCCAGTGGTGTGAATTTGGAAAAATATGTCACTTTTCCCCTCCCATTTTTTACGCCACTGGCTTTGGAAGCTATTTTTATTTCACAATGGTTTTTTCTGTTACATATTCTAACCTTTGGTAGTTATTAAAAAAATGCAAGAAACAAGTTTTTTTATTTATTATTAAAAAGTGATGATGCAGACTTCATGAAAACATTAAATAACTGGAAAACTGCAAATTTGTTGATATATAAAGGTTATGCGCTTTTCACGTGAAAATCATTGAGAAATACAATATAAAATAAAAATAGCTTCAAATGCCAGTGGCGTGAAAAATGGGAGGGGAAAGGTGACATATTCTTCCAAATGTACACCACTGGATCAAGAATTGGAAAATGTTTTATATGCCCTTTTATATTTTAAAAACAACCTACCAAATGTCAAATAAATTTATCCATCTATTTCCATCATGAATTTCCATCATGACCTTATGTATAATACATGTTGGAGAGGGGGACTCTCTGATAAAACCTTATATTTTGAAGGACAAATATTTTTTCACGTTACATAGATAATTATCTCGATAATTAACAAAAAAAAATTCGGTTAGTAATAATTTTTTTAATTCGTCAAATCGACATATTTCACCCCTATTTTCAGTAGTAATAGCGCAAGGACATTTATAATTGTTCGAAAAATCTTATGACAGATTTCGAAAGCTTGTTGCTTGGAAACAGACAACAAGCTTGAGAAAGTTGTCATAAAATTTTTAAGCATTTATCAATGTCCGAGGGTTATTCGGATAGAAATTTTTTTGTTTCAGTATTACAACCAAATCGTGACATTTCGAAATATTAAATATGTATTCGAAACTTCAAAATCGGAATAAACCAATATGTATCCATAGCAATGTGAAAATTACCCGTGGTCTGTTATCAAAGGTAATACCACGAGTGCTTCAAATTTTATAGATAATTTTTTATTTTCCACGAAAACTTTGTTTATTTGGCAAAAATATGAAAACAAACCGATTGATAAAATCACGAGTCCGTTAGGACGAGGGATTTTATCTAAATTCGGTTTGTTTGAATGTTTTTGCCTCAAATAAACAAGTTTGAGTGATGAAAATAAAAAATTATGCGATAAAATTTGAAGAGCGAGTTGTGTTTGGGAAGATTATTTTTTTCATAAATTTAAAATTTTGTATTACCTGAATGTTCAATATTCTCTTGGGTGATGCACTCAATCGGTTTGTGTTCATTTTTCAATAAACTTCGAAGCACTTTTAGTTGTCAATAATGACAAATTCAAAATAAAATTTTGACGTTTTGATGTAAACAAGGTTTTATCGATGAGGAAGCAGAATTATCAGTATAATACCGAATGATTGGCTAGAATAATGTATTGCTATTGGTTGAAACCACCAAAATGTCAGATTTTGACAAGTGAAAAAAAACAATCAGTGTAATGTTGACATGATTGGCTGAGATTGTTCATATGATATAAAATGAGGAAATTTGATTGGTTTTTGGAATTGTCAAAAAATTTTCTTAGTTATAAACCACAATCGAGAATTTTCGTACAAGAATTTGTTGGGCGTCTCATTGAACATTCAGCTTGATGGTAATTATTTTTACGTTAAGTATTAGTACTACAACTTTTGAGCGTAGGACCAAGATGACATACCACGCAATTTGTAGGACAATGTGGGTGGTAAACTTTGCAAATGTTAGCTAACCAATAAAAAAGAAATCAGCTGGTTATTAATTATTTTTCATGACCTTGTTTATGATACATGTTGAAGAGGGGGGACTCCCTAACAAAATTTTATATTTTGTAGGACAAATATTTTTTTACGTTATTTAGATAATTATCTCGATAATTAACGAAGCAAAATTCGGTTAGTAATAAATTTTTAAAATTCGTCTAATCAACATATTTTATCCTTGCTACCTACCCCTATTAAGCTACCATTCAGCAACATTACTGTAAGGAAGAAAGTTGGGCGTCTAGTCAAAAGAAAGCTACTCACGAAAAATCAGCTTGTTAGTAATTAATGATGAAAAGTGTACCAGGGATCCTGTACTAAAACGTTCCAGATATGTATTTGACGTTTGAAATAATTTCCTAAAACGTTTCCAAAAATCCTACTGGCAACGTTTTGAAGAGGTGTTAAAAATAACGTTCCTAATATGTCTATTAAACGTTAAAAAACGTTTTCAGAAAGTACTTTTCAACGTCCTTTCAACGTTCTTTTATCTGAAACAAAACGTTCTTAAACGTTCAAATACCTAACGTTTTTGGTACTTACGTAGAATAAGTTGTGGGAGGCAAACGTTCCAAAAACGTTACAGGGACGTATTAGTGTTATCAGGGATATTATGAATTTTATTGAAAAGTTTCCTTAGGACGGCAAAACTATTAGATTATATTAGCTTATAAGGTCGTACAGAAAGGGCATAGATCTACTTATACATAGTTTTTATTTAGGTTTTTGTTCACATCTGGTGCATCCCAAGTTTCATTGAAATCAACAAATTTATAATGTGAGCAAATTCCGAAACATTCAAACATCAACCAATCAATCAAATTCGTTAATTTATACAAGATTACTAATATACTATTCGTTGTATTGTACGGTTATACAAATAAATACAGATAACAGATAATCTCTAAAACAGCGAAACTGCAACACCAATGAACGAATGAAATAGGAGTGACGCTAAGTGATCATACCATACCTACTTTTAAAAACATGACGTTGTATGTATTTCACAAATCGGTGCTTTTAATATGGGTGGCGTGACTATGTTTTTGTAATTAAAAAATGTATATAAAAACTGTTTACATCGCAGATAATGAAGCTTTATCTATAATACAATACATTAAATTACACAACACATGAGTATCTGAATCGTAATTAATAATTACTTACAGGTATTATATAGTTAGTAGGTACTCTTATTGATTTAAATGATTTATCAAAATTTTTATCTTCGTCTTTTAACGATAACTCAGGATGGTGTTTGTTGAATTTTCATTTTATTATGGTAGGATGAACGTTTTTACAAATAATTAAAAGTTAAATAGTACATCAACGTTTTCCCAAAAATATTTCATGACAATTTAATTTATTTATAAAAAATGCTGTATGCCTTAGTGCAATTGTCATTTTGACAGCGGCAAAAGTTACCTGCAACTTTTACAGCGACAAATGCACTAGGGGTTTTTTCACTTTTCATTTTTAATCAATTATCTTAGTGTCAGTATCCAAAATAAATAGTTTGACAGCTTATCAAATTATTAAACACTAACAATGAGTCTATTTTGTAAGTCTTCGAACAATGATATTAGTGTGTGCCTACTGATACAGTTGCGACTAAACCATCAATATGGCGACAATTTTCTACTTTTTGCGATGCCATATAAAAGATGTGAACCAAATACAAGAAATTGAATCTAATATTGCAAGATTGGGCTTTTAATATGCGAAAATGTGATGGAGAAGACTACAAAGAAGCGGTATATAGTTGAAACAATTTGGAACACCTACGCTAAAATGCTACAAAGCAAATATTATAAAGAATTCATAATTGTATTTAGCCGACGTACAGTTCAATTCATCACGAGCTGCCCGTAATGCTAAACGTAAAATCCTAAGGGCAACCTAAGAAGGGAAAATCCAATGCATCAGCTCTTAATTAATGTCCAGATTATACAGTGTGATCCATTTTGTTTGGAAGCACCCCTGTAAAATCCGCATTTCTCAACCGATTTTGATGTAATTTTTTTTGTTAGATTCAGTATTAAAAACAGTATTTGGGCACTCATTTTCATAGTCTAATTACTATTTTCAAAGCCCTCTATGTTAATTTTTCTTTGCCAAAAAAGTCAAAAGTACATTAGGCATTTTTTTTCTCAAATATAACTATACCATTGGATTCAGAATCATCAAAAATGTGAACTACCAAAATTTTATAAGAAAATGTTTATTAACGACAAAGTTATTACAACATGAATTTGGAAAAAGTGGTATTTTCATAAATTTTTTACGTAGACTGTAGACAAATTTGAAATGGCGACATGGTAAACAAAAACTAAGACAGTGAAAATTCGAAGCCGATAACTTAACCCGTTCTGGAGTTATAGCTTCTGAATGTAATGTAAAATTGTGCTTAATAATTTGGATTGTTGCAAAGTAGTCTTAATAGTCTATGACAATACGGTCATTAAAATTTCTTGCCTGCAATTTTTTTTTAAATACGTATGGTCACTGCTCCAGTCTCAATAAATACTTTTTTTAATTTTGTGCACTACAAAGCAGCAAATACGGCGATCTGGATGTCTCCGATTACCTATTTCTCTTACTTCTCGTTCACTTCTGTCATTGTAACCATATTGTAACCACAAAAATGAAAAAAGTACAATTTCAACTTAGTCTTGAATAGTTATTGAATATCTGGAACATTTAGTACTTACTATTCCATACAAATATTACTGACTGACATAAATAAAATTTCAAAATCAAAGCCTAGGTACTTGCGACTCGTTGATTTCATTTTGTTAATAAATGAAATTATTAAGCACAATTTTACATTACTTTCAGAAACTATAACTCCAGTTATCGGCTTCGAATTTTCACTTTGCAATATGTTTGAGTCCTAGTTTTTGTTTACCATGTTGCCATTTCAAAAATTTGTCTACATTCTACGTAAAAAATTATTGAAAATGCCGCTTTTTCCAAATTCATGTTGTAATAACTTTGTCGTTAATAAAAATTTTCTTATAAAATTTTGGTAGTGTACATTTGTGATGATTCTGAATCCAGTGGTATAGTTATATTTGAGGAAAAAAATGCCTAAAAAATTCTATAGGTTGGTATAAAAATGTGCCGATTTGGATTAATGAAATTTCCAAATGGTCTAAATGCTCAGCTCAACGCATTGGTATAGATGTCAAACGAGTCAAAATTACAAATCACTCAAATCGAGCGGCAGCAGTTAGCGAATTAAGTGAAAGCGAAATTGAAGAACGGGCTCTAATAAAAATAACAGGACATGCACAGCAATTCATCATCAATAAAACCATAGTTACAAGTTGACAAAGAGTATCATTCGAGCATTATTCACCTTCGATGTATGTCGCATTTTTAATAGTTGACAATTTTTCTCGTCTTATTGCTAGACAACAGTTACAATCCAAATTTACCAAATAAAATACAAGTGCTCCAGTCAGGGACGTATATAAGGGGGGAGTTTTGGGGGTTCAAACCCTCCCCATAGAAAATACAATAAAAGTACAATAATTTTTTATTAGCATACTGCCGCAATATGAGTATTCATCGGGATGTGGCAATAGAAATAGATTCCTCAAAAATTGTGAATAATTTAGATGAAGAGGTTAAATTTACATTTGTGAGATTTATTTTCTGTTTTAATAAAAGCTTCAATTTTCAATCATCTATCACTTTTTAAAATAGGTGCTCCCAAATTAATATACAGGTAACATTTCGACTGGTATGGGAATGCGGCGAAGAACGGCGAAGACTGGCGACTCGGAACAGTGTAACACTGGAGTGGGTCCCAGGTCACAAAGGAATCGCTGGCAATGAAAAAGCTGACGAACTTGCAAGAGCAGGATCGTCAACACTGATGAACGGACCCGAACCATCTGTGGGCATCCCCAGATGCTCCACTAGGTCATGATTAAAAGGGTGGGTAAAAGAACAATCCATAAAACTCTGGAAGAATACGCACAGGCAAACACATGGAAAGAAATTTATAGAAGAACTATCAGAAAAAGTAGCAAAAGAACTGCTCTCAATGAGCAGGAACAAACTACGCACCATAACGGAGCTTCTTACGGGAGACTTTCCCACAAAGGAGCACCTGAACAAAATAGGGCTGTATAACGGAGACCTCACATGCAGGAGATGCAAAAAGGACACTGAAACAGCTCTGCACATATTTTGCAACTGTGAGACGCTGGACCACAAGAGGCAGAAACTAAATGGAAGACCCCAAATGACTCCAGAAGACTTCTACAACTATCCAGTAAAGAACCTGTATGAGCTAATACAGGGAACGGATTGGCTGAATAGGCTGTAGTCAGAATGTTAGGAGAATCCACAATAAGCCCAAGAGGCTGAGGTGGTGCCGGAGAAGGGACGGCTCCTTTAAAAAATATATATACATGGTTATAACCATTTCAGCAGAAGGGGGCAAAACTAAAAACGATGTTTAAAAATACTTTAAGATGTAGCCAAGTCAGACAAATAATTAGAAAAAAACTTGACATTATTTCTTGAACTTGAAAAATTGCTTTAGGTCGTGGCACTCGATTTTTTTTGCCTTAGGCGGCGCCTTCAATAAAGCTTTCCCCTTCTAAACCTATCAGATGAAAAAAACCAAAACCCTCCCCATGTAAAAGCTATAGCTACGTGACTGGCTACAGTGTTACATGTGTTATTGTGACAATAACTTATTACCTCCAACTAAAAAAAACTTTTTTTAGGACCCTTTACGAAAAGACAACATTTTGTATTAAAATACCTTCAGCGACTTCCGTCGCATGTGAGAGAAATTTTCATAACATTAACTTTCATCTCTAGTGCCAAAGACAGAAGAGTTTCACTGTGCTTGGCAAACATTTGAACTAATATGTTGATTTCAAAACGCCAGGAAATCTGTTTAATACGATTTTGACACAACATGTTTTTTTCTGGACACTGAATCAACATCGTTATTAATTGATTGAAATATATTTGAAAGGATTTTATTTCTTAGTGGTCTTCCCCGTTTTGCAATTTGTTTACATTCTACATTATTTGGTCTGTAATCATTTTATTATTGAATTTTCATGTTCAGGTTTTTTTATACATAACCATTCCATTTACATAAGTTAACACATAAACTTGATCGGAGGACGCAAGTATTTAATTTGAAAGTGCAAGAAAGCCAAGTCAAAATTGTATCGGCTCAAGAGAATTTTTAACTAACTGGTCGGGTCGTAGAGGAGCCATAGTGACAGTTATAATTAATAAATTGTAAGTTAGCTATGTTAATGTTACACCTCTAGTGAACTAAAATAAACCCACAACGCACATAAATAAATGTGCCCATTTCAAAAAAAAATTGTACGCCTATGGCGAACGGAAGTTGTTACAAATTAACCTCTTATAAAAAATGTTTCGTACTTCCATGATATATAAATTTTTCCAGCGAAATTGATCCCTTCAAAAAAATGAAATCGTACGCACATGATATAGGAGTTGTTACAAATAAATCAATACCTACATTACAAAAATTTTATCGTACAAATAAGTACATTAACCTTCCTTCAAATTTGATCGTACCCATTTGTTTTGCCACTACCAAAAATCACATAACGTGGCTAAAGAAGTTTTTGTTTCAATAAATCGCGTATTAAACAATGCACAATGTTCTGTATTGTTTGGATGTCAGCGGTAGTTTCTTATCATTCAGACGTTTTGCGTTGGCATTTCAACCACAGATCAGATATAAGCAATTTCAACACTTGCTTCTGTTTGAACTTTGTAATGATAACCTGATAAAGCTTCACCCGCCAAATGCTTTTCATCTGTTTTGGAAGTTACAAATTATTTTGAACTGTCGGAATTACCTTGCAACTTCGTTTTCGCTTGTAAATAAATTTATTTAAGTTGTTCGTTTGAGGTTGTACCTACACGTTGTTGTTGTAGAAATACATTTTTGTAATTCCAGCGACTGAAACCACAAACCCGGTAA
Organism: Galerucella calmariensis; assembly: GCA_910591675.1. Lineage (NCBI taxonomy): Eukaryota > Metazoa > Arthropoda > Insecta > Coleoptera > Chrysomelidae > Galerucella > Galerucella calmariensis. The sequence continues at coordinate 139,423 of CAJUYG010000375.1, read as the reverse complement.
ATCCCAACATGTATATAGGGACGCATAAAACACTATGAAATAGAAGGTAATTAAAATGCCCGAAGGATGGAGGAGTAAGTTGAATATATTTCGGTGTTTTTATAACAAACAATTTATAATAATTTTAATGTGATACAATAATACCGATCAGTTAGGGTAAACAATCGATGTAGACACAAAATGGTTTTTCCAATTCATAATACTTACTTAAAATTTCAAAAAAAAAACATAACTTCATCTTGGTAAAGTAGAATGGTAGTAGTTATTAATGAATCCTTATTTATATTTTATGATGTTATTGTATTATGATTGGGTGTAGTGTGGAAAAAAAATTTTATTTTCTGTACAGTTGCAGCAATCAGTACAATAACACAAATATCTAATTTAGTGTTGCCGCGAGACAAGACGAGACGAGAGACGAAACGAGCGATGGCCTTCTCTCGTCTCGTCTCGTCTCGCTTCTCTCGTGATTTAAACCAAATATAGTAAAAACTAAGCAAAATGTTAACGCACTTAGGTCAAGCTCTATCAAATTTGACATAAATTGTGTGCAATATATGTCAAATATGATAGAACCTAACCTAAATGCGTTAAAACTTCGCTTGGAATTTACTACAGGGTGGCCCATTAGTGCGACAAGGGTAAAAATAACTCCTTACCAATGAAGATAGTGGATAGTTTATTAATAAGAACTAAGAGGTGCCTCTTATAAAACTATGTTTGTCTGTACAGGGTGCTCCAAAAAAACCTGCACAGCAAAAATTTCCATTTTTTATATAGAACACCCTGCATATTTTTAAAGATTCCACATTAAGTTATGAATATTTTCTATTAAATGCACTATTATTCCATAGTAAATAGCTTCCACCTTTCAAAAAATTACATTTTTGAGTTTCGACGGTTCTAGAGCAAAACGGCTCACATGTCCCTATATTCCATTTTTGATATATTCCCAAAAAAATCACCTTCTGATTAAACCAAAAAACTATATTCCTGAAAATTTGAAAATATGCAGGGCGATCTATTTAAAAAATGGTGTATCGTACATGGTCTTTCCTCATAATTTGCCATCTCTTTACAGACTTTATTCCACGAGATACGGCAATGAAGTTAATATAAAAGTTTTTCGGGCTTTACACAAACATTTTTATTGTGCTAATTTCAAAACAGTATGTCACATAATCAGCAAATTTAAAAAATATTTTTTTTGGGACACATTTTCCAAATCTTCAAATTTTTCTGCATTCAAATAACTCGAAAACCGCTGGTCCAAATATAGACATTATTATTATATATTTTTGCAAAGAAGATTTTAAACATATCAAGAATATTCCAAAAGACCAAACTTGGTACGGCACAGAAACTTGATCAAAACGGCTGAATCTTGCATATGGTTTGTCTTAAAATTGTCTTGCCGGCTACTAAGCAATCAAACGATATAAAATTGTTCACCAAGAAATAAATTTAAATAATATATTTAACTGTATCAGTGGCAGTTAGTGGAAACAAAGAGTTCCAAACGATAATTTGAAATTTCGAATATCCAAAGACAAAAATGGAAGGGGAATTTGATAAAAAAATAAAAAAGGTAGAGCGTGTCGCGGGACACACGGTAGGAACTTTAGTTCCTTTTAAGCAAAAATTATTTAATACATCTGACATTATAGATAAACAATTTGCATATTCCTCGGTGGTCGAGTAGTAAGCAAACCAGACTCTCACGCAGTAGACCCGGGTTCGATTCCCCGTGAGGAAGTTTTTTTTATTGTTAATTTTATTTTTAAATAATTATTCTTTTTTTTTTTTTTTTATTTAGAAATAAACTGCATCAACCGCCTTGGGTTATTAGCAGTGGTACAGTATGGTTTGTTAAATAATCATCTACATAACATATTCAGATTTTCTCATAAATGTCAATGTCCTTCAGAAATTTCATAAGATTATCCACGTTACAGTGATCATTCAATAACAAGTCTATGGAGCACGGAAAATTACACATTTTACGATTTATTTCAAAAACCGGACACTGCACTAATACATGTTCAACACTTATTTGTACATCACATGTCATGCACATAGGTGGATCTTCCCTTTTAATAAGATACTCGTGAGTGTAACGTGTATGACCCAGACGTAGTCGTGTCAAAATGGTTTGTGTTCTTCTTTTAGTGGGCAATGTTTTCCAATAATTATTCTGCTTGATATTAATAACGACAACAGGTAGACGTTCGAAATATTTAGCAGAATATTCATTATTATAGATAATGGTACGGTACCCTTCATGGGGGAGTCCGACTGGCAACATCTACTTATAACAGCATCGTATATTTAAAAAGGGAAACCGTAGCATTATACAAATTGGACATTCAAGAACTGTACGCTTACCATACAAAAATTAGTGGAAACATAAAATTGGATTCTTAAATTTTCAATTTGAAGTTATATTACAGCTTATAGAAAATTTTTATTTTCTAGATTTTTTCTTAAGTGGGTCGTAGAAAAAATATGCTGTTCGACTCGTGTGGATTGTCCATATCCTTGAACGATTGAGCACTCCGCCTACAGCTCAAACTTCGTCCTCGTGCGATATGGCCATCATAACCACACTAGTTGCACAAACTACTATTTCTATCAAAATATGTCCTTTTATATTAAAAACAACCTACCAAATGTCAAATCAATTTATCCATCCATTTTAAAGTTATCGAATCAAAACATTCCAGTTTTCAAAATTTCAACACCCTGTATTTCGAAAAGTAAATGTGCTAGACCCCTTAATCCTCATATTATTTTGTCCAATTTTACGAGAGGAATCTACATAATTACCCTTAACGTTCGAGATGCTTATGCCATTTTTTGCGCGATCGTATTGAAATAAATTCCGAATAAAATAATTTAAATTTCTTCGAAATGAACGAAATGTCAAAAGTGACATTTATACTTCTCGGTCAGTTTAAAATATATTTTGCATTTTGGTGAAATTATTTTTTTATGCTATTTATTACTTTTCGACGTCTGAACGGTAAGTAAATCACTTACCGACGTGTTAAACTTAGAAACCAGTAAACACAACCTACCGTCCTGACAACCGATGCTGTAAACAAACAAAAAAGATCAATCGCGCAAAAAAAATTATGGAAATAATAGTAAAAATTTATCAGAACAAATTCAAGTAGATCACCAGCACTGCGAATACCAGCTTTGCATAGAATTATAATATAGGATCAGTGGTTCAGTGTGGTTCAGTGGTAGAATGCTCGCCTTCCACGCGGGCGGCCCGGGTTCGATTCCCGGCCGAGCATATGAATCGCTACTTCGTAAACGAGAGAGAGACTCAGGAGAGAGCACACGCACGCAAGCAAGGCACATAACGAAGCAACGTAACATAACGTAACGTAACGTAAAGGTCAGATCTTTTGCGTCGCGACCCCCGGTCGCTCAAACATAACCTGACGTAAAGAACTAAAGTTCCAATAATGTTTTAATTTGCAATACATGTTTAGAAATCTTGTAGAAATTTGGGAGGAAGTCACTAGTGAACCACAAAAATTAACCAAATAAAATAGTTTCAAAACGAAAAACGTATCAAATCCGAAACTCAAATAATATTTACTAGAAAGATAATAAATCAGTTAACTTGTTTGTAGTTCGTAACATTCCAACAAAATCATTACGTCTATAGAGGAAAACACGAACTATATAAATAAAAATAGAAGTATGTGACAAGAAAAATTCCCAGGAAAATTTTTCTAGTAAACAAGTCAGTTAATTTTAGAGAAATTCCCAAATACTATAGTCAATAAATACACTTGGCAACGCTGTTACCTTTTTGCGCTACCCGTCTGCTTAAAATAGTTGAATTAAACGTAGAGTATTCAGTCATTCACGAAGCATTGGGGAGGTGTGGTTGTTTCTGAAGTAATACCACTGCCACGTGATTGCCGTAACTTCAAGTTCCTTTTAATTATTTTAAATAAATTATTTATTTATTTGTGTGAAGTTTAGTGAAAAATACCGAAATGTATACAATTGTTAATGACATCAAATGCAAATTTACTGTCTTCTCAGCTTTAATTATAACATGTAAGTTTTTTTAGCATAAGAAAATTTGGATGTTTACATTTTTTTACAAATTAATAGGTATTTTTATTTGAATAATTTAAATATTTAAAACACAAAACTATTTATTGAATTTTATTGCATTTAAAATATTATAAAATCCATTATTTAGGTATTTCTTAAAAAAAATATAATACCTTTACGCTGAAAATGAGTTTTAAGGTCACTTTCTGCAGCACAAGTTCAAACGTCTATTTTAGAAAAGCAATCCTTTTACTATTTATACTTTGGAGGACGATGCATGATTTACTACTTTTTATAACACATTTTTGTTTATGATAAATTATTTATTTTCAATGGTTATAGTTTCTCAACTACTATTTTTTCATTATCTGTAATATTTTAATTTATTTTTAACTAAGGCATCACTGAAGAATATTTATTATTAAAAATCAAATAAAAAAATGTATATAAACAATATTTTACCGGAAAGTTTTTTTAGAATAAATTAAGATTGTTTTAAATAATCTGTTTTTAAAGTAATTAAAAATAACGATATTTATATTGTATTTTTAGTTACTGGCATTTTAGTTTATCCAGATCAATTTTGGAATTTTTTTCATTAAATTATTATTTTCCTAAATCAAATTCTAATTCTCATTTCCATATTAATTTGACAATCTCCAACTCACTCCAACTCACCAAACATTCTTAATTCTCATAGGATCACACCACTGTTTCGTAGCTGTTACGTCACCAAACGGTACTACCTACACTTACCTGAACAACATGACTAATCCAAATAGTAAATATTTTTATTCATCTCTGGTATGTAGGAAGATAGAATAGTGGTAATTATTTATGAATAAAAAAAGTAACGCCACATTAAAATTAAAACCGTTCATGAACTCCTCGAGACAAATATTTTTCTTATGTTCAAGGAAAACCGGTTGCCATATAGAACTTCTTAAATGCTACATGACAGTTCATTGAGTTGTGCTTTTCATTCGTCACGGCTAATCTCGTTTTTAATTTATTCTCTTCTCATTCTAGATTTTGATTTTTCTTTAATATAGTTATTATCCATGTTGATCTTTATTGTCCAGACTCTTTATTGTAAATTATTTTAGACAACACTGGCGGAACTAGAATGTCGCAGACCCTGTAGTACAGAGGCCAACAAGTAGATCCCCGTTTTTCTTATTTTTTCATAAAATTCTTACCAACGATGAGGTCAAAAGTAGCAATTAAGTTTAGGAATTTTTACCAAAAAATTTTTAATGGTGGAGCCCAAATCTCATTATACGGTAGGGCGATAATTTGAAGTTCAGCCGCTGAAGGAACACTAGGTATTATTAACAAGAAGGTGCATACTTTTTTCAATGAAAACAACTTTTGAAACTATGATTTCATAATATACCTACTTTATTTTGGACCGCCCTTTTTCTCTAAACATTTCTGGATATTTGATTATTTTTGTAATATGCACAAAATAATGAATAAATATCTAATATATCAAAACAGTGGAACGATCATTACTTGAAACTAACAACTGCACCAGGTAGGTATTTCCCAAGAAAAATATATTGAACATATAAGAAGCGGGTATTTATCTATAAGTTTACTGCAAATATTTCCCAACATGGTAAAAAAAAAAGTTCACACTGTATAGCTTACCTGCGAACATAAGTTTGCTCACGTCTACATGGTAGCTCCATCCAATTGATTTAATAGACCTATTGGAATGTTGTAATTAACTGGAGTTGGAAGAGATCAAAAAACGTAAATTAGACGATGATTATCTTACCTCTTAGAGCAAACAACGATGCTTGATTATTGAGATGAATGATGAATATGGTTTGAAAAATCACCTACCAAATGTAGGGAATCCAATATTCTGAATTTCATAACGTAAACGTTATAATAATCATTGAAAATGATCAAATTGTTGGATGCTTTCCATACAACTACTAACCTGAGTATACCAAGTAACAACCAATAACGTATTAATTACTATAGTATCATAGATGTCCATAGATTATATGCAGAATTGGTCTTGGTATCCCAAATAATTTGTTGTCATATCAATTGTATCTAAACCTGCAGCAAAAAATATCATTATACGATTTCATATTTTTACCTGTAGTCATTTACATAAAAAAATTGGAATAATTATAACAATATACAAGCGGCAAAAATAATGTATTATCTGACTTTCGGTATTGTGATCAACATACCTACTACCTAACCAGACACCTTCGATTTAAAGCAGGTTTCTAAGAAAAGGTAGGTACCTACCTACCTGTTCGTCCAATACATTTTTGGTAAATTTTTATTCTGTAGGGAGTACTACCTATGAGCTGTAAATTACAGAATTAGACACATAATACCTATACCTGGAACCTTAAAATGAAGTTTAAATATCGTATTAGCCGATGATACCTATTATAATAATACAACTCTACAATGGATGTGAAAAGACCGCCAAAAAAATTAATAATTACACCCATACAAGTAAACATTCCATCAAAGCAGCCCACTTAAAATCACCATAATAATTGTTTCTAATCACCAGTTTATGATCTCTCTTCGAGCAGACGGAATTATTTTCCCATCGAATTAAATCTATAAATAGCCTTGTAAGTCTGGCAACGCCGCATTCATTAAAGTAGTCATATCAATTGAGGTATGTCCCCTACTACTCAGCAAAGAATCGTACCATACGATTCGACCAATGAGAACACAACAGGCGAGGGCTCGCCACTCGCTCTACGTCATGGTTCTAGCGACACGTAATTCTAGTAATTTAATAGTCAACCGAAACGGATGATATCGTTTATGTAGTTTTTTTCCGATAAGTACTTGATTTTTATGTCTATCCACTTGTGATATGGTAGATTTGTGTCGCCTGATTATCACATGATCCTATCCTAAGTACCTGTTGGCAAGTTCAAAAACTGAAATACCTACTCATTTTCACCTGAAAATGGGTTCTTTGAATTTTTCTATCAAGCTAGTCAATTTTCAATTAAAAGTAAACTTTTATATTCATATTCGTTTTTCTTATTCAAAACCAAGTATTATTTACTATTTCTTTTATTGAAGCCAGTTTTACGGCTTTTTCTTAATACTACTGTATGTCTGGTTGCCTACACCAAGATTGTTTAAAAAGAAAATGGTTCATTAATAAAGGCATTGATTGATAATCAATGATAGAGGTCACTTATGAATGATTTTGTGTACATTAATATAGCTCAAAACCGTGCGGTCGATGGGAATAGTAAATTAATTAAATTACCGCTTTCTTTTCTTTATAACTTTTAGCACTAAATTATTTAGTTATTTAGTTGAGATAGTGTACAATCTTATTGCAGATCTCATTTATTTATATGAGAAGAAAATTTTGTTGAACATCTGATTAAACGTTTATACCTATCAAGATTTATTTTAATAAGATAAAAGATATGATGCTGTTATTAAGTTATATAATAAAGTAATAGACAAATATTTTATTAATTATACTTTAAAACGTAATCTTGGTTGAATATTTTAACTAAATGCAGGATGTCTTCAAACATAAAAATATATTTCAGATTTCAATACATCCACAATATAATTCTCGTATTTTTGACTGAAATATTAGTAATTTTATCTTCCAATTTACTCTCGGTGAAAAAAGTATTCATTTTAATTACAGCAATAATTGATATACCTACTCACGTACACAAAAACAAATAACACAACCAAAGTTACTAAAAAGTAAAAAAGAAGAATCACTTTAAATAAAAACGCTTGCAAGAAATTGAAAGTTTTGTTTTTATTTGGGAATTGAGAGAACACATTTAATTTTCTTGACTTTCTCTACTTGAAAACAGTTTGAAATGATGAACATATTTTCTCAGGAACAGAAAAATATGGGTTTTGTGATCCTTTCTTACCTATACCTATATACCATTATAAATGTTGCCTCCATTTGGAATGAAAACCAGTTCATACTTAAGTACAACAGCAGTTTTTGGATTTATTCTGTCCCAAAAATGTCGTATTTGATACTTTTTATTGTAAAGTAATCTAATCAGTAAATCTAATAATACCGTATAAAAAGACCACTCATACGGTTTCATGATACTATTTCAAGTATTGTAACTTGTAACAGCTTTTACTTTTCCAAGGTTAATAATGGTGGTATATACGCATAAATATTTTATATTGGAAACGATAAATTCTAGTACATATACATAAGTCCAAGGAAAAACTAATATTGTTATATAAGATATTTTAGATTGGGTAAACTTTTTAATAATAATTTTGAGAACTGGTCTAATTAAATTAATGCAGGCCCAAGATCTAGAAAAGTAATAAGCAAATTCCTAGCTGGCATTAATTTAGCCTGTCCCAAGGGAAACAACATTCAGAGTTTAAGATGGTTTCTCTCGGACAAGAAACCAGAAGAGCTCCCAAAAGGCATATATTTTACTTATAATACATTTTCACAGATTTTACGAAATTTAACATGAGAACTAGTTCCTTGTTAATTAGTACAAATGTGTTATACACTAACACAGAATAATGGTTTTGTATTACACTGGTTAGTAGTAAACAAATTTATAGGCTACATCAAACAAATATATTTCTTGGTATATTATGTGTGTGGGTATGTTAATGTGCTGTTTTTTCTTTTTATTAAATAAATTTGTAAAAAACACTCACACTCAAATATTCAGTGTTATTGAGAATGTTGGTAGACACAGGAAACATGTGTTTATATTATTTTCAAAACATTCTGAAATATTTCCAGGTACTTTATCAAATTTTTTTCCCACCAACTGTATATACTTTTAAACATTAAACTAAATACTACAAAGAAAGATGGACTAAGGAAATAACCTACTCAATATTACTCAATGATATTTCTTATAAATAGAATAAATTATAATAATATTGTATCAAAAATTATTTATAGATATACTTGAACTTCAAATGATATAAATTTATTTTTTATTGTACAATTACCCTTGATCTAGCATATCAAAGTATGTTATTTACAATCACAAGATAGACAAAATATTAAGATCAAGTACATAAAACATCTGTTACTTAAATTTTTGATGTTTATAGAAAGTGGTATATCATTGTGTACATTTCTAATGTGGAAACTTAAATGCATACATAATATAGGTAGTTGGATTATGTACTAAATTATTGTTTTTCATTTCAGTATTTACAACAATAGTCAAAGCACAGGATAGATGCAGTTTCCAGAATTTCATAGAATGTGCAAAGCCTTTATCAGTATTAACGGATTCTGGATTAACATTCTTCAACAGCAAGCAAGATTTAGAGAAAGTTTGCCCGTAAGTTTTTTTTATTTACATTTAAAAATAATGCCTGTGCCAGTGCAACGATATTTTCTTTCGCAAAAATTTGTTTTCCGTTTAAAAAAAGATTTATAGAAAAAAAATCTTATAACAATAGTCAATACTTGATACCCTTGTTTTTCTATTTTAACACTTTTAATTGTACTACTTTCAATTGGAAGCAAATAAGTATTTTTTAAAGGAAATTTAAGAATGAAAATATACTATTGAGCACTTAGATCTTTCAATCGCAAAAAATGTTCTTAGGTCTACAGTATAGAATCGGTAGAAATCGTGAAAAAGTATTAAAACAAAAATATGCGAAGTTTTGTCAAAATTTGTATTGTTTTTTTATATGTATTTCCTCCCTTTCTGAAAAATAAAAGTGGCAAACATTTTATACTGCTTGGGATCATTAAAACCAGTATGAATATTTTGACGCTTAAAGTTTGGGGCTTAGACCTATCTTTGTCACTAGATCGCACCATGCACCTTTAAAACGATCAATTGTTGCATAATAAAATCGTTGAAGTAAATTTATCTCAAATAATAATTGCACAAATAAAATTCAAAGAGGAAAGGAACTTATTTCCTCTCATTTTGAGATATTTTTCGATCAGGTGATGTTATCGGAAAATATTTATCAACTTGATGGATACGGTTCGATAAAAAAAATATTGAAATAAACTTCAGGAAATTTTCTTTACGTTATAGAATCAATTACAAAATTTGTTAACAGAAAATATTTATATACCTAGGTATTCTACTTTATATTTTTTTAAGAAAGCACTTTATTTTGAATCGGTTTACTTATTTAAGATATACTATCTAATTAATAAACTTTTATTGCCAAATAAGGGCAATTAATTTAGGAATAACCGTTGAAATTGGAAAAAAAAATGTAGAAATATCTTATTTCATCTGTAACAAATCAGATTATTCTTGTGTTGTGTTCGATGTCAATAAATATATTCCACCCTACGAACATTAAATAGAAATATTGTGAAAGAAAGGATTATCCTGTTTAAAAAAACGTTTGAAAGATTATATAAAGCCTTTAGCTTATTATAATTGACTGTAATAGAATAGTGCGTGTCTTTGAAACAGTTTAGGCAACCGAAACGAGGATTATAACACCGTACACTTTGGTGTACGGTGATTATAATAAATCATTCCAGTAGGATCTATTTTACATACGTTAGCAGGACATGCCAGACTTCCGTTTATATTTTCTGTACATGAAATGTAATAATTTACATGAATAATAATCATTATCAGAATAACTTTAGACAAACGAATGTCAATTTTAATTTAAGTGCAAGACTCATTTCCGTTTTTTTACTCTACTACCTCCAGAGCGATTCTCCTCTAAATACAGGGTGTCCCAAACAAGAGTGACTGATTTTAAACATAAATGCCCAGCTTATTAATTGTTCCAAAGAAATGGGGTCTTCACTAGTTTATGGTGTATGGTTTCTTGGTGTGCGTCATCGATTGTTAATCTCCTTCTATCACATTACGTAGGAAGAAATGGAAAAAAGGCAGGTCTGTGATTAATCCTAATCAAAATATCACAATAATGAACCGTTTGAATGTTTTACAAACGTTAACCCTAATATTTGACTTACAAAAATTTGATTGGTTGATGTTTACATTACGCGCCAGCGCAACCTATCAATCGGGAGCTTAAAATACTATGAAGGCGTTACTTTCGTAGCGGCAATGTGTCTTACGTCTTTTTCTAATGTCACACTGACATTTCTTGTCAGGTGTGTACTTTGTTGCTTACGGTCAATTATTATTTATTCGAAGTGAATATTAATCTTATTGTTATATTTATCTAAATAATACAAAAATATGCCTAGATACACAAAAAAACATCAGCATTTTGGAAGTTCTGAAATATTTTCAATTAGAAAAAGATGCTGGTAATTATTGATTTCATATTAGCCTTTTCGAATTTGGCTGAATACGATCCTGATGATTTTATTTATCAAATTTAAGGTTAGCTATATGTCAAAATAGCAAATAAAATAAACGACATGCCGAAAACCCAGATATACGTCACAATCGATGACGCACACCAAGAAGGGTATTATTTTGTATGCTTTTAAATTTTGTTTTATTGTCTGTTTTTCCAATTTTCAATACACTGTTGATAGAATGATAGTTTTAAAGATTTTTTTTTGTTTTCAGAAACTTAAAAGATGCGATCAGGTGCATTCACGGTTTTACAAGGCACTGCATGAATAAGGAAGACAGACAACATTTTAAGGAATTGTTTCGTGGAACGGGCTCAATGGTGCATGAACTCTGCAAAGAAGGAAATTATCAACGAGGTTAGTTTGTTACAATTTTGTTATATTTTTCTTTTAAAAAGTCACAAAGATATAAATTCATTATACATATTTTTTGTACCAGTTTATTTTTTTATAAATAGCTCAAGTTATATTTTCAATAATTTAAATTTTAAATTTAAAATTTTATTTAATTTAAAATTTTATTAGGAAATGACTGTAAAGTAAACTCTCTAGTACCTGAACGAAATAGAATTAATCCACAAATTGTAAGCGTACCGAGTCGCTAATAACCCACATGGTTGGTTGATGCGACTAGCTTGAAAAAAAAAAATTTCAATAATAATTTTCAGAATCAGCATTCAACAGTTACAATTTGAATAATATGTACAATATTTGTTCAATTATTGTAATATCGAATTCAATGAAAATTGTTTTGAAAAAAATACAGTTTGAGCTTTTTTAAATTGAAGAAAACCCAAAAATTTATATTTTTTTAAATCTACGGTTCAGTTGTTCAGTAACTCTAACAAGAATCCTTTCAGTTGAACACCCTATTTTGATATAACTCAAAATATAATTGAATAATATAATAAAATATGTTTTTCTTTTGCTAAATTCCGTAAAATACCAGTTTGACCATATTAATCTATAACCTCCTACGTTGTGCCGCAATCGTAGCCATCAATTTACAACCACCAAACGTTTGTGTACCAAACGCGAAATATATGTAATACTTAGGACTGTATATTGGCGTTTATATCATTTTTATAGCTTTTATAAAACTTATTATTTCTCTTGAATGAAGAGCCTGTGTGTGATTCACGTTTTTGATTTTTGATTTTTGTTACAGAATATCTTAAACATGCTCCTTGCATGACAGAAATTTCAATTGAAAATGAACGGTGCTTCGAAAATTATACAATGGCAATGGATAAATTAAAATCTAACACCATGCAAATTGATTCCACACTAATAGATGTAACAAGCGAGTTGAAGAAAAAGAGGGCAATTGCTGATGAGGGAATAAGAAATGTTTGCTGGTAAGTTGAATAATTCTTATATTATCACTGGTGGAGCTAATGTAGATGTCGCCACTACTGATTATAACAATAATGCTAATATGTGACTAAATGTTGTACATTAATATGTTTATTAACCAATTATTTTTTGTTTCAGTGCATTCCAAGAATATATTGATTGTTCGACCACGGCTGTTAGAAATAAATGTGGCGACAATACAGCTGAATTTAGTAAAAATTTTTTGAACAGAATGTCCTCTTCAATGTTAAATGTAAGTAACATATTGTTAAATTCGCTTTCAATACGCAATAACCCATTTTTTCAACCGTCAATTTCATAAACAAATTAATAAGTCTAATAAGCATTGCATGCATGTTAGTTCATAATATAATATGTCAAATTTTATTACATTACAATATAATATTTTGTCTTGTGATAAACATGTGGATGCAGCCGAAAATAATGTGTATCTTTTCTTGTTACAGGTGCATTGTACAGAGTACGGCAAAAGGCAATGTGGATTAGCAGAAGCTATGCAATTACCATCAAGTTCATCAGGAGTACAAGCAATCTTAGGTTTAATAACAACAGTAATAAGTTTGCAGTTTTTATTACGGTAGTACCTTGAATAGCATTGAATTGTAAAATGCTTAAATTGTGATTTTGAATAGTACTGAATTAAAAAGCGTATTTGTAAGTAGGAAATGAAACTATCGAATTCCAAAAATGACTGTATTAATTTACCAATTCTCATTGTTTAATAGGAAATATTTATATTTATTTTCGAGCAACAATGTTAATACACGAATACCAAAGTCAGGATATGTACAGATAAAAATGTAAAATGAGAAAAAAGATATTTAAATATCATAGATGTAGATTTAAATTAACATTGTTATTACTAGAATATGAGAATTTGGCCCAGAATTTACAAAAAAATGGCTGTTTATTCTTAAAAAAAAACAAATAAGAGCAAATAAAATTATTTCAGTACACTAAAATAGAAACAAATTATCAACATGCATGCAAATAGAATTTTTAAGTATTCCCAAATCGATCAATTCATGAAAAATGTCTTTTGTTATAGAGAACAAAAATTCCACCATAAATTTGACTTTATTATAGTGAACAAAGTAAAGTTTGATTAATGTTTTGAATATCTACACATTTGATTAATAAAGTGACTATTCATCTTTTATTATATCAAGAAGTTTGCACTATAATCATACATGATACTGTATCATTCCAGATTGATATAAATTACAAGACTGAAGTTTATATAAAAAAATAGAAAATAAAGGTGGTGCTTATAGACTAATAACATTCAATGTATAAGCATAAATTCCCAAAATTGTGTCACATGTCTTCGCCTTTATGTAACTGTTAGAAACTAGGTCAATTATCAAATGAAAACTGCATATTGTAATTGTTGGAAACTAAGGTTTGATACTAAAATTTTCAAACTCAAACTTCTGACATACGAAACTGCAAAATACTATCGATTTTAAATAGAAAAGTTTCCTTTTCTAAGCTCTCTTGTTTGTTATTTATACAGCTAATCATTTTCAGTGAAAATTGAAATTGTAATTTTCATTAAATTTAGTTAATTTAACAATGTGAACTACAAGCTGTCTTATGTTAAGACCTTTGAACAGTCGAAATTAAATGCTTTGGGGTGAACTTCTCATATTCATAAAGTAAATTTTTCGTGTTATTTATTATGTCATTTTAGTTTAAACATATCAAAGAATGAAAGTATAGAAATATGAATGGATAACAGTAGTGTGTAGTATTTATTGTCTATATGCCAGTGTATGTCACTGAAGGAATGAATCATTAAATTAGAGTGATTGTAATTTGGTGTCTGTAGATGCCATTTCCATAAAATAGTGTTTTAATAACTGCATATAGTTTGTAGATTATAATTGTATTATATTGAGTATTTTAGTACCACTAGGATCTTATTTTGTACTGCAGCTAAAAAATATCACAAAAATTAATTTTAAGTAGGTAATTTTAAATTGTTTTTATTTGAAGTGCAGAACACAATTTTTAAAGTATATATTTCTCAAATGTAACCTACCCATTTTAGTAATCTAATAGTTGTAGTTATAGTATTTATTGTAAGTCTTTTGTATCTCGAAATCTCGTTATGTGTATTTTTTTAGAAATTTTATAATTTTATTGCTGATATTATGATCGAAAAATAGATTACTTTAAGTGGGTCTTGATTTTTGTCCGATTTGTTTTACTCAAGTAGTTCTTAAGAAATATATACTATTAGAATTGTTGTTAATTTTTGGCAATATTGTCAAATTTGTTATTTTTTAAATACAAAAATAAAGAATAAAACAAACACTTATAATAATGGATCTTTTCAACCCCTTTTCCAATAAAAGTGAGTGCATGGATAGAAGAAAACATAAACTATAGAGAAAATGAACATTAGAAATAATTTGAACCAAATAATTAAATTGATGGATTTGCGATATAAATTTTAGAAAATGTTACATATTTTTATAATAACTATAAATAGCGGTCCGTAGGTGTGGTATGAATCCATTAAAAGTTATGAAAAACTGATCGATTTTCAAAATTTATTGAAAATTGTACATTCCCTTTTTTTTATATTTACCACATCGGCAAATATTACAGAATAAAAATATAAGATGTTTCACTCCAGGGCGGTTTGATTCAAGTTGCTGTCCCAAACGGACGCCGCTCTCGACTCGCTTTTGTTGTCAATAACGAGACCGGTAGATACCAGAGAAGTTTGAAAAGCTTATTTTATTTTAAGCTATACAGGGGTAATTAGAGAAATTTAAATTAATAGGATTCTTTATCACAAAGGTTTATTATTTTTAAATGTTAATTATTTCGAAAAATGTTCGGATATGAATTTGAATTGGTAAGTAAAAAATTTTTAAAATGAATCAACTCACAGTTTTTATCCAGCATCTTAGTAATTTTGTGATACTTATTGATAATCTAGCAGATATTTATCACAAATTCAACTCATTAGCCACCAGAATAATAGGGCCACTAAATCTTAAATTTTGATCTTTAAATAACGCGTATGTTTTGGATTGACAAGGTTAAAACAGTAAAAAGAGAAGCAGCTGCAGGATACCTTTATTAAAAATTTTTATAAATGTTGTAAAATACTAAGTTTGGAGTTTGGTTTATGTGTTAAATTTAATCTATTGTCTTTCAAATCTTTCAATTTACATTTAAGAGTAAAATATATACGGACTCTGGTATAGAGACTTGCATAATATGATAAAAAGATTATTCAGTTCAAAAGGAACTGACCAATTCCCCATCTATAGAATTGAATTTTTGTGTTTTCTTGCTTAAGGTACTTGTTTATATAATATCCTTATTATAAAAATAAATCCGTAATTTTGTATTAGCAAACATTACAAAATATTTAGTGTTTAAGCTTTGCTATTAAAGAGAAAAATATTAATATGACTTTTTGCTCATTTCAACAATTAATTAATAAATTTGAAAAATCTATACAACATAAATATAAAACACGAACAACCAATAAACACCGTTCTAAAATAACAGCGCTCGACGGGCGACGTCCCGTATAATATGCCACATTAAATGCAAGTAAGGACGTAGCGACGTACTGTACCATCCAAGTCACCAGCGGCATGGGTGCTTTACGCGATAAATTCGAACGAGTGAAACATCTTATATTTTTATTCTGTAATCTTTGACATCGGTTTTGTTATTCAGTGCGACTAGAGGTCCGCCGACGGAACTATGAATTTAAAATTAAAATACCGCCTTGAGGCGGAAGTTTATACTGTGATTTATACCAAATATACAGAAATCCCCTGAAAATGCTATAACTTGCGCAAGCGCGGTTGAACATTACATTACATATCTAATTTGCCTCCGTCCTGATGGCTCCAGCGATGGACGGCTGACATTTGATACCTAAATTCTGTCTAACGGCGGACTAAAGTTTATTTTTTCAAGAATTCTTTCCGAATCCCGAGCTCCATTTGCTGCTGACTTACAAACCCAAGAAAATAAATGGAATTATAAACACATTTATATATGATGATATCCTTACTTCCGCCCAAACCGGAATTATAATTTTAAATTAATAATTCCGCTTGAAATTCCACACTGAAAAAAATGTTCAATGGGCCTCTTGTCACACAACTATTGTGTGTAGGGCACCTTCCGAAAGAGATCACGTTTACATACTGTGGTTTAACTTTTGGGTTTTCTCTTAATCATAACCTTAAATACATTTTTTCTTTTTCTCGTTTTATATATATTTTTACCCCGAAAAAAAAACTCCAAGCAAATCGATGAATCTGACATAGATACGTCAAGTTAAAAGGGTCACTTCTACTTCGAATAAATCTACTTTATTCTGGATAAAGGCGTAATTGATATTTACGTCCAGTGGCAATATTAGCTGGTAACATTAGTTCTGATGAAAACAAACAAACAGTGTTTGACAAGTAAATTGATACAATGAGATTTTTGTTTGTTTGAAACTTCGAACAAATAAATTTAACAACTCTCTCTACATCGTTTGGTTTCGCATAGTGTAGTAGAGCAATGGCATAGTAACTAATTCGATTAAAGGTATGCCTCCACTAGCCGGATCGGGCCGGGTCGCCTCGCATATATTAATTGTGTCAACGATGGATTGAGACGGACAGATGCGATTTGTCATCCGTCTCTATAAAACTGCGATATAGATTTTTCTACTTTCAAATATTAAATGGAGAAGAAATGAGAGGAGGAGTCTTTTTTTAAAATAAATATTAAGTTGGAAAACATAGTTTTAAGTTCCGTGTTATTTAAAATTATTTCAAACCCCCTATACAGTCTACTCAAAAGTCCCCTCCCTCCCTCGTATCTTTTGAACGGCTACACTTACATTAATAAAATTTGGAGGGTGAAAATAAAGTGTTGTAAACTTCTCTACGAATAGTAACAGGTGACGTAATAGTAATAGATGACGTCACAGTGCCACTCTGGCCAATAATTTTAAATAGGACCTTATGGCAAGTGATAACTCGTTTGAAAGGCATTGAAATTGGCTACATAGCCATATTAACTTTGTTTGGGTTTAAACTAATAAATACCAAAATTATTGAAATTATTTTTAAATTTAATTAATCAAATATCAACAATGGAATCTTATAGCAAGTGTTCGAAATGTGCTCCGTCTACTTCCTGACAGTAATACAATGAAATTGCATTGCATTCTTCAATAATTCTTTCTTTCGAAACGCCAATGCTATCTGGTGTCGTAGTATAAACCTTGGATTTCAAGTACCCCCATAGAAAAAAATCTAATGGTGTCAGATCTGATGACCGAGGTGGCCATTCTATAGGACCTCGCCGGCCGATCCATCTACCTCGATATTCTTCATCCAGGTAACGTCTTACTGCACCATAATAATGTGCAGGAGCACCATCTTGTCGAAATGTTATTTCCAGATGGCCGAATAACACTACCTGTTGCTTCAAACTTGTGAAGAAGCTCCCTCAAATAAGTTCTCTAGATAGGGCGATCTGGGTATCTCTCATTAAATAAACGTTCCGCTTCATTGAGATTCTTTCTATATTCACCAATTATTGAGATAGTTGCTACTTTGTCGGCTTGAGTATGTAGCCGTTCAAAAGATACGAGGGGGGAGGGGCGGACTTTTGAATAGCACTGTATAGTGCGGAAGCTATGACGTCATTGAGTATGATACCCAGCTGTGTACTCGTGTATCGATTGCCGGTAACAAAAATAGAATATATAGAGCATATGCAAGTAGAGTAATTTCTGAAAAATCCTCATATAAAATTTGTGACATTCTGTATCTTCTGTCATGTTAAAAATCTTATGGACACAAACAAAAAATTCACAAATATAATGAATCAGAATAAACCAAAAATACAAAAGAAACACGTGGAAGCATTCGAGTAAGCAAGGGAATGGTATACCTTCGTTACATGTCGCATATGAGCGCTCGCGCCTTGTCAAAAACATACTTTTCGACGTCACAACCAATAGCAATGCGTTTACAAAAGCTTCAAATAATTTGAATTTTTCGGCATTTTAAATTCGTTGAAGTGTTTGTCGTTTTCCTGCAATATAAGTACTCTTTTTCGTGCAATAAACTCTTACGATTTATATCATTTCTTGCTAAAATTTTAGTTGAAGCGCCCTGCTACCAAAGTCTATATATTCCAATATATATTGGAATATATAGACTTTGCTGCTACTATTCTTTCAAACTGTTCAATTTTTTTCCACAACAGCACTAGACGTGTACTGATTACCTCTTATTGTCTAAATCAGTGTTTCTCAACCGCCGGTCCGCGGACCGGTACCGGTCCGCAAGAAGTATATACCGGTCCGCGAAATATCCAGCTTTTATAGGCCGACCATCGATACAGTACCTACCTACATTACAATAATACTAGTTTAAAAAATAATGTAATATTTGATGAAAAATACAACAAACTAAATGAACTAAATTTAAGTCTTCAATGTAAAACTAATACCGTTTTCAACTTCTACAATAAGATTGATGCTTTCAAAAAGAAATTGAAACTCTGGTATAAACGTGCGGAAGAAAACACTTTAGATATGTTTGCTTCTTTCTTTGATTACATTAATACTAATGGCATGGATCAGAAGAGCGTTATCAGCGTTATTTTGGAGCATTTAAAAGAACTATCAATAGGTTTTGATCAGTATTATCCCCCAGGTAATCTGTGGATAATCAATCCATTTATTGATAATTATGATAACAATCTCACTACAGTCCAGGAAACAGAACTTATTGAACTGTCTTCGGATCTAGGACTTAAATCACAGTTCAATTCAATAAATATATATCAATTCTGGATAAAGACTGCAACAGAATACCCCAATCTCCATGCAAAGGCGTTGAAGATTTTATTGCCTTTTTCCTTAACTTATTTGTGTGAAACTGCATTTTCGGCTATGACTGATATTAAGACGAATCATAGAAATCGACTTGCTCTTGCGCCTGCTTTACGTATTGCTGTAACTAGTTTAAAGCCTAGGATTGACAGTTTAGTCAGCAACAAAGACCAGTAGCAATCTCATTAATTTTAGTTTTTATATATCCTTTATTTTGGTAAATTATTTTTTGCTTATTTGGTATCTACTTACGTTGTTCACATTTCGACTCATTGTTGTTTTGGCTAATATATTAATTAAAAATAAATAAATATATCATTCACGTTGGAATTTTCTTGGAGTTTTGGTGCTTTTATTCTCGATGCAATATTATAAGTTGAATATACAAATGTAAATTATAACAAACAAAATGCTTTAAAAATTATGTATGTCTTCATGATTTATCTTTGTGAAAAATTGTGCATTGGGTTGAATTATTAATATTACCGGTCCGCGCGAACGTGCCGAAATATTTTACCGGTCCTTGGAGTAAATTATTCAGTTGAGAAACACTGGTCTAAATCACATTGTTTTATGAGAGTTGCGTTAGCATTTTTTAAAATAAGCAATAATCATAATATATTTTTTTACTTTGTAGTTTAAAACTCAACGTAATATTTCTGATGCGCTGTGTATCCTAGAGGATGAACAAGATCACGCCCCTTTGCGCGATCGATCCACTATGGATAGTCACCACAATTATGTCTGCCTCGTGAAATTTTAACCTCCGGCATGTTACCGTTTTGCTCTCCATCCCTTTATTAATGTTACTTTCCTGTCTTTTTTGTTAAATTCACCTCTAAGTGAATTCCGATTTCTGGATTATAGAATGGTAAGTGAATTTATTTTAACTGTATCTTCAAACATAGTTTTGTGGCACAAATACTGTTTAGGATATAGTCCTATCTATTTTTGTGTAACTAAGGACATCGTTTCTGTAAATTTAATGTTAACAATGAATAATTCAATTTTTAATAAAAACAATTTTTCATTTTTTAAAGAAATAGTGGCAATGCTATTATTCTATTTATTTTAATACATATATATGTATATTTTAAACACATTTTTCGTTAAGGGCCTGCTATAGGTTAAAAAACCTTTGCTATAATTATGTAATTCGTGTAATCATATAAGTCGGCTTTATTTATTATTTTATTCAGACCGAAATATGTAAATTTATGTCAAATAAAAGCTCAATGTTTATTTTGTAAGATCACTTTTCGTCTACATCGATGAGTGATTAATAAATATTGTAATCAACGCAAAAATTTTCTTTGATGGTCCGACAGCCTGGAGCGGCGAGGTTCTGTTTGACCTAAATTTGGTTGTTTGTTATGATCATGTTGGATGGAAGAATTTTATGAAAATATTGAAACCGCAAATTACATCTTGAAGTAAAAATATTATTGATTAAAATTCCATTTTATTGGATCATTAATTATATCAAAACCAATCAAAAGAAATAAAAATACAATGGTATTTAATTTGAAACTCCATATGGTGACTATGGTGAGAAATATTTTAATACCGGTACGTTTTTTTTTTCTATTTCTACGAGCCTGCCTGATAAAGTTTCCGGAATGCCAAAAGATTTATTGTATTTTTGGTCGTGTACGGTACGATATAGTATGTTATTGTACGTTACAGTTAGGTTAAGTTAGCCTATGGACCATTTCAGAATGACGTCACTGACAGGTCGGCCATGTTGTTCTGGGTCCTCTTGTCATATTTTATTCAGTTTTCATTGTCTACTGGTAATAGGTTCTCAAAATTATCTAAAATACTATCGTTTGGTAGTGTTGTTAAGTGTGGAATGAGGGGAGCAGAAGATACGGTATCTTTTTTTCGATTTCCGGCTTTTTCAACCAAGCGAGGTGCTATCTGTGCCCCTCATGTGTTGATCTTGAATCACATAACTGCTATGCTGATTGCTTTTTTCATCGTCTAACATTTTAATTATCATTTCATTCAATGAAGAGACAGTTTACTGACTGCGTCATATGTTATTTGTAAAGTTTTTATTATTTACATAAAATATATATTACATGACATTTGGGCGCGTTCAGCCACGCTAGCGCAAAGTTAGCGCTAGCAGCGGCGCTCTGTGAAGTCGCTCGAAGGTGGCTGAACGTCCATGCTTTGATACTATATCAAACATCACATAGCCCTTAAATTCATTTTATAAATATAAAGTTTTATATTATCTCTTCAATGGAAAACCCCATTACTTATTTAATTTTAGAAGAACTGGCGGATGAAAATTATATTATGGATAATATTGTGGAATTGATTCCACCTCTAATTGGTATATAGGTATATTTCCACGCAATATTTTTCTCTCAATATTAAATTCTACAGTTTCATACGTTTCGATATTCTCCGCCATGATTAAACATTAATAAAAATTGAACAACAGAAATTTTAAGGTTTGAATTGTTGTTTGTCGTTGAGATCATAAGGTATTATTATTATTTCTTCCAGGGTTGACGTTGACATAATGAACCGCTGACCAGCTTAGCGTAAAATAAATTCGCTGGAAAAAATGGCGAACGCTAGAGCTAGCGCTGTCACTTAGCGGTCAAATTTGCCCTCTGCTCACTCAGCGCTTGCCTAGCGCTAGCGTGGCTGAACGCGCCCATTTGTTCTACAAAGTCTGTCTGACAACTGACTGACTTTTACGCCACATGTCAAAACACACAAACTTCAACTTCAAGTGATCTGGGGACACAGCAAAATATGTCAAGACTGTCGAAGTCAGGTGTTCTGGAATGGACATCACTGTTTTCGAATTACTTATTTTATTGTCACAATGTACCAATTCAAGAGAGTATCACTCACTTGCCGACACGGTGACATAAAATACATATAAACAACGTATACGATACATTTTTTTTTGGGCTGAGATGGGAAACTCATGTTCGAATGAGTCCTAACCAGTGCCCAGACAATGTTGGACTGATCCCCAGGAATGCCTACCAACCAAACTCACCTCAAACTCGCCGTTCCTCTCGCCTTGGAATAACTACCCTAGCATACTTCAAGACGGGCGGCGGTCCCTCACACACTCTCCGTCATCTTCTCCCTTCTATCACTCCTACCTCTCACTCTTTCACTCTTTCCCTAATCATGCTCTCTACTACGCTACCTATCTCCATCTATTCCTCCTCGCTCCTCAATATAATCTCCACCATATTTTCCCAATACACCGCCTCTCCCAGTTTATGTTCCAACTTTTTCAGAACTTCCTCGTTCTTTCAGCATCTAAACACATGTCTCACTTCATCCTCCACCCCCGAATTTCCGGTCCACCCAATTTCTCCTGCTTCTAATCGCTCCTTTTAGCGCACCCTTATACTCATACCACCTTCTCTCCATTTCCTCATCCATCCATTCCTGTACTTCATCTCTGGTCGCACACCTCCAGCGTTTCTGTCTGGCTCTAGCCATCAAGTCCAATGGATAGAACCTTTGACAGCACTGCTGCTGCCAGTCCCCCACTGTCTTTTACCTCTGCACCACCCTTAGGAGGATCCCTCTCTGCACCCGCAGGAGTGGTCTAACCCTCGCATTTACACCTGCTTTTTCACCCCACACTTCCGCGCCATACAGCATACTCTGCTCCACCGTCGTGTAACTATCAAAAGTTATATTAAAATATCGTGAACATTAATTTTTTTATATTTCTGTATCGAGTAGGTAGCTTTACCCTTATCAGAACGACTATAGGGTCTTTTCTATTGTCAAGAGATTAAAAATTCAGTTATTACGGAAGCCAGTGACGTGGGTTAAGAATGAAGTAAATGTTTTGAACGCATTTTAAATTGGAACGACTCATTATTAAACTTACAATAAATAAGCTCATGGTATTTGTCCAATTTGAATAAACTACAAAGTTTGTCCGAAATAAATTTCAAAAACTAATACACGTTTTGATCACACTTGCCGTCTTCTCCCCAAAGCAAAAAGAGGACAAGACTTATGCATTGATTTTGGACATATTCACCATGAAACTCCTAATTGGACCACAGAAAATCCCAAATTTAAAAAATTGCGTAACCGTCAGGTTGATATAAAATTATTTTACAATAGCTTTTACTACTAGAATATCAATCATCTTCTTTTTGAGTGGATTATGTGGAAATACCCAGCGAGCAATTAGGATATTGAATTATACAAACAGCTCGGCACACATTCAATATATTCAAAACATTTGTTATTCTCTGTTAAATCGATGTAAAGCTTGGATTTAGATTCATAGAGTTTATAAAAGTTACACTACCAAAAAATCTTATGAAACATGAAAGTTTATTTACGACCGAACATAGTACGCCTTCAAACGACAGATTTTTTTAACAGGCAGTGTATATTTTAATTTTATAGAGTACGTACAATCTCGTTTCTGCCTACAATAACTTTGAAAGCTGTATGCTCAAAGGAAAATATAAAAAAGAGAATCCTGAATAACTATCATTGTTTATCGGCAATCGATATTCTTAAAGAGAGTGAAATAATGTAATAGAAGGCATGATCAATTTTTATTTCTTCGACTATTTCACTTGTCTTAATTTCCACCAAAAACAAACGAATAATTTTAAATCACAAATGGTTTCTAGATGAAAAACATGTATGACAGCAACTGTCTGCAGTTTTTTCAAGTTTAACCGAGGCAAAACTTGACAGCTGTTGTCACCAAAAATTACAATACTATAATGTTCTTTCTTATTTATTTAAACAGTTTTTACCGTGGGATAAAATTATACGCTCACTATGGCTAATACTATTGGTTTATTGAAGAAACACTTACACACTATAATAAACTTAATTTATATACACACTACTTAATGTCTACTAATTTATCTTTATCTTTAACACTTAAATATTGCACTATTTATATTCACTAATTCACTATCTGTTCACTCACTGTATACTGAAAAACTGGTCGACTCACTCAAAAATCCGCGAATATATAGTCCTTCGCAACTCTAGAACCTCCTTGAATTTACCCCCTTCTACGTATGCGAAGCTTCCAGAACAATCGGGAATAAACCATCGCATTACTCTGTTATGGAATCTTCTAGAAAGGTCGCATTCGCCAAAATTCATAGTTCAGGACCGGCTTCTGAATCACTGAGTTCGTAACATTATGTATGCATATATAATAGATAGTAATTTTGTAAGCTATGTGTATGCAGAATAATCTGTTGCTCATGTAATAATCTTGTCAAATACCATTCGGACATCTAATTTTTCCTCTAAAAGAAATCGAAAAAACACAATGCATTTAAAAAAAATAATGTATGATCATTGAGGTTGAAAACGACTGTCCATTTGTTGTATTTCAGCACCTTGCAGACTGTCAACATTTTAATTTAAGTCGTCTCATTTTGTATAGAATGGTCTTCCAAAATTCACCGTTTAAAACCAATTTCGATAGTGCTCGGAGAGTGTTCTAATCGCATGCTTAGGTGCAACTATTGTCTCCAGAAATGCGTGCAAATTTGAAGTTTCAATCATGTTTTATGTAATGACTTGTACCAATACCAAAATTACATTACAATTAGTGGACCTAGTTTGGAAAGGTTCCATGACATCGAGTAATAAATTGAGAAAACCATTGTAAACTTGATTTATTAAAGTAATCTTACCTATGGAATAAGTGAAGCGTACATTGTGGCAAACCAATCTGCGCGGCATCGGTAAGGGGTGGAGGAAACATGGGCGATTACATTAATAAAAGTTCCAGTGGCGTACATTTTAAAATTGGAAAAATGAACAAAGACATAAGCTACACTCTTGAAGATCATGAAAAAAGAAGAAAATACTGTTGTCATTATCAAGTTACGCCTATTGATTAAAACTATATTAAATTTTTATTGTTATTGAATAGAAATATTATAGTTTAAGGCTTTGGGCTTCATCCTACACCATTTCACTTATTCAATATTATATTGAGATTATTGTGACTGATCAAACGTGAACAGCGAACTATCAAAGGATATAGCAACCAATAAAACATGAACTCGAGTTTTATTTTGGGCTGTTATTGTCCTGCCATCAAATGTTATGGTACGGCTTTTAAACTGGCTCCCTCTACAATGATCAGAAATTGGAATACAAGGAGTTCTCATAGTCTCCATGGGCTGTAAGATGGATCTTCAACAATTGAGTTTGTTCAGAGTACCGGATAATAACAAGATTTTGAAATTCCCGACGAAATTGCTAAAAAAAGCAACGTAAAACCTTTTACCGGGAAAATCCACTGAACAATTTTTGAAGTGGATGTCAGAAAATGCTGTAGAAATCATTAACAAAACTGTGGTGTAAATTGTAATTTTTTCCGAGCTCTCTGTGGATACCTAAAGAAGACTTTAATGGTAAATAAGAATATTAATATTTGTAAAGTTCACAAATTATGCGCGGATTTAAAGCAATGGTTAAAAGGGTACCAGCCAAAAAAAATCCATTATGTTATAGAGAGAAAATGTCCTTTAAAACTTATACATGAGACGTTTTCAATTATTTTGTGTATTTGGTGGATGTCGGCGGTAAAAACTTGTAAAAATGTTAGTCACACATGAAGAAGATAGAAAATAAATCTTTGTTGTAACGGTACCAGGAACCAAAAATGAAAAAAAAAACAAGTTTTCACCATTGTTGATGAAGACGAAATCAAGAGATTATATTTCTTGGCGACCACATGGTTGCTCAGAAAAATGCTACAGCCAAGAGAGCAAAGTATTTGGCTTTGAAAAACCCCGAAAAGTACACTGGCCATTGCTTATGTCGAACGTCGGCAACTCTTTTAGCAGAAGCTGGAACAAGTATGATTACGCTGAAGCGCCTTGGTGGATAAAAGAGTACCACAGTTGCTGAACGATATTTATGGGACAGCATACCCTCAAAAATGAGGCTTTAAGAATGTTGGCAGGTGTACCATCTTAATCTCGCGCTTCCTTACAGAAATTAGAAACCCAGACAATGAATCACGTGTCAACCTTTGCTGCACTCTTCCAGAATTGCCAATAGGGTACAGGCATAAATTTTGCTATTGGTGGGAATTGACGCTTTATCAGGTCTCCTAACACCTTGCATGCCTATTTTTTCAAAAAAATATAAACTTTACTTTTAAAACGACTTTAAAAATCATAAAATTTGAAAGTCCGCCAAAACGCGTTTTATAAAGATGGCAGCCCCATGGAGTGACGTCATTTGTTTACGTTCTTATTCGTGTATCACGCTCTGAGTTCTTGTGACCTAATTTGTTTCTGAAAGCCTTAAAAATGGATAAAACCGAAAAAAAACTTTGTATTCCAAGTATTGCATTGTTTCATAGTGTAAATCAACGTCTACCTATTAAAACTACAGACAAAACATTTGTTACTTTACCTGGTGGCGCAAGCAAAAATACTCTTAAGAGAAGGGCATTATGGTTGCAAGCTATATGCGTCGAAACAAAGACGATATTTCGACAAATACTACTATTTTTGTTTGTGAAGACCATTTTAATGTAAGTACACTTCTATGCTGGTAATTTTTATTCTTAAATAGTTTGAGGTTATGTACCTATATGTCTAGGAATCAACCATAAAAACATTATTTTTTTACGACCACACATCGAAATATGGTTGGTATATATTAGATAATACATAGTTTAAATTGTAATTACGATAATGCTTTAACTCCTCTTATTTTCTTTGCATTAAGCAGCTGTTTACTTCATAAATTTAAGCAGCACTTTGGACAAGTTATCAGTTTGTGCTTTTACAAAACCTTCGCTTGCCTTATCTTTACTCACAAAATATGAAAGAATCGTTACTGAACACTGAACTAGAAAATAAAATATTTTCGTCTAAAAGTTTTAAAATATCCTCGGAAATATCGAATATTTATGTCCACTTTCCACTTTACGTTGACTTTTAGAAATAAAAAAAAGCACACACAAACACGTTATGGTCTCAAACAAACATATAATAGTTATTTACGTAACTAGTTATGAAAAGGGCGATATTGTTCAACAAGCGTAATATTTGCCAAAACGAGCGCTAGCGAGTTCTGCAAATTACGTGAGTTGAACAAAGTCGCTCTCTTCATAACCTGTTCATGTACAACGTTTTATCTAATTCCGCGCTTTTATAATATTTAATAAAATCTTCAATTACAATGGTAATATGAAAGTGTATTCAAATGGTGTTAGAAGTATTGTTACTATGAAGTATTCACCCAGAAAATTGACTTACTTTAAATAACTGTGTCCTGAATAATGTTGTTTCCAATGTTTATAAATCTTAAAATAGTAGGTATTGAATTCAAATAATGTCAGCTTAAATAATGAAATAATTATCAGTTTTGACAGTACCTAATTAATAAATTATTCTTTATGTGGTATCTCTATGTTGAAACTTAAACAGTTACGTAAAGTTTTTACATAACTACTTTTCATAACTGATATATGAAGGTTATGAAAAATGTGACGTTACCTAACGTGAAGGAGTGACTTAAAGTGTCACATTTGATAGCGGAATTAGATAAATGATATTTTTACGTCGATGAAGCAATTAATAGTTGATTAAAATACAATATAAACACACAACTACACAGAACCTAATGCAATACCGGCCATATTGACAAAAGTAAACAAACAAGAGATATGACATCATACATATATCATCTGTAGCGTTCGGAAATTCTCGGGTGTTGGTCGGAAAGTGCATTGAAATTTGAATTTTATTTTAAAATTTGGAAGTAATTTTCAATGGAAACTGGTTTATTTCCTATTATTACTAATTTTCAATATCAATTCTACTATTATAAATAATTAATATCTAAGCAAAATATGAAATATGCGTGTACTCTATTTTGTGTAAATACAACCAAAAAATATATGAACGTAAATTTAAATTTTGTTATTTTGCTAATAAAGAATAAGCTAGGTAATCGAAAACTGTTTTTTCCGCCTTAATGACCGCGAGGGCAATGATGTGTACTTTAGGTAGATGGTATCTAAGGAATAAAAACACAACAATGTTCTGTACGACATAAAGTTTTTTTTTCAAATATACCAATCTACATTAATATCGTTGGAATACAAAAATAGTATAACGTTTCATATCAAGAGGGCTCATTAAACACATTGACAAACGAATAGGTTTAAACATCATGCCAAAAGCAAATAGAGCTATTTAAATCCACAACAATGTAATTGGCTATTAAAATCCACATCAAAAGAATAACTGAATAAGGAGAATATAAAGAGAACGATCAGACAAATACGACATGAAGAATAACTGATTAAGCCAATGTAAAAACTATGAATAATTTGCAATCTAAGCAGAAGCTACGTTAAGAATAAATAAAATATAGCTCACAGAATTTTCGCAGTACAATATAGACAAAAGTACAGTATAGTTATATAGACAAAAATTTTGTATATTTTATCTCTTTATATAAAAAAAAATTTACCACCAACATTTTTTTATTAAATACTTTACACAGGAGCACAGATTATAAAGAGAACAGATACGATAAGGCTTTACAGAGTACAGTAAAAAGAGAGAGAGATGGGTGGACATACTCATTCAAATGTCCATCGTCGTATGTCGACTCCGTTCGGGCTGCTTCGCGAAATTTCTCAACAGGGTTGTCAATTTGCTGATATTTCCTTCAATTTACGATCATAGGTCAAATATTTAATAAACATTATTTTCAAATGTGATAGTTATACAGATACAAATATTCGATAATTATTTGTTTTAAATCAATTTTATAAACATCAAAAGAATTATACAAATAAAAAGATTATAATGTATAAAAATCATACCATAAATATATACTTTTTTTCTCAAACCATATCCTTTGGCAACCATGCACAATAACGATGACGGCTATGGGCGACGTCAAAATATGCTCAAAATCAAAAACACTTGTAATCTGTGCTCAAAATTCATAACGCCACTTTTGTTTGCTTCATTGTTTGAAGGTGTTCAATCGGTGATATTAATTGTGTTATTTGACTAATCGATTGTGCGTTGTGGTAATATTAACTATAAAAATATAGTGGTATCGACTATTATTCTTATAAAATGAATAAACATCACGGCGTAGTGTATTGTTCATACCATACAGAGACTGTCCAAATAAATTTTATTCGGAAAAAAATGAAGCTCTTTCGATTTCCAAGGGTGAGAGTATGTAATTTAATAACCCGGCCTATGATATAAAACATTTTAAAGTTTTCGATACTAACTTTAGTACTACAAATTATTATCAAAATTCTTCCTTGCATAGGTGTATATTGTATTCCCTTTGATATTAAATAAATTAAGAATTATTTATACTTTAAAATTTGGTGGATTTTTGTAATTATTTGTGTTATCTAAAAATGTATTTATTAATTAATCTCCCAAGAGTAATGATTATTTATAACAAATTACAAGAATGTATATTATAGGTATTAAATAAATACATAAATATATATTCGATTATGATTATTGTTTTAATTCATGGCGCAGTTTTAAAGATTTAGTGGAAAAACTAGATCGGGCACTAAAAATTGTTATTGTCCCCGAGTCAACACTGCTATTTGGTAAGAAATTCAGAAAATATTTTAAGCTGGCAACATCGCGGCCATACCGAGTTAAAGGTCCAAGGTCATTGAAGACG
>CAJUYG010000375.1:43212-104064 GCA_910591675.1 Galerucella calmariensis | reverse complement strand
ACTGCCCTGTTACTAACCCAGAAATAAAGTAGAGGTAGTAATAGTACTTATGTCAAGCTGCTTCAAAATTGTTTAAAGGTCATTTTAGATTAGACAATTTCTTGTGCAATATTTAGTTCAAGTTTTGGAACAATTCAAATTGTTCAGTCTAAAATTAAAAATTGTCTATCCTGTCAAATTGTAAATGAAAATAGGTTCTATTTTCTTAACAATTTGATTTATTGTTTGTGTTTCTGTTTCATGATGAAAATGTTCTATGAAAATGTCATTAATCTTGATAATTTGTGGTTAGGTATTGAAGTGGTTGAAAAATATGTCTTGGAATCAACCTTGGAATAAACGAGATATTGAAATGTTAATTGAGGAAATCTCAAAAAATGCTTGTTTGTACAATGTTAAACACTCATTCTCCTCTATTAATCTAATATTCGCTTAGTGACACGAGCAGCCATGCAAATTAATAAATAGCTATTTCAATTTTTACGGCTCCATAGCTAACGAAATTTTTGAAAAGGTTTTATTTATTTTATCATCAAATCAAATCACTGCGCAGAATCTTGAATTATATATATATACATTGAAATAGTCTAAAACAGCTCACAACAGCCCATATTTCATACAAGAAATCTATTCCAAATATTGTTCCAAAACTTGGATTAAATATTGCACGAAAAATTGTCTAATCTAAAATGACCATAAAATATGTTTACCTAGTGGCTATACAAGTACCTATAAGATATTTCACCTGCATGAGTTTGTGAAATGAACATTTTCAAAAAGCTGTTACTAGAGAACCTACTCACAATTCTTTTCGGACGTCTTTTGTCGGAGCCTTTAAAAATTTTCGTGTCAACGAAATTATCTATTATTTTGACAGTTCAACTTGACACAAAGCCATTTTTAAAATCTGTATATTTAATGAGTATTCGGGAGCGCCTTAAAATAGCTTATGAAAATGTTATATTCGACGCTGATAATACCTGGAGTAAAGAATTCAGCTGCTATCAACAAACCAATATGAATCTCCTGCTGCGAGAAAAAGGTCTGCTAGAACCAAAATATGTAGAGTTAAGGCCAAGGACAGTTAGAGACTGCATTCCAAACAGTAAACTTGCAAAATATGCTAATTATGAATACAACGATTCTAGGGAACTATCATATACTTTAGAAGATTTTAGACCGAGTTCAAATTTTGAATATAATTTCAGTACGGAGAACGAAAAAGAGCCTTGGATGTTGGATGAAGTCGACGCATTTTTTAAGCTATTTACAGATTTTTACAAGTGTTTAGTGGACAGTAAAGAAGAACAAAATAGATTTAAATACGTAACTACTTTTGAGTCACCCTTAATGAAGAGCAATTCTTTATCAGAATATTTTCTTAAACTCCAAATAACTAGAGATAATGTTAAAAGATTGTGGGACACCGAATCATTAGAATCGAGAATGTTTATGTTTAGAAGTCTGCAGTCGATTCGCGGAGAAAAGTCTGTATTAGTTTATAAGTCGCCAGCGGGACGTGTTTATGTTTCAGAGTATGATGACGTTAGTAGCGAATTAAAACAAGATTATTACGAATGGTTTAAATACGATGTAGATGAGGAATGTGAAAACATGGATTTATTATCCAATTCTCTCAAGCCTGATGTTAAGGATACAAGTATACTTGAAAACCAATCAGAATCTTTGCAAAGTCGTCGACTATACTCGGCTGTGTTACAAGGTTTTGCTTCGAACAAAATCAGCGCACCAGTAGAAAACCAAATGACTATATTAAGAAGAAACTTTTCATCCTCAAGTGAGAATGTAATGGAAAAATTAGGTAGTATTAATAACTTTGGAAAAAGAAAAGTAGATGGTGAGGAATCCGACAAAAAACAATTGTTACTCAATAATATTCCAAAGCTTTTTCCAAATGTAACAAACTCTCGTAGTGTACAAACTACAGCAGACAACGAAGTAGAAATGGGCAAAAGTACAAGTGAACAAAATGATCCTATAAATTCATTCTTCCCTTTGAGACCACAATCAGTAAGATACCGTCAACATTATACGCCAAGTAACTACCAGTACCCGTCTTTTTACATGTTTGTGCATAATTCCTTTCAACAAAACTATTTACAGCCATTTTATAATCCCATATTTTTTCAAAGAACTCACCCTATTAGTATGGATAGAAATATTCTTCAAAATAACTGTCAATCATACGTTCATTCGCAGTATAACCATCCTTCTACTTTTAAATCGTATAATAATTTTTCTTTAAATATCCCTAAATCTGAAACCAAAACTCTTAGAAGCAAGTCAAGAAAAAAAAGCGAATATTTACAAAAAAATAAAATTGTTTTATTAAGAGATAATAACGTACCTGTAGATGACAAGAAAATAAATAAAATATATTCTATATCTAATTTGAGCAGCTCTGATTGTTCAATAACCGATGTTTACAAAGACATGGACGAACTGGTCTCAAAATCCTTAAATTTAGTTTTAGAAGAATCAAGTCTGGATTGTATTGTGCCAATTACTGGAAGTCATTCCGATGAACTGGAAAGACAAGCTTTGGAACAATATGCAAGCTTCAGCGACAATGTTTTTCAAGATTTAGAGCGCCAGGCTGCAGAAGAATATGAAGATAGTTCGGAAAACTACATAGGCCCCCCGAATTATAAGTTGTTCGGGGGGTTTTTTAAAAATATTAAGTATTGCGTATATTAAGGGACAATATTCTTAAACACTTAGGTTTGCAAGGCATAACATTTAAAAAGTTTAAAATGATCACATAAACAAATTTTGTAAATTACAAAAAATATTGCCGATGATATAAATTATGTTAAAATAAAATTACTCCCAAGCCCGTCAGTTGTATTAGTGTTAAAACTTGTAATATTAATAAAAAAAACATTTCCTTTGTGGTTATTTAATGTTTGAATACAAGATCTACAATTTTACATTTTAACAAAAAGATAGATACAGATACAGTTGAGAACTGAAAATATATAAAATTAAGAAAATAAAAAATATATAATAAAGAAAACTGAATAAATTGATCCGACTGACAATTCCAAAATAAGATAAGTTAAGATAAATATGTGTTTCCATAAGCATCTCCACTACGACCTTTGCAGATCTATTGTGAGTGCCCACCTGTAGCTACTTATCTAGGCCCTATTACTAGACTTCAAATTCCAAACATCAGGTCCTCTAGATGTTGGGATGGTTCTCTTATCGTTGAAAACCTCAGCCTAGTCATGCCTTCGTAGTAGTACAGTATGTGTGCTGAGGTTTCCTCATCTTCTTGGCAAAACCAGCATATAGTTGTGTCTGCTATTCCGATGCTATTGGTGTGTTTGTTAAGCCTACAATGCCCTGTCACCCAACCAGGATCCTGCTTGTTTTCCTATTCAGACTCAGTAGATACACCGTTAATTTTGGCGAAGGTCCCTTGATGAACTCTTTGGCCTTGCCTTATTCTTGGCGCCTTTGTTCCATCATTCTCGAGACTGATTTTTTGTCCAAGGGCTATTGCTTTTTGTAGCGATTTCGCTATGTCACAGAAGGGTTCTGGGCCAATGGAAGCACAACGTGCCCCTTTTCGGGCTAGTGAGTCTGCGTCTTCATTGCCCTTGTAATAAGTATGGCCTGCATGGTACCGAGGCTAAAGACAATCTATTATGACTGCACAGCTCTTGTAGCAGTCCCAAACAAGTTTGGAATTTATCTGCATGTAACTGATTGCTTTTGTAGCCGCTTGGCTGTCGGAGTATATATCAATGGTCTTCTCCTTAGACTCTTGTCCTAATAGCTCTTCTGCATAGTGTTGTATTGCTGCAGCTTCTGCCAGGCCATTTCTCCATTAATTGGAGTTTCTTCCTTCCAAGCCTCTCTGCATGTTATGACTTCTGAAGTTTTGTTTTTCAGGAAGCTATATATACTTGGGAATCATCTCTTCCGAAGGCGTTCCCATTATGGGATCGATCTCCAGCTCTTTGTATAGTTCGTTATACACCTT
This sequence comes from Galerucella calmariensis, assembly GCA_910591675.1. Taxonomy (NCBI): domain Eukaryota; kingdom Metazoa; phylum Arthropoda; class Insecta; order Coleoptera; family Chrysomelidae; genus Galerucella; species Galerucella calmariensis. The sequence goes on along the minus strand of CAJUYG010000375.1, from coordinate 100,052 downwards.
ACCATATAGCTTACTAATGGGTGCTTGCCCTCTGGTCAATCTATTAAGCGAGCTTTCCACTTATGCAACTACGCATGAAATTACGCATGCAGCATGACAACAACAAACGCATGCAACTGTACTTACCATTTGCGTCCATTTATGCCTCTATTTTTCAAAAGATATTGCCTCTCTTTATGTCGATATTTGTTTAAAACTTTGATGTTGGTTGTGTGGAAAACGAAAAAAGCCTTGCTGGGTAAACCCTTTTCTGCAGAGGAGAAATGAAACTTTCATTACCTCTTGCAGATCAACTAAGACTGGCACAGAACTCGCTCTTTAAAAACTTTACTCGAATGTCGCCGTCTGATTTTGAATTACTTTTGACTTTGGTTGGCACAGCAATATGTAAAAAAAATACATATTTTCGTCAAGCACTTCCAGAAGCTACAAGGTTGGCAATATCTAACAAAAAAACGTTAAAGAGGCAGGAAGACGCACGTGTCTCCCGCTACCAGATCGAACGACTTGCGTCTACTTGCAGCTATATGTAACTGTGTATATTGTGCAACTATTTTCGGCATGCCTCGACTCGCTTTAGTGATTGACCTGGCTTCTTGTGTGTATAAATAAAGCGGTAGCATAAAAAAAATAAGATAGGTTAAGTACATTTCACAATATTTCGTCTGGTCTTGAGGATTTAATAATAAAAATTTATAAATCCCTCAATACCAACTCAACTCCAACTGATCGGTTTCCTTCCAGAACAATATGGCCGACCTATAAAAGTCATGTGCTCTGGAGATATTGCTATCGTTCTTCCGTCCAACAGATGCGATATCCAACGAGAAACATGTGACATGTCGATCTTCTTTGACCAGCTTACGTACAGCTTCGAGGATTTCCTGGGTGGCTGCCGTTGTTGGTGAACATGTTCCGAGATCGTCGCTAATATTATTCCGTCCACGTTTATAAGCTATGTGGTGTTCATTGCTAAAAACAGAAACCAACTCGACAAGGCATTTTTGTTGAGACATATATCTTCGAAAATTATAAACAATTATTGCATTTTTCGACTGATTCAGAAAAAGACTGCAGCTTTAAAGCTGTTACTGCAGACATCAACAGGAATGAAAGTATAGGAGATGCGTTTATAGAATAGATGGATTACAATCATCATTCATTAAGTAAAGATTACTAGAAGTATGTATAAAGGCGGTTGAGCCAGACAGCAGACATCCGGTCCGCCGGTCTTATCAGTTGTGGTTGCATCGTGAATTTGGGTAGCAGAGATACATCAGAGGGGTACCAGAGCCGTACCAGATGTGTAACAGAGGGCTCCTGAGATATCTCAGAGATACAGCTGAGAGTGTCTGACCTACCTCTACCTCCTATCTGTCTGAGATACGTCTGTGATGTCTATTAGGTATCTCAGGAGCACTCTGTTACACATCCGGTACGACTCTGGCACCCCTCTGATGTATCTCTGCTACCCTTTGTCAAATTCACGAAGCAACCACAACTGATAAGACCGGCGGACTGGATGTATGCTGTCTGGCTCAACCGCCTTTATACCTACTACTAGAAAATCATACTCTGGCAGAGGCTCAAGCTAGTTCAGAGCTACTTTACCTGTTTCTCTAATATGTTCAATGTAGGTTATAATGTTATTCCCCTTGGAAGTGGATGGAATTTCTAATTTGTATGATTTGCCTGAGACAGATGGTGATGGTGCAATGCTCTTTTCTGAGCTGGAATGAGAAATTTGCTTCTCCTCTCTTCTACAACCAGTTTCTTCATTAGATGATATTGTCTTGGGAGCAGACAATTTTTTCATTATAGTAAATTTATCTGAGATATATGGTGGTGGTGTAATGCTTTCTTCAGAGCTGGAATAAAATACTTTTTTTTTCTTCTTTCACTTCCAGTTTTCTCAAAATCTTAATTAGCAGTTAGATATGAAGGATTCTCTGCCCTTCTCTCAAGCTTCATGCCTCTCAGGAGCTTAAAGTCATTCCTTTGGTAGGTATAGTGGACGTAATATTTTTAATGCAGCTATTTAATCGTATATCCCCTTTAAGTTATATTGCGGACTATGACGGTATCGTATCGAATTACAGTCGAACAAAGAGCCGACAACTTCAAGTTCGCACAATATCTATTACGGCAAGTATACCTATAGCTACAACTCGAACTACTGGTTACAACCTGTTAGGTAATGGACAATGAGAATTATCTGGCAGACAATGGAATTAGCCCTGAAAACTCATCATTTTGAAATGGATAAATGGGAATAAGTATATCAGGAATCCTAACAAAAGGTTTATTAAACAATCTACACCAATTTAAACAATAAAGTGTAATGAGTAAAGTTAAATAAAATCACAATTTTTTCATTTATGTTTTAGGATTAGGTACATATTTTGGTATTTACAACGTTATTTCATTATGTGCTTCCGGTATGGATTCTTATAAAAAATATGCTGCTTTCAATTTTTGATGAGACGAAAATATTAAATGCAACTCTAACTGAATAAAAAAAAATCAGTTTTCATCGAAATTGAAATTGAAACAGATTTGTTCTTAAAAGTATTAAATTCTTTGATTAGTATCATTAAATAGTTTTAATGGTGTGCTTTGGTATTTTACTTAATAAAGTCCTTGATTATATACACACTCAAGGATAAAAAGTATATCTTTAATACCGGATGTTCCAGCTTGATGTAGCTCGTTGATCAAAATTCTGAATTATCTATTTCAGATATCTGTTTCCAATAGCACTTCCTACAAAATATGGATAAAAAGAAGCGGCAATCACTTAGTATTGATCGAGCAGCATTTATTTTACTTAGAATTAAGAAGGTTTTCAGGAAAAAGAAGGTACAATTAAATGAGAGGTGAGTGAAAAGATTCATATATAGGTAGGAACAAAAACTTTTTTTATTTCACAAATTGGATCTAGATCAATTTTTTTCAATTTAGTAATGGTGTATTTGAACTTTTTAGGTCTTATATGACGATACTCTGCCGAACGGATCAAAGAGCTGCTTCTGTTAGCTATGAAGGCACCAGACGGACAGGCAGGAAATGTCCACCATTATTACGTTCAAAGACGCTGCCAGCCATTTTTACTCCATCTGGAAACATACTTGCAGAACAACTGAGCAATCAAGTTCGAGGTATTTATTAACAATCCTAATCAATTTTGTATAGATAGAAAGAAGTGATTCCAACATGGGTGCGTTGTATCAAACACCTAAACTCTGTTTATTAATAACTCAATAACTGATCGCCCTGATCGTGCCCATGCGAGACAAAATCTCATTGTTGCCATCTGTATCTGTAAAGTAGGGAGAGAGAGTGTAGGCTCACAGCCCTTAGGACACATGGTCCTGTTCACACATCCCATCCCCATAGTATGGAGGTGATTCCTTAGTTGTTAGTTGACAGTGGCCAGTCAGAAATCCTACTGTAGAACGTAGGTTTTTCTGGTCATCGCCAAATATTTCTTCGGCACCAGCTTCCCAGGTTCTCCCAGGGTGATCCTTACAAGACTGCATCCTTTGTTTCCATCCCATATCTTGAGTGATTGAGCATGGGTGTAACGTTTGGCTAGTTCCACAATGATCGAAGTCGTCAGGCCGTAGGTGTCACTGGGTACTAAAATTTTTAGTCTAGCCGCTTCCCTGGCTAAAGCATCGGCAATGCGATTACCTTTACTCCTGTCGTACCCTTTAACCCACCTCAGGATAATATTGTTGCCATTTGAATTTGAATGTTTCTGAAAACACTTGTAAAATGCATGATCGTAGGTACTTACTCAATGTTTGTAACTAAAAGAAATGGAAAGAGAATACCATAGACATTATATTATATTTCTCTAGGGAGAATATCCACTGCTCTTTTGATAAAACGCAACACTCGTTACACATTCGCGTGTACCCACCAGTTTTCCGTTATATATGTCAAAAGTCAAAACTACTTTGTAAATGTTTAATGTAGGTTATGTACTTATTGTTATTGTTTTGCGTGTTTCTATAGTGTATTTACCTATTTCCAGTTTTATTTTATGTATAAAAACCTAATTTATTAATCATGAAGCTGAAAAGCATTGTAGCCAAAAGAAGATTTTGTGGTAAGTTCTTGAGCTCTGGTATAATTAGCGACCCCCAAATCAAACAGGAAACAAACTATTTGTGGCATTGTGAACAATGATCAATTAAAATCTAAATAACCCCAATTTCTTAATTACATATGACCTTAAAACAATTTAAATTGTAATTAAAAATGACCATTTACAGTAATGTATCTTGTGATATAGATGTTATTAAAAGAAAAATCAGCAAACAATTTAATAAAGTACATTGAGCAAAAGTAAGTAATACCAAAAGGTTTATGGAGGGTGATTAATTATGAGACATATTCTAAGATCAATTATACTGTTTATTTTTGAACAAATATTCTAACCACCAAAACTACTCTTAAAATCCTAATTGCAGTTATGAGAATTTTATGGACACAAATTGAATATAAATGCATATTTATTACCATATAAATGAAAATTACAAAACCTACGATGGTAACTAAACTAAAACTTCTAAGAGCTACTAGCTCTCATAAACTGCAAAATGAACATAAAGCTTTGGTAGTAAAATCATCTGGATATAATTAACGTAATATAGGATCTTGTGCTTGAATCATTTGAGACTTGTTACCAGTTAAATCTACATTTTCTTTGAGTTTTATGATTGGTATCTTGATAAAAGTGTCAAGCATTAAAAATATACAAAGATTCTCAAATTATGGAAAAGGAAAGAACTGAAAAACATTGATTAAACTAGCTTTTAATAATTGTTTACTAACACCAATTCTATATCTTACAAATTGAGAAGTGTACTTATAATTGGTACTCAAACTTTTTGGCCATTAGCTGACATTATCAAATTCAAATCAAATAAATATTAATTGTGGCCCCAATTTCTTGTCTTAACTAAAACTTATATTTTGCTTACTCATCACTTTTAAATCATATGCTTAGTCTTGCATATTTAATATAGTGCAAGTGATTTGCAATTATTTGTTGATTCTAATATTTAATTAATTAATGTACATTTTCATGTTTAATAACTTAAAGACATATTTGATCTACAGGGTGTAACAATTGTAATATCTTATCCTTTAAAATAAAAGTAAATGTGGCAATTGGCATATAACATTTTTGGATGTGGGAGGTTAAGTACTTGTTGATACAATATATTTTGGAATCATGAACTGAACAATAAAAATAAAATAGATAAAATGTATGAGTAGTTATTGTTGAATCAGTAAGAAATTTAAATTCCATATCAGATTTGTGCGTAACTTACAGGAAATTTGTAATCGTGGTTTCATTTATTTTTTGTCAGTTTCCTTTCTGGTTAGCTTTCTTCAATTAATATGAGTGTGTTGAAAAAAGAAATATTCAATACCTTGAAGGTTCATGAATCTGCATCCAAATCAAATGTAGGCAATATAAAAAAACGGCACATATTTGAATTGGTGACTCAAACTTTACAAACCTTTGTGCTACGCAATGGATTCAAAGTGCTTCAAAAGCCAGTAAGTTATTTTTTTGACTCTTGAATCTGATTATTGATTCTAATAAAAACATTAAATTGTAAAGGAAATACAACATTTAAGTGCTATTTGTTTTTCTTTTTTTTGCTTAATATTTTCAACATAACTTTGATGTGCTTTAATATGACTTGAATCCATCATAACAGTGGGCATTTATTGTGTTACATTTTGAAAGTACATACTTTGGACTTAAGATGTGATACTTTGGGTTTGTAACTGGTTCCATGTGTTTGGTTTAAATGGGGAACCATTTTACCTTGAAAAACTTGATTTTTCACCAGTTTAAAAGGCAAACTTGCAATGTAATATATGACTTTTTAGACGGCCAGTGTATATGAAATAATTTTTTTTTATGTTTTTATGATTTTTATTAACAGTAATGTTTTTGTTTGTTTTATTTTTGTTTGTTTTTATTTAATTTTAGCTAGATAGTTTGATGGGTAATTACGATATGGAACTAGCAAAACTCCAAACTGAAAGAGCCTTACCTCTTGTTGGGTACAAAATCAAAAAGAAAAAATCTAAAATATTACGAAAAGGAGCCACAAAAATTCCAAATCATGTACCTGGTAAGATTGGATTTGAAAATACCATTAAAATACAATATTTAATAATCCAAAGCTGCTTAATTGAGGGAGAATTAATTTCACTATACAACATTCGAAAATAACTCTCAAAGAGTGTTTGCGTGTCATTATGGTTTTTTACGTGAGAACTGAGAATAAAAAACCAATAGCTAGGGAAACATGATTACCAATACTTGTTTTTTCGACTGTAGGATCAATAAAAATGTTTCTAAATTCACTAGATATACGTGTCCCACGACGATTAAGACAAGTATTATATCAGAATTGGGCAGTAGTAGATAATTATAATTTTGGGGGTGTAAATTAGAGCAAGTGTTGCATCCTATCTTGTTATTGTGTTACCCAATGAGTTATTTGTTTTTGGTCACGTGACGTCGCATTCAGAATTATTAATGGGTCAACCTGTATAGTTGTGCCTTTCTGTGTTCCTCCAGATAAAACTATTCCAACTAACTAGCACACTCGGGATCTAAAGTGATTAATTCAAGAGCTACAGGTACTTAAGGAATTGTAAGTTAAAAAATTCATAATTGAATCCCCTGTAATTTTCGGCAATCTTACATTCGTACTTAATGATTAAGACAAACCATATCAACTTTTAAGTAATAATAAAAAAGTTTGGTTTTTAATTTGCAATGTGAATGTCATAAATATCAAGGTAAAAAATATGTCTTGAACTCAATACTTATATAATGCTAAAAACTGTTGCATAAAACATCCATTTGAATTTCACCATAATAATTCAGCACTTCGACTTATTTCCATTTTTATATTTCAGCACTTTACAATAACGCTCAACAGGGTCAATTGGATAAGACAAAGATATCTTTAGATAATAATGTAAATAGGTAAGTTGCATTTATGAGATAGGATACATCAGAAAGGTATTTCAACTAAAACACTAGTTATTGCTCTAACCCACATTTGATGGATACCATTTCTTTCATAAATAAAATGTGTTTAGGTATAGGTGTGCACAGCAAATATTTATTGCCATAAAATTCAAACTTGGGGTATTTGTTTTTCCATAATAGCATTAAAAAATTAAATGTTTCACATAAAATAACAAAATACTTTAAAAACTAAAATTAAACCAAATAAAAACTTCGTTGGGGGAAACTATTTCTCTCTTATACTATTATAACACTATTAGGGAAATTGCATAAACATTTATTTTTTCTAGATTCACTGCTCAACTTGATAAGCTAGATCAATTAATTGAAGAGGTAAGGCAGTATAGGCCTGGAAATGAAATTTTGGAATCTCATGGACCCCTCCGAAAAATACAAAAGAGGAAAACTACAATAAAACAATTATTCTCAGCCGCTAGTAAATTTCAGAGAAATTTGCATAGGTTTGTGGTATATTTTATTTCAAGTAATTGTAATAATCAACCTAATCCAATATGCTCCACCAACACAAATATAATTTGAACATTTTAAAACAAAAAAGTGCAATATTTTTCTATTCAACATTTGACAAATAGTATAGGAGTGGGACCATAACTACAACTTATTCTTTCTTCCTCATTGGGATGGTTGAGCTTGTTCGGGACAGAAATGTTCACATCTATCTCTCTGTTGTTTACCTCGTTCAATTTCAATTTGAAGCATTTTATTAATAAAAGGTAAACCTAAAGCTTAAACTCGAACTAATCAAAAATTTAAACCAAGGTGAAACCACTTGCAAATACAAATAACTCTGTTACTCTAACCTAATAAACTTCTTCTTTTTTTCTTCAATTTGTATAACTACCCTCTCTTGTGATTATTTTGTTCCATGCCAAAATATGTGACTAACTTCAACTCATACTAGTGGCGTCACAATTCAAAAGGCGAATTTTAAGAAATTTTTAAATTGGGATAAAAACAAAACAATACTATCAAATTTGTGAACACCCTATAATAGTATAACGATTATATACTTACATATTTACACACCCATTCCATACGGGCGAAACTTAATTCTAGAAAACGTTTCTCATAAATTAATCGTATTCCCGAGAAATTTCCCGTAATAATTCAAGCACCTGGAAGATTACTAGGAAAATTTTAATTGAAAGTTAAAATTTCATCAATAAACATATGGATAATTTAGATTACATACAGTGGGAAACGAATGTACCACAACATATTCATTCAAATATATAAATAATAAAACAATTCAAAGCAAGAGCTCGTTGAATCGTTCAAGTGGATTGATGCTGAAAATGTGAAAATAATAACCTGATGGTATTTCGAATAAAGTGAATTAAAAATTGAGTTGCAAAATTACCCAACAAATTCTTGAAAATGAGCGAGTTTTAGAATAAATCCTGATAGTCTCTACATATGTACATCTTTTAAAAGGTATTTTAATCCTTGTTCAACTATGTAGAATGTGAAAAAGATTACTAATTCAAAAGCATAGAGAATAATGAACACAAAAAGGAAAATTATATTTTAAAATTACATATGTATGAGTACTTTGGCTTTTAAACAGAAATATTTATCGTGACCCTTTAAACAATGTTAAACAGCAAATATATTATAAAAATAGGAATACAAAATAGTGCATACTTTTCTCACAGAACCGTCTAATCAATATATAATTTCAGAGGTATATACCTGGCCTGCATCCTCTACCATGAAGATAGAGTACTCTTAACAAATGAAGACTTTTTGCCTGTGATCGAAATTGATGAAATATTTCCTAGTTGTATCCACACTGATTTGTATTGGTTGATGAAAGTCGCTTGTATATGGAATGAAACGAAGGTGCTACGGTTTGAAATGGAAAAACATATCTCTTCAAGGATACACTTTCGAAAGAAAATACTTTCGGCTGCCATACAGATGCAATCCTTGCTTTGCCTGCAGGATTTGGGACAAATTTATCACAAACCTTTGAAGGATTCTCGTGGTACTATGGTTTTGAGTGTCGTTAACTATGTAAAATCCCCAAGGAATGTTTCATTACTAAATTCTAGGTACGTAGTAACATCTCAATCATAGCAAAACAGAAATATTAAATTCTAGAATAATTATATTAGACTGTGTTTTTTTTCTTCAAATATATTATTAGAAATGTCGAAAATAAAATACTGTAAAAGTTTGAACCCTTCATATTTATATTAAGAGGTTCCGCATTGGTAATTTCTATTTTCCATTTAAATAACATGGAAACAAAATTAAAAATTTAATTATCATTTTATTGTTTATTATTCATTATATTAATGGAATAATTATATTTTCAATCTGAAAATTGCTTTTTAATTATATTTTTGTTAATAATTGTAGTTGTTAAACTGGAAGATTTTCATTACAATTAAGAAATTTCTTCCTGTATAACATTTGTATAAATATAATAAATATATTGGGTGTACACTTATATTTTCACCTAATTAACCAATTTTTTCGAAAATTTTTTATCTTTCCAAAAAATATTTTAATATTGTCACCAGTACAGTAGAGCTACTTCTTACAAATCTAAATCAGAAGCTAAACTGTGGCAACCAATATTTACTATGAGTGGTTCAATCATATTAGGTTAGGTTTGTGGTGAGTGGGTCTATAATATACTGCGACTCGCAAGAGTCTATTGTGGCCTACACCAATTCAGATTTCACCAAACAAATTCAGCTTCTTAACAAAACCAATTAGTTTATTTGGTGAATGATATTTCAGGTCAGAGGGAGAGAAAGAGATACCCTGCCAAACATCAGATACCAATTTCGACGTAACACGGCGAGAGCTAAGTGCTTTTAAAGCCGCTTGGCTGTCCGAGAAAATTTTTATTGTTCTATGTATGAGATTGGCTTGCTCCACTCTCTCCACACATGAAACAATGGCGTAAATTTCCGCCTGAAATACGGTTACATAGGATCCTAGAGAGGTTGAAATTTCTGTCCTAGATCTGCGCCCGTATACACCTGCACCAGAGCCTGAGGGTGTTTTTGAGCCGTCTGTGTACCAACAGCTGTCTGCTCTTAATAGTTCATCCTTACGGAGGACCCATTCATCTCTATTTGGAATTAGGACGGTGTAAGGCAGGTCGCAGTTTACTGTTGGAGGCATTATGCTAGAGGTCATTCCCAGAATACTGTGACCACTGTCTGCTAGCATTCTGCTTCGTTCTGCATAAGCCTGATTTATGCATTTAGAAATATGTACAATTCTGTATGCTGTCCATCTAGCCTCTCTTTCCAAAAATATATGGAGAGGAGGTAGGTCCAGAAGGATTTCCGTGGCTGCTGACAGTGTGGACACAGCCTAATAAACACACAGCCCGGACACTTAACGTCGGCACTTTGATATTATTTAGTGAAAATCTGTGACCTCGAGGACGCCATTTGGGTGTAAATCTCAGAGTTGGCTATAGGTTTATTTTAGTACCGCTGGCAGGGCCGTACTTAAAAATTTAAAGTAAATATGAGAGTATTATGTTTACTAAATTTTACATAGATAATTATAAAAATAGAATATAGGCAAGCTGAAATATTCATATTCATTATTTAGTTAGGTATATCACCGCGTTGGGAAGTAGGTAGTTCGATTAGAAAGAAAATCAAATAACTTGAGAGATCAAACGTTAAAAAACAATACTAACATTACAAATACAAAAAGTAAATACAATAACACAAACCTATACATTTAAACAATAATTGTTCTAAGTGACTCAATAAATTTGTAACTTGAAGTATTTACACAAATATATACTTCCACCTATTGATTACGCCATATTATCAATTTATTACGAATACTTTTTTGATCTTTAAAATTATTATTGATATGTTTTAAAGTATAATACAGTCGTATGCGTAAGTACAATTTTAATACAAACTCTTTGGGAAATTTCTCACAAGGATGCGCAAGATTTAGCCTTTGTACAAGTTGGAAAAGATTATTGCAAATGTTGGTCCTTGCTATAAGACAGTGGAAATTTGTCTTAAAAATTTCTTCAACATTCGCAATAAAATCTACAAAAATGTCTGCTGGATTTTTTAAATTTCCAAAAATAGTTTTTTCAGAATTTTCGTATGCCCTAAAATAGATATATAATGAAGAATCATCTAATTCTTGTCGATGGTTTGAAAATGTTATGCACATGTCGCAACTATGTATATTGAGGGCTTTTTTTAACAGATAGCCACATATATACCGTACAAAATTCTTCTGTATCATCTCATCTTGCTGATAATCCGTACCTATAAGTTGAGTGGTAATTTCTATTGGCATGTTTTTTGTAGATACCGCATGTGCAGGTACATCTGCCAACTTCAAAAGGATGGAATCTGGATCTGCCTCACAATTTTCGGTCCCTGAGTGAAATATTTTTAAATACAGTAATTTTTTAAATGTTCTTTTAAACTGAATTGGAGTAGGATTTCTGCAGTTGCCATTTTGTTGTCTGACAGAACCGAAAAAATTCTCCAGACAATCTGAATTTAAACGCCTAGTTAAAAGATAATCAATTTTTTTCTCATTCAAGTCATTCCATAAGCTCCGAATGCTATTTATACTAATTCTAATACATTTAAAGCTTTTGATCCTATTCGTCACATTTTTGTTTTGTTCATTTATAATTTTAATTTTGTTAAAAAGGGCAGTGCATTCATTTAATAATTCCACCTGATGGGGTAAATTCTTGTAAGCTCTATTATATAGTTTTGTGGAAGAGGTACTGGATGAATTGAGCATATCAAATAGTTTATCCATTTTGGATACAAATTCTGAGGTGTGACATGATTCAGGCGGCAATTGTCCAAATCTCATATAAAGATTCATTCCACTAGAAACTGTTGCACTAAATACTTGTAGAGCATATTTGGCTTTCATTTTTTCAAATGAACTTGGAGAAATATGGGACGTAGTTAATTTCGGTGCCGCTCTTACTGCATATTTTTTGTCATGCTCATAAAATGATTTTATAAATGACCATGAAATTTTGTGATTGTCAATTAAGAAATCATATTTTATGAGCATATTCCTAATGGCTTTAAAAATGTGCGGAATATCAAAAATGTAAAAAATTTTTTGTCCCCTGCAGTAAAAATAAGGCCGATTTGCATTAACACCCAATAAATTCGACAAAGGCATATAATTGGATCCCATATCTGTTGTGACAGCACATATTTTCAAACCTATCTCGCCCAACTTAGTAATTGCTTCAATTATTTGCTGTTTTAATATATCCGCAGGACATGAAGAATGGCAAAAACTAAATGCCACAGGTTGCTTCCATTTACTGAATATTCCTCTCAACATTAAAACTGATACATTTAATGCCGGTCGTAATGTATTATTTATATCTCCAATTTCTGAAAGACCAACGACAGCATCAGTTCCTCGATTATAAAATAAATGTGCTTTGATCGACATTTCGTCTATACATAAAACACAATATTTACTTTTTTCATCGAAGCAATCGGCTTTCATTTTTAACATGGCAAATACTTGTGGATTATTCAAGCCAGAATTTATCTTAACATTTTGTAAAATCCTTAAGAGGGTTTTAGGTGATGGCAGACAATATTTTTTTGCGAGTACTTGTCTGTAAGTTCTCGGACCAGTAAAATATAGCGCTAAGCACTCCATTTTAAATTCAAGTGAATATCTCCGTCCATGAGGTTTTTTTTTTGATTGGCTAATTTGGCAATTAACTAGACGAGCTACTTCATCGTTGCAACAAAATTTATAAGTCAGTCCATAAAATTGTTCCAAACTTATTTCACTTTCTATATTTTCGAATCTATGTTCTAAGTCCACAACTCTCTTCTTTAAAGCTATTATCTCATTCTTGAGATCTGTAACACAACTACGATATTTCCTCTTTCGTGGACTATTATGGGACAGATAACTGCAAGTTTGTGTAGATGAAGTAGAGCGTGGAGTTTGGCAGTTTACATCGGCAGTAATACTTTGATCTGAGACTGCACCTAAAATAAAACAGTAATAGCGCTCATATAAGGTTCTTAATACCTGAATAGGTTAACCAGCTGACAGCGATCTAAATTTGTTTTGTATTACAAATTAACAGATTATTTAAAATTATCAAGAACCTGAAGCACTTACCTATATATAAAGCTCGGATTTATAGTAACAAAAATTGAAGAGAAATGTGATTATATAGGCAAAGATTTTATATAAACTGTATTGAACTTGGCGTATCTGAGAAAAGTTGAAAGTATAATCATGGTGTAGGTACAATATATTATTTACCTGCAGTAATAATTATATCTTGCAAAATGTTTATACGTGGCATATTTTTCTCCTCGTTTTTCTCTGATTTATCCAGAGATTTCAAGTCATACAAAGGTGTGTATGTATGGTCAAAATTAGGTCCCCTAGAAGATCCCTCTTGTAATGGGAATAATGTTGGAACCGCATTCGGATTTAACCGATTGCATTCATCATTTGTGAACATTTTCAGTTCAAAGTGGTCCTGACAAATCCTGTGACTTTTATTTAAAGTGTTTACTACATCTAACAAATCTTCCCTATTACAAGCGAAAACCCAAGTTCTGGCTCTAAAATAACAAAATATGTTTCGAATGTTAGTTTCATACATATAGGTATGTATAATTTACCTTATGGGATCAACAGGAAATCTAAAAAAACTTTTTTTGCATATATAACTTTTGTTTTGGCAAAATTTCGCGGCACAAGAAAAACCCATTATAGTCAGTTTAACAAAACAACGATACTTCAGAATTAATATAAAAATCTCAACGACACTATAACTAACTAAAATTGAAAAAAGATCCGTTTTAACACTAAAAAATCAAATACTCAAACTAATCTGAATTTTTATAACTACCAATTAAAAGACACCCAAGTACGTACGACTATGGATACGACTAGCTCCTTCTGCATGCTCGTCACTGATCTGAGAGGTTTTACACCACGGGGCGTGTATGCGCGAATAGCTGCGCATTCTGTTCCCGCCAAGTGAGTGTCTCTGCTGTGTGTTTATTATGCTGTGGTGTGGAGCTGATAGCACCAGTAATTACCAGACAAGCCTGTCTCTGTAAACCAGAGAGCTTTGCTTGGGCCGTTCGCTGTAAAGCGCTCAATCATATTATCAGTAATATTGTCCAACTTCCACATTTTCTCTTCTTTAATCATATGATTTACTGCCTTTTCCCAGTTTTCAGGCTTCACATTATTTACAGCCTACAAAAACAACTGTTTAACATCACTCGTTTTATAAGAATTATTTTTTCTAGAAACGTCTCTCTTAATTTGTGTTCATACGAGTTCAATCGAATTTAGTTCGCAATGATCTAACCGCCGTCATCATACGATTTTTTGCAATTTCATATTTTTTGAATTTCTCTTCAATTTAGCACCTTTAACTAAACCATTTGAACCGGCGCCCCTAGTCCTTATGTAATTTTTTCCTTCTTTTTATTAAAATAGACTTTCTGGAATGCTTTTTCCAGCGAAAACCTATTTCCCAAAGTTTGCATAGTGTGCTTCGACTCATTTAAGGGTAATCCTTATCATCTTGAACTGTGGCAAGAACTTTGTCTACTGTCGGAAATTCTTTTTTAAAGAAGTACTTTCCTTCGAAGTATTTATTTCAAATGATTTTCTATGTGAAATTTTGGTTTTCCTTTGCTGTTTCCTTTGCGGTACATTTATGAAAATTTTAGGAAATAATTAGATTATTCTGTAATCATATTTAAAATGACCATACTAAGTTTAACATTAGATATTAGGTTTTATTACTTCTGGTACATAAAAATAGACTATATAGTTATTCCGAAGTATTACTCCCTATGTGAGTTATAAAATTCCAAAGCTCAAGACATTTTGTTTCCATGTTATTTAAATGGAAAATTAAATTATCAATGCGGCACTTCTTAATATACATATGAAGAGTTCAAACTTTTACAGTATTCTATTCTCGTTATGTCCAACAATATTTTCAGTATATTGAAAAAAATAATAGATTTTTTTAAACAGTCTAATAAATGTATATAATAAACTTATACTCATCCAATAATATTTTGTAGATGGTTACCTATGAGTAAAGTATTTAAGAAAATAGTGCTGAGTGACGATCACAACTTGTCAGAAATGCTTATGGCAAGTATAAAGCAGCAAATTCACTATCATCAAGTTTCCAGTTTAAAGCTTAATAGAGGATTATACTTGGCGTATTTGAAAATGCAAAGTTCTGTGGATACTATCGAAGTCATTGTAAGTTCAAAATCGCCAAATATACTACCTCATTGCAAAATTAGGGATAATCCACATGTTACTTCGTAAGTAATTAGTATATTTTTTAAAATGTCTACTCAAAGCTTGCATCGTTAGGATAAGCTAAACACACAATTGGTCAAAGTTGATCTAATGCTAACCACAGATTGAACAAATGGCCCTTAAACTACATTATTCATTTTTGAGGCTTTGTGCTTCTACTATGAAAAAAATGTAAAATATATCTTTTATTTTAGAGAAGAATGGGCTTATTTGAAACAACTCAACTGTCCGGAAGTCGTTAACAACGCATCAGAGCAACAGAAAAACTTCTTAGATTTAGTAACAAGTGCATCGAAACGTCTATTTAACTACATGGATGTAAACAGTGATGATATTATTAGTCATAGAATTTACGAATCAAATATTATCGAATTAAACGACGAAGTTAGTTTTATAGTTATTTGTCCCTCTGCAGAATTATCTTGTGCCGTTCCTGGACAAAGAGAATTACTTTTACAGCGAGGAGATTTACTAAGTTTACCAATTAAGGTATTTATAGTATAATTGCAGAGTCTTATACACATTATTTCATGTTTGATATAAAAACAATTATACTTCTCGATTATGTTGACAGGCCCCAAGGGCTTACCGGCAGCGAACGTGTCAATTTGAAAGAACTTTTTGCGGTAATAATAAAACTTATTTTTTTAGGTGTTTGAAATGATACACCTCAACACTTACAGACCAAGTATAACTAAAAAATATGCTAAACTCAGTTGCAGTCTAGAACTCGACATTGCATCCGCAGATCATCTTCATAGAGAGGCTTTTTCGAATACTGAAATTGCTTTGGCGAAAGAGAAACTTCTTAAGCTTCAAGACTTGCAAACAAAAATGAATGTCATTTGGAATAGTGTTAGATGGTTGATGAGCGTAATTACTTTTGCCAGAGATCGAGTAACACTTGGTATATCTGTAAGGTAAGGCACATTTTGTATATGCATAATATAATCTTCGAAAAGTATTTTTCAAAAACTGTGTAATAATGTATTTAACCATTATCTATATATAACCATCTATTGATAACACGCTTTACTAAAATGACAATTTTTTACTGTAATTAAGTAAATAATTATTTATTTGATTATTTTAAGGTGTCTTATGCAAACGGAACAAGAAAACTTCGCAACGACGGACCTCTTACAACTCCCTCTGGAAGAAAAAGTTTTAAAACATTCACTTGGTAGAGGATCTTGGCCAGGACCGGGTCACGCAATCTCTCCAACAAATCTTATGACCGAATTTAGTAAAAGTGAACAGAATCTGAACGTCATAGATTTCAGTACAAACAATTATACAGAAACTATCGAAAAAGAAGAAGAAGAAAGAAGGACTAGTATTACTCCAGCTAAGAGTGAAAATATGCTTTGTACTCAGCAACGCATCAGAGCGAATACAATATGCAATATGTCCTCAGGTGACATCCCAATACTGTCGATAAAACAATCGAATAGTTTGGCCAGCGTGAACACTATCAACGTAACTGATACCTCGAATAGCGTCAACAGCATTAGCTCTGACAGCGAAAGTAGTGCACAACCTTTTTTAGGATCGTTTAATAAAAGACGCAAATCTAAAATGGTTACTTCGAAAAGTATGACGAATGTTAAACAAAATATTAAATTAGATAAAGTGAAATCACCGAATAGAGCTTTTTTGCACCCAGATTTAAATTCCAGTTTATCGAGGAGTTTAACTAACTTTAATACTTATATCGATGGCGAATCAACGAAATGTTTACAAGGCGTCAAAGATTTGGATAAAAAGAGTGCTTCGTCGACGGTACTGTGTCAACAAAACGGGTCGAAAAATGAAAACGGAATTTTGCAAGTCTTCGCCGCCTATGAAACTGGATTAGCGAGTGGTATGTATATTTAAACACTATTTTAACGAGACTTTTAAAAATAAGAAAATGTTTAATTGTTGAGAGCTTAGCAGGGTTGGTAATGTAACAAAAATTATAAAAAAACCGTAATTAATATAGACAAAGGCTATGTAGTTAATCTAAACAACTATACTGGTTTTCATTTAAATAAATTCGGGGGGTGAATTCTGTTCTTTCCAATATATTATGTTGCGTCTAGTTTTCTCTCGTTACTTATTTGATTTATAAGCATATAAATATTTTTTTGAGAAAGGGGAAGGGAAAATTATTGATATTCATCGCTTCCCGGCCAACTGACACAGATCAAAGTGTAACTATGGATAAAAATATCAGAAAATAAGAAATAGAAAACTAAAAAAAAAAACACAGTCCCAAACCCGGTTGATCAAAGTGTAACTATGTATAAAAATATCTTCTGTAAGTTCCTTGTGGCATTACTTATTATTTTTTCTTCAAAAAATTGCATATATCAGATATCTTGTGAATGCGACAAATTCTATTTAGGTGAAACATCTAGACCATTGAAAGTCTGAATAAGTGAACATAAAAAATATATCAAAGATAGGGAGTTCTTTAAGTCAGGTATTTGTAAACATGCTTGGGAAGAGGGTCATCAAATTCAATGGGATTCATCAAAAATAATATTAAAAGAACCCAATAATAAAAGACGGAAAATCAAAGAAAGTGCTTTAATACAACTAAATGCAGATAAATGTGTAGCTACTATTTTAGCCAAATGTAGTCAAATTTGGTTACCAATGTTAGAAAGAGAAATTTCCAATAATCATTTACCTGCGTTACCAGGATAGCATCATAAGTTTTTATCCAGGTTTTCTTATGATTTATCATTGGAATAGTTGTTAATCGATACACACTTCAATACACAAAAAAGTAACAACAAACGCGTTTTATTAGCATTTCCAAAATAAGCGAAAAAAGCGCTATCCCAAGAAAAACCGTTCCTGGAACGTGCACTTCACTGGATTCCATTTCTAGTAGACTATAATATCGTTAGAATGTCATAAAATAAAATATTTTATTTCACATTTTACCAGAGGTGTGATCTACTATAAATGGACCTTGATAAAATTTAACAACAAAGTTTTGTAGTCTTAAACTTCAAAATATTATTGATTGTCTAGTTGTCATATTTTTTTCGTTGTGTCAGATAGGGTCCAAAAATTATGTTATTACTAGTAAATCTTGACAACGGTAGCTAGAACGCTACCGAAACGTCGAAATACAAAGTAAAAAACCTTATTGTGGTTTGATTCCCAAAAAATAAGAGAAAAAATAATATGTATAAAAATATCAGAAAATAAGAAATAAAAAACTAAAAAAAACCCAGGTCCAAACCGGGCTTCGAACATGGAACTTCTGAGTTGTAAGCTCAGTATCCTACCAACTGGGCTACTCTGCGCACTTTCAGTCATATCGAATAGAAGGTTAAAGGCTGTTTGGACGCATGCGTAATCGCAAAAGCCACATGTAGTTACTACTAAATTTGACAACGTTGGATCGACATAAAGGATGGTTCTTTAGCTTCTCGTACCATTTCATACGTGACATGAGAGCGTGTTATGTCGACACAACGATGCCAACGCATTTTAATTCATAGGGTCGGTAAAAAAGTGACCATTACATTAATTTGTTTTAGGAACTAGTCTTAAATTACACGTAACACCGCAAACAACAGCGAGGGAAGTAGTGGATCTTGTAGTGAAACAACTGAATATGGCCGTAGTTCTTAAAGGAAAAGACGGACCAGTATACGATGTAGACAAGTTAAATAACTTTTGTCTAGTAGCAGTGATAGGCGCTAGGGAGCGCTGCCTTAGGGACGATTTTAAACCGTTACATCTGCAAAATCCTTGGAGACAGGGAAGATTGTACGTCAGACAAAAACAAGACGTTCTTGCGGCACTTGAACACAGTAGTAAACACACTTTAATCATTTAACAACAATTTTATAAATACATACATGTTAAGTAGATTCCTACCTTATATTGAAAAAAAAATGTAAAATTTTGAGATTTTATTGTTTTGATGTCAAAATCTTAAAAACAAGTTTTTAAAACATTTAACCAGCGTTTTGTCCAAAATGAATTTATATGGATTGCTCCGTAACTGCTCAGATCGCGGTGACTTGTCACCGGTACAAAATGATCGCTCATCTCTACTACCCTTCCTCCCTTATGAGTTTGCTTTTGGTGCCCTTTCAGAAACTCGCTTCAGCTATCTCCAGTAGAAGAGATGACAGCAGCGCGTTATTTTGTAGAAACAAATGGTTGAGTGAAGTACTCAAAACTCAAATAAAGTCAAACATTGTCACATGCAAAGAACTGTTATATTGAGTATTTTTTCGATTAAGTAACGCTTTTAATGTTTAAAACGAACCCCATTTCAAATAATTTTCATACGTTTACGGATTTTCTATATAAATTCAAAACAAAGCTCAAATCTGTAGATAATTTTTAAATTAGGAATTTTAAAATAAGATAATTATGACTGTATATAGCATGGTTTTTAATGTTCCTATAATCAAAGTAATAAAATCTTGAAATTACGCTTGTAGCACTTTGACACTAATTCTCGAACCATTAAAATAATTAAGATAATTGGGTTGTTATTGTTTTAAATAAAACATGATAGTAGGAGAGCTGGCACCAACTCTGGGTTGGTATTTGAAGCAAGCTGGAAACTTGTCCTATACCTCTCCTATTCAACCTCACCATGGAATTGCAGACCTGGCTGCTGAGTAGCGGAGCTAAATCATCCCCTAAATTTTTGAAAATATCAATTTTTTATTGCCAAAATATGTTTTTGGAAATTTGAAAATTTTATATGTTGTAGAGTTAAGAGAAAAATATGCCAGACAATTTCGTAGAGCAAGTTTTCAGTTTGCCTCAAATACTTAACCAAAAATTGGTGCCAGCTCTTGGACTATGACTTATTGATCTGAGATATAAAACATTGTGAAGGTAGTTTGACATGTTTGTATTTAAAATAAAAACCCGAGCCAACGGATTACAGTGGTGATGTGTAATAAAGTAATAAGTCAAATATATGACTTATTAAGGACAATAACAATTTCTATAGAAATTAGTAACAGCTGAGGTATTAGCGTCGTAAAATGTGTATTATTTTCTCTATTTAAATATTATTATTTGGGTATGTAAAAGAATATTACATTTCAAACGAAAGATGTACTTATGAATTGATCCTTGTATAAGTATGGTTTGTTACATTTATTATCATTGTCTGGAATTAATGTATTGGGACAGAAACTTATAGCTAAATTTCATTTTTAGTCCAATAAACTTCAAGAACACTTATTTAAAAAAAGGAATAGAAGTTTCAAATGTTAGACACCTGTCAAAATTATAAAAGGTCTCAAAATCCTAATGTTAATTAATGTAGCGAAACGTCCATAATCCATATTTTACCGATAATTACTATTTTACAAAATAATTATGTCTACATTCCATATTCAGAAGTGATATATTTTTTATATTGTAAATATTTTTATATTTCGTATTTATTTATTGATGAGTGATTAACATTGAATTCTCAACAGCAGATAATTTTTATAGGGTAAATATTTAGATTATAAACACATTTCTACACTTAAAAGTCGTCCTCTAGAGCTTCTACTCGAAAGAATTCTCACATTATAGAGTCGTAGCAAACGAAAAATATATTTATATGTTTTATATTTTTTTATTTCTATACAATTGTTTTTGGAATCTCTTATTTTTTATTGGGAAAAATAAAATTAATATACCTACACACTTTGTAGTCAACATCTCAAAGAAATACCTTCAATAGCAGTGCCCTTTATTTATCAAAAGTATTGATTTTGTCCATCATAATTATTGTTCTCTTCAACATCATTTTACGTTACGTTTCCTTCACAGTGCCTTTATTCGACGCCAATGAAGCCATAAATAAGGCAGTTCTGGTCCTTCCGTCCTGTTACCGGTCATAACACGTTTTTTTTTTAAGTGAAATTCGATAGCAATGAAAGTAAAGTAAAAGCAATAGATGTAGTGACGCAAACGATGTCGACAATATCTTCCGTCTGTTATTAACATATTCAGTAAAGGAGAGCCACAGTATCTAATATACTAAACCGCTGCAACACAAATCCGGATTTCGCCTAATTATAGTATTCAAATTAGTTAAAATATATATCAGCATTTTTCTCCGGAAAAAAATGGGTATGGAATATTGGTATAGAAAAAAGAAGTTATTTAAAAATAACGCATAACCTTTTAAAACATAATAAAAACAAAAAATATAGTAAAAGTATTCCCACTTCTGATATATTTTTCTTGAATGTACACCACATTAATTGAATTCAATAAGCACTTTGTCGCAAATTACTTGCTACTGACGACATGGACCGTGAATAAAGATTTTGCCTAACATTGGTAAGGTATTTATATAATATTCATCTTATATTGGAGTAAAAACTGGGACGACAGGGCTGCAACGAGGGGAAGGCAAATGAGACACTTTGTCCAAGGTCACCAGAATTAAATAATAATTGAATTGTTTGTTTGTCATTGAGGCCTCGTTTCAAAATTCAATGAGAACCAAACTTACCATAAATAAATGACAGAATAATTGGTTCCTTTGCATCCGATGCCATTGTAAAAGTGGCAAAGAAAAGAGACTTGAAGCAAAGTAAAAAAAATGTTGAAAATAGAGTGTCTCGCTTGATGATATAAAATACCGTGAAACTATTTATAACTAGTAATAAAAATGGAATCATGTTTAGAGCTGATAGTAGTTTTGCTAACCATTATAATAATAATCTTCAAGAATTAATAAAGGCATAATTCAACAAATAGTACATCCAAATTCACAAATAATTGACACACGGGGTACCTTAATGCACATGCCTTTCATTTCTAAATAATAAACTGCATTTTCGGAAAAAGCACTATAGAATTATTTGGACAGATATACTCCTTCTAGATTATTTTCAATTTAATTTAATAAATTGTCTAAGAAACAATAGTTTGTTTTTAAATTTGAGTTTGCAACAAATGTGATAATTCTAATTAAATGTGTAGGAAGTTTAAATTTTTTAAATGTATTTGATGTATAAATTTATAGAGGTATCTATACCAAAGTGTGATAGAAATTCAATTTTTAATAGAACACAAATATATTGTTGTTTTTGTTTTAATTCTAAATATATATGATAAATATAATGTCAATATTGTAAATAGACTAAATGTTTGTAAATAAATTGAAAAAATCAACCATATTAGTTTAATTGAATATATAAAATAGGCTATAGGTATTTCTAAAAGAACAACTGAATTAAAAATCAATAGACAGTATTATAAACAAAATCACACAGCTGGTGATTATTTAGCTGTGATAAGCTTAGACTTCCACTACAGGATTGTCTAAAACCTGTAGAATAAATAAGGGACAATCATTTGTAGTAGAGTATCAGGATTATTCAAGTACTGATACCACTGTATCTGTTGGTTGTGCATGGAAGAGGAGAAGCTTCATTGGATTGGAGATATAGATTCCTAGCAATACAGTACCCAAGAAAAAGGAGAAAGTCCAGGATGGACTTCAAATAAACCAAGAGTACAAAAAGCAGAAAGGCTAAGGTCAATCAATATATATTGGAGTAAGGAGTAGTTCCTTTAGTCTTATTTCCTGCTGAAGTTGTTGGATTTCCACACATTTGTGTTTATCAACACAAATAAAAAAATTTAATCTAATATTTTAAATCAACAAATACATATTTTAACAGAATCTTTTTTGTTCAGATATTTAAAATATAAATAACAATAAATTAAAAACATTTTTCACTAATAAAATTTACTGATGTCAGCTTTTTGAGGGATTCAGTATATAAACAGGTATGGAAGGCTCCCCATATCTTCTAGCTGTTTCTTTCAAGAAAGCATTTTCCATTTGTTGAACTAATTTGTCAAAGAAAATTGAAGCTACTTGTGAATACAACACAGATTTGAAACTGAACTTTATCGAAAAATCTATAATACAGGTATTTGAATTACTTTGAAGTCCTGGATTAAATATCCACTTTGTTTCCAAGTGATCAAAAAGCTTTCCGTCAAAACATCTTGCTTGTACAAAATGGGGCTTGTCTAGTATTACATGGGAAGTATAATTTTCCACAATAGGAGGAAACCCTATTTCCAAATTAGCACGAAGTTGTTTTGGTTCGTATTTCAGGATTGTAGATTTGGTACAAAATGGTAAAAATGTTTCGTAATTCTTCACATCTGAGATTACTTCATAAATATCTTGTCTAGCAAAACTAAAAAAAACATTGATCATTGAAAATAAACTGTCATGCAATCTTCAAACTTACCCCACTAATTTTCTAGCAATATACTTTTTTTCCTTATTTGATGAATGAAAGTGACATCTAACTGCATATTGTAAATTTTGAACAACTACGAAATTTCTAATGTGTAAAAATTGCATTTCTTCATCTTCACTTGAGATTAAATTACTTTTTAAAACCAAATCCTTGTCACTACGTCATAACCTTAAAAATTGATACATTGAAAGTCTATCTATGGTCTAAGCTAAGTATTTTATCTGTGATCTGTCTAAGCTTCTGTCTGTATGTGACAGAAAAGTGACACTTATGACAGACCGATTGACACATGCCACCAGAGACAAACAACCACAGCGCAAAATTGGAAACTGTAAATTATTCTACAAATTCCA
Source organism: Galerucella calmariensis (assembly GCA_910591675.1). Taxonomy (NCBI): domain Eukaryota; kingdom Metazoa; phylum Arthropoda; class Insecta; order Coleoptera; family Chrysomelidae; genus Galerucella; species Galerucella calmariensis. Next base: position 76,002 of record CAJUYG010000375.1, on the reverse strand, counting down.
TAAAGTGTTTTATGACAAATTCCATTTATTCTATTATAATCACAACTATAATACAAAAGTTAATAGTCTATTAAAGGCATAGTTTAAATAAGAACATTCAAGCATCTTTATTATTAATAGAATTATCCTATAGTTTATTAAAAATGGCTATGGCTATGCAGAGAAAAGCAAACGTAAGTATATTTCAATACTAAACTAGAACAGCCATAGATGTATATGTATCTCAATGAACATAATTTAGTCTACAAAGATCTATCAGTTTAATTTTTAAATTGCAAATATTACCCACCTACTATATTTTTATAATTTTACTCTTTAAATTTAAATTTTTTAGGTACGTTTGCCACCTGAAATAAACAGAATATTGTATGTTAGGAACCTACCATATAAAATAACAGGTGAAGAAATGTATGATATATTTGGTAAATATGGAGCAATCAGACAAATTCGTGTAGGAAACACTCCTGAAACTAGAGGAACAGCTTTTGTGGTATTTGAGGACATTTTTGATGCAAAGAATGCTTGTGATCATTTGTCAGGTTTCAATGTATGTAATAGGTACCTTGTTGTTTTGTACTACCAAGCCAATAAGGCATTTAAAAAGACGGACATTGATAAGAAACAAGAAGAAATTGATAAGATGAAATCTAAGTATGGTATTAGCACATAAGATATAATTAGGAACAGATATTATAGGCATTTAATATATTTTTGTTCTTTGAAAATGGTGATTAGTTGTAAAATACTATATTGTAAGATTAAATCCATGTGTAACCAAAGTATACTTATTGACTAATGAAATCTCAAATTTGGTACAGCTAATGTAATCATATGATTAAATATATAAAGCTCTGGCAGAAGCAAACACTAATTAATAACTCTATAAGCCGATGTTTTAGGTTAAGCAGAATAAGAACTAACAGATGCAACGTTAAAATATTTTATTCAGAAACATCTTTATAAAAAAAATATAGAAAAAATTCAAAACAATTATATAAAATGTAAACGACATAGAAAAATCAATACAAAAATATCAAACAAACAAGTTTTTACAATAACAGAGATTCAGTTTAAATTAAGATAATATTTGAGTTATGCCTTGGTCCATATTCAATCAGATTACTATGTGTATAAACCTTTAGTTCAGACAGGATTCACGTCAGTTTGATGGTTTTTTGTCTCGAGCTTCAACAAACTGCCAGTTTGGGGTACATCTTTTCCTGAGGTCCACTGTATAAACAAACTGAAAAAAATATGGTTGATTCATTTTAACTCTATAGCATACAGACATCTATTTCATGCTTCATCAATATCTATTTACAAGTTTTTTAAATTTACTTTACATCAAGTCTCACTTTTGAATAAAAACTGAAACAATTGGGAAAATGCATATACATACTCTGCAATAAATTCTAGAGAAGTCCACGTAGAGAAATCTGCATTTGGCATCCATTTTCTATTCATGGGAGTGTCCAAAGTAACTGGAAGAATAGCAACAACAATAGCATTATTTGGAAGGCCACTGTCTTTTTGGCCAAGTGATTTTGTCAGGTGATGAACTGCAGCTTTGGCTAAACCATAACCAATCATACCTTAAAAATTAAAGTAAATATACAGTTCCAACATTAGACTTCTCGCAATATTTAAATACTAAAATTGTTAATATGAATTGAGTTATGTATTAAGCCTCTCATATTTTTAACTCTACTTCAGACATGAAATATTTTAGAAGCTGAGTGTAGATTCTGCAGTATAGAGGATGAAACATAATATATAATTTAAGTTGTAGAGGAATAAAGCTACTGACTCATCTAGCTACAAGGTCCAATCAGCAGAATCCTGGGAAAGTTCTAGTGTTTAAAAATTGAATAATGTATAAGAGTCAAGAGACTTTTGCAGGTTTTCAAAGGTATGGAATTTAATTTATAATTTCCTGGTAACAAGTATTTTAATGAATAGCAAGTAATGGTTATAGATCTACACTGGTGACTCACAAAAAAATCCATTATCACTATAATTATGCGATTTTACTACCACATCCTTTGGGAAATTCCATGTGGTATTCTCAAAGTGAATAATTGATTTCCTAGATTTTGAATTAATATACTAACATTGAATGTTTATGAATAATTTATTTTATATGACTTCCAATCACCCAAGTATACCTGCACCTAATTCTAACAAAATGTTTTAAAAAAATATCTACCTGGAGTTCCGTCTAAAGCTGCTTTAGCTCCAGTTAACTGAATAATTCCTCCTTCTTTCAAATGTTGGGCAGCTAGAGAAGCAGCAATCAAAGAGCTGCAAACACTTTGGCTCCACATAAGTTCAGTGTTCTTAATTAAATCTAAAAATTAGAATTTTTAATAACAGCTAAAGATTATGTATAGGTTTTTAAAATTCAATTCACCTTTAGAAGCATTTCCTCCAGCCCAGCCTCCAGCAACACAAAAGATTCCATCTAGTTTTGAACCATTTAGAGATGAATTAACAAGGGAGAGAATAGAAGTTTCCTTGAATAAAACAGTACCTATATCACCTCATCCTGATATAATATTAAAATGCCGATGCAAACATACTTAAATAGAACATAAAACCTACTTACCTGTTCTTGCAACGTATTCTCTTTTTTCACCAATATATTTAAATCAGCTTCAGAATTCTCCCCTAAATCTATAGATCCTACCCACTAAAAACATATGTTTCAGTTTTTTTTTATCAACATTTATATCTAGGACCACTTACGAAATTATTAGCTTTAAAATGGGAAATACATTTAGCTCCTAGAGCTCCTCTTCCTCCATAAACAAGTACTCGACCAGCATAAGACATATTTTTCACTATTTCCTGGTAAAATCGAATACTTAATAATTATAAATCTGAAAATTACAATTACTTTTTATTTGTCAAGGTAATTTCAACACACACCATAGAGAAATTATTATTATGACACACACACACACCGTCACGTGAAAAATGAAAAAGTAACAGACAAACGTCTATGGTATAGACCATAGATAACATAACACTGTATAGACCATAGAGAAATATAATATATTTTGCCTATGGTATAGCCGTTTGCATCGCGTTGATCGCAGCGCACCCGGAAGGATGGCCGGAACTAATTTTTACAGGCGGGATATTTAAGTTTGGTAGTTTGGATTATAGATAGGTAAATTTTACAATTTGTCAAAATAAAATATTTTTCGTAATGAATACCTTTTTATATAATAAGAATATGAATATTTAATACTATAGTAAAACAGTAAACCAGTTTATTGAAATATTTTAATGATCTGATATAATTGGTAATATAAATGTGGATATTCTAGTATACAATGGATAAAATTTATCACTATGTAAATCACTCCAAAGATCCCTCAGTCTTTTTTCGACATATTTATAAGTATTTTCAGGGAACTCATCAACTTTTAGTGTAAATAAAAACAAAACTTTTTCTTTTACTGGGTTGTACTCATCACACAAACTATGAAAAGCTTGAGCCGAAGAACCAGGCACTTCATCCAAGTTGTTAATGATCACTACACATTTTGTATTTAATTCATTTCTTACCTCTGCTATAAATTTACCATAGTCCTCTAGAATTCCTTTGCTTTCTAAATAACCTCCAGATACATTTAAGGGCTTTTCTGAATTACATATTAGTGATGAAGCATACATAGATACTTCTTCGAGAAGCATATTTGTGATGTTTACATCTTTGTATAAAAATATTATAGTTTTTGGTTGATTAAGGTGAATAATATCATTGATGGCCACCTTAATACTCAACCAAAAATCTTCTTGTTGAGGGGGAAATAATTTTTCTAAATTTGCAAAATCTAATATCTGACCATTTACATTGTTGCCTACAGGAGGAATAAAATATAATCCACCCAAAAGTATTGCAGCTAGAGTGATTATACCCACATAAAACTTTCCACTTGTTTGTTGTTTTTCTTTATCAATTATTTCCTTTTTGTCTGGAGTTACTTCATATGAGTAAGTGCTGCTCCTACCTACCAACTTATTTACTTTATTTGTCCTTCTCTGTAACCGATTTTCTCTAGTTAAAATTTGTGATCCACTCTCTTCAACACAGTCTTCTTGCTCAGACTCGGATGAAGTATCTTGCTCAGAATTTGAGCTATTTTCAATAGGACTTTGAATTAAAGCTGCGGTTCTAATACTTGGTCGCCCTTTTATCGTTTTTGGTGTACTGGAAGCTTTAGGACTGCTAGCCTAAAAATATAGGTTTTTTCAAAACAAACTATTTCTTGGATCTCTTGATTTAATTAAAAAAATGCTCCTATAAAATTACTTGTGTGGTACCAAAATGTTAAACTCACCATTTTATTAAGAGGTAGTTCAATTTAATTAAGATACCTACATATTCTAGATGTTTTGATTTTTAATGTGATTGTGATTAATCACCACTCAAAACATATGTAATTTACGCAATGAACTGTCAATTCATAGTTCGTTGAATTTACGACGTTGTTGCTGTAATGTAGGTTATGTTCATAATCTTCTTCTTTGTTTGTCAATTTTTTTGCAGTCTTCAATCTGTTTAATTGTCGAGTTTTATCTATGATCTAGTAAAATTTTTGGAGTCGGGGAAAAGATTTTCAAGAATATATATTTGTAGCATTTCATTTTAGTAAAATATCAGAGATTATTTGTGATTTTGTCAGATGTCTTCTACAACCAAGGATGTTAGATGAGATTCTACAACAAGCTATGCCATGTATGTTTGGTTGCATATCTCCACCATTCCTAAAACAAGAATTTTATCTATGGTCCGGTCCATTTTTTGTGTCGGGGACTTTTTGTTTGGTTGCATATCTCTATCACCTCAAGTACAAGAGGTATGCATTGTACGCTTGGTTGCGTACCACTCGCTGTTATTTATAAAATAAATTAGAAAATCAACCTAGTCCCCCAAATACTTTTTGCAGTTTTTGCTGCTGCGTGAACCACACGCACCCTATTTGTATAAGTAATGTGGGTATCTTCCTAACTAGGTATGGTATAAACTCGAGGAATATAAAAAGTAAAACAAAAGTTTTATAAAAATATTCGACTACAAAATATATCAACCATGGAGGATATAGAAATTCAATAAAACCTTTCAAAAGCTGCGTTTATTACAATACTCTAAGAGAGAACAATTACATAATGTCATAAAAGAGGATTAATACTCCCCAATATTTTAATCTCAAGTAACTAATTAAAAAATCTAAACAATATTGGGGCAGTACCATAACACACAATTGTCTAGTTCATATCAATGTAACATTTAATACCTAAATACAAATTTATCTACAAGATTTTTTAAGAAATGGTCTTCGTTCCCAATTGTTCTTACTCGTTAACCGTATCTTAGCATTCCATAGAGCATTTACTTGTTTTTCGAGAGGCCTAACGAAAGTCTCAATCCATTCTTCCACAGTGTATTCGTCGTAAATTTCCGATAGGGATGATTTTAACAAAGTATTTATTTCATTCAAGTCTTGTCTTATTTTTCCGAGCGGTGCTGTAACTGTTTCGACGTAGTAAACGTTGCTAAAACAGTTATCAATGTTATAATCAGTCATCCAGCCTTTTACTTTTGAGTTGTCAATTAAAGATTCAAACTCTTGTTTTATTTGTTGAAAGCGCATAACATTTTCAATAATTTCTCCACCAGGAAAAGAACATTTTGGGCTGCCAAAAACCGGACCAATCAATGCATAAGGTTGTCTACATTTTAAAAGTTTGGCTATCTCTGTTGGCGGGCTCAAAGGGGAATCTTTGTAGCCTACAAGTAACAAAAATAGTTTTTAAAGTTTTATATAACGTTTATAATTGATCTGAGTAAAATAATCTGTGTATTTTCTTTAGAAGTATGTATCATTGTTCTTTTCATTTATAAATTGGTAAGTAGTTGAAACTGAAAACTTACCAAGTATTATTCGAAGACTCATGGCTAGGATAGGCAACCCAACTGGTAACAGTTCACACAAAACAGCAAAGTGATCATATCTTTGCCAACCAGTTATTATAATTCCCTGAAAATTAATCTGATTGGAATACTCTGCAACAACAGACATCCAACTGTGATGGTTTTGCAGATAGTGAGTTGTTGATGGGAGAACTTCATTGCTTCCTAAAACAATAATAAATAGAAATAAAAAATCATGTGTATTTAGTAATTTTGTTACATTACCTGTAGCTCCTTTGAAAGCACTAGCAATCCATACATTTTTAAAATACTTTTTGTAACTATTCCATAAAGAGGGTCCTAATTCATCATAAACATCTTTGGAATACTTCCATATCACAGGTTCAATGTAATTACTTATATTACTATGTCTAAATTCAGTATTGGTAAAAGATCTAAATTGGTCATCCCACATTAAAATTGTTATATTAGGATACAGTCTCTTGATTATGCCAACAACATTTTTAATATATTGTGCATATAATAGATTTTTTGATAAATTATTTCTCATCATAGAATCAGTACATCTGTTACATACTCCTAAATAAAACACTTCATCAGCTCCTATGTGTATATACTGCATATTGGGATGAGATTTAATTATTTGTTTTATAATTGTTTCCATTAATTCTACAGTCTTCTTATTTGTAGGACATATCACTTGAGGGTATTCTGGAACTTCCCTCAATTCTTCATAGCCATTTAATTTCAAGATAAACTCCAAATGCCCAAAGGTTTGAATTAATGGTATAATTTTTAAATTATGTTCTACTGCTAATTTGTTTATTTCCTTAATATCTTCAAATGTATATGCATTTCTAGCAGATATATTCACTAAACTACCAGTGTAAGGAAACATGTCTTCATATTCTAAAAGAATTCCAGTAGCTCCAAATTTTGAAAGTAATGGAAGTAAGTACTTATAAAAACTTATTTTAGGAGGAGCACCTTTTAAATCTATATGTACAATTTTTTCTCCTTTCATAGGCATTCTTAAGTTTTGATTCATTTCTGGATTTATATCTTCATTCCACTGAATCTTAATTTTATTTTTAATGCGTCTTGAATCCCACTCAAAATAGTATAAAAAATAAATAACACCAATAAACACTATAAAAACAATTAAAATTGTATAACATTTTGTTAATTTCATTTTTAAAGAGTTTAGCAGAACTTTACTTTATTTTCATTGTTTACATTTTTATTCTTTAAAGGTTATCTAGCCCATATCCCCATATCAAAATAATATTATCGATTGACGATACATTACGCTTCTACCCTCTCTAATAGGTATACACCAAACATGCATCAATGCCTGTTCGATTGCATACCTCCTTATTATAGTTGTAATTTTCGTTATCTATGGTTGTAATACAGAGTGTCCCACAATGAAATTATACTTGGCTCTTTTTTTTTCAGAATTATGGAATTATTATTCCTCTATCTCTAGCTTCCATTGCTTCCTACTTAATTGGTATCTAACATCCAACTCTGTTCATTATATATTTCTCTATGGCATACCTCAACAGAGACAGATTGTCTCTGATAACATATCATATAATGTCATTCCGCATCCTCACAGAAATTAGTATTTTATTTGATATTTACTTCTGTGATCTGTGTTTCCATTATCTGTGGTCTTTAGGTCGGGTGTGCTGTGTCTGTTTAGGTCTATCAATTGTCAGTTGTCAGTCTCATTTAGCTTTGTATCTTTGTAATTTTTGTTTATAATTAATACATATTCTTGCTAAAAATGGCTCAAAGATTTCCAGGTCCTGTGCCAAATCAGGGCCCTGGTGGACCACCCCCGCAAAGATACCAACAACAACCTCCAAATCAAGGAATTCGCCAATATGCGCAGCCAAACTTTCCGGTATGTACTTTATTTACTGTTCAAACATATTATTTAATTTAAATGTTTTTAGCAACGGCCTGGGTATAATCCTCCACCTCCAAATATACCATCAAGTGGTGGTACAATGATACAAAGATCTAGTGGTCCTCCTTATTCACCTATGAGAGGAGGGCCTATGCCTCCACAGCAAGGAAATAAACGTCCTGCTGATAATAGAAATCCAGTGCAACAAAAGAAGTGAGTAGCAAATAGATTACAAAAATCGGTCAATATTAATTTTTACCATTTCAGCACTGACTACAGCCATAGCACAAGTAAAAAGAAAAAAAAGCTGGCAGATAAAATTTTACCACAAAAAGTACGAGATCTTGTACCAGAAAGTCAAGCATATATGGATTTATTGGCATTTGAAAGAAAACTAGATTCTACTATCATGAGAAAAAGATTGGACATTCAAGAAGCTCTTAAGCGCCCTATGAAACAAAAAAGAAAGTTAAGAATTTTCATTTCAAACACTTTCTATCCTGCCAAGGAGCCTCAACCTGAAGGACCTGATGGTCCATGCCAGGAGGGGTAAGTTTTAATTTTGGCTCATTTTGACCAGTAGTTATGTTTATGTGCTTTACATAAATATTAAGTTTTTCTGATGTTCTTTTAGTTCTGTTGCCTCCTGGGAGCTAAGAGTAGAAGGTAGACTTTTAGAGGATTCAAAAAATGATCCTAATAAAGTGAAGAGAAAGTTTTCATCATTTTTCAAGTCACTTGTTATTGAACTTGATAAAGACCTCTATGGACCTGACAATCATCTGGTGGAGTGGCATAGAACTCTGACCACTCAAGAGACTGATGGATTTCAGGTTAGTTTATATAATAGAAAAATAGTTCTTTGTAGTCTCAAGGACTGGTTCTGGACCAACATATATATCATTGCTGAACCTCTTCTTGCTACGATATTAGTTGAAATGAACAACAAGCTTTATAAACTAGAATCTAAAAAAAATAAGAAAACAATTCTTAATCATTTAACTTTGGTAATAAGTTTATCAATATAGGTGAATTGAAAATCGTAATTTTGATGTAAGAAATGGAAAACAAATTTCGCAAAGATGGAGACAGTATATATACATATGGAATAGTTATTGTTTTTTTAGGTAAAGCGCCCTGGAGATAAAAATGTAAGATGTACAATTTTATTGCTTCTTGATTATCAACCATTGCAGTTTAAACTTGATCCTAGACTTGCTCGTCTTCTAGGAGTTCATACTCAAACAAGGCCAGTAATAATTTCAGCTTTATGGCAGTATATTAAAACACATCGGTAAGTAAATATTAACAATATATAGTTTTTCTGTACATTTAAAGTGCTCTATTTGTGTTAACTCTTTATTATGTTTATTGATTTATTTATAGGCATTACCCATTCATTTACATTTACTACACTATAACATCATATTTTTAAATGTATTCAATCAAAACACAAATATAACAATGAAATAAAACAATTCAATTTGTTTAAACCTTCATTATATTTGATCTAATGTTCAATTTAAAGTTGTGCCGCAACACAGTAGCTTTATCGAACTAGTGAAGTTATAGGTACTGAATTATTTGTAATTTATACAGTGCATTAATAAGGAATTTTAAAGATATTGACAACAGTATTAAAAAATGCTTACATAAATAAAGTCCAAAAAGTATAGCACAAGTTTACCTGGAAATTAATTTACAACAATCACATCTGAACTATCTTCTAGGTAAATAGGTTTGATAAGGGAGTATAGTTGATATTTATTTGGTCATTAAGAATATTTGTTTTTAGAACTTCTAAAAGATTTAAAAAAAGCAGCAGAATAATTTATTTTTATATACTTGAAGGGCTAGAGCTTTGATCAGCAGGCACATCATTCTTTTTGTACTATTTCCTTTCAAGTAGATTATTGTTCATTGTTATATTTTTATACTTGTTATTTGTATTTTTAACTTCAATCCAATAATAAACAGTATATTATTAATATTATTATGTTCGTACAAGAGAGAGATTGATAGAACATATTAGCTGATCTAAAGCTTCTGGCAAAAACCATAAAATTAATTTTACTAAGTAGTTGGAGCAGTTGGAAAGGGAATTTAATATTTTGATCATATTTTTAAGATCATCATGATCCCTTTGGGGAGAGAGTTTAATCTTGTTGTAAAGGAGATTGAAATCATGTCTATATTCTTCTATATGAGGAATATTAGACTTAAATTACTCCAGTTTGCTCAAAAGAACCAAATGATTTACTTTATTGAATGCCTTGAAAAAATCTGTGTAAATCACATGTACCTACTTCCCCAAATTTATCCAAAACTCACTGACAAAAAATTTACATACAAAAGATTTAACTTAGTGGACTTACCTTTCTGGAAACTAAATTGTTCATCAATAATAGTTCCTTTAAATACTGAAGTCAAGTATTTTGTGACTACACTCAAACATCTTTGGAATGCAATTGAGATTACATAACAGCCCATAATTTTGTATAAATAATATTTTAGCCTTCAAGATGCTCACGAACGTGAATTCATAGTATGTGACAAGTATTTAGAACAGATTTTCAACTGTTCTCGTATGAAGTTTGCTGAGATTCCACAACGATTAAATCCATTATTACATCCTCCAGATCCAATTGTTATTAATCATGTGATATCTGTTGAGGGAGGAGCTGAAAGCAAACAAACTGCTTGCTATGACATTGATGTTGAGGTGAGTTTTAGACTTGTCAATAATTGTCTTTACAAGTTATTTTAAGATAACTGTATTTTATTTTAAATTAGTTTCATTTTAATGTACGAGTAGTATTACACCTATTTTTTTATAGGTTGATGACACATTGAAAACTCAGATGAATAATTTCTTGTTGAGCACTGCTAGTCAACAAGAAATTCAAGGATTAGATGCCAAAATTCATGAAACAGTTGATACAATCAATCAGCTGAAGACTAATAGGGAATTTTTCCTTAGTTTTGCAAAAGATCCACAACAGTTTATTCACAAGTGGATTGTTTCTCAGACTCGAGATCTTAAAGTAAGTTTGGTTTTTGTATTGAGTAGATATATGTAGGTATATTGCAACCTGGTGTACCTACCTCCTACTTCTGTGAAAGATAGTATCGCATAAATTAATGACACACCAACCAGAGTAATATATTGATAATGCTGTGTAATTTTATTCCAGTCAATTGAAGGTGGATGTGAAATTTTCGCTGGAATCCTTGAAAAATATGATAAATGATAATCCATTGCCTATACCGGTTTTTAGGCTGAGCTAATTACATAAACCCCCAAACCCAACAATTGAATTTCAAAATTTTTACATACATATGCATGATAAACTCAATTCATTTAAAGTAAAATTCGAAAATATGTCGAAAACTAGGTTATTATGCAATTATGCATATTTTTGAGGGATTCCAGCAAAAATCTCGCTTACTGCTCTCACATCCATGTTTTGAAAATTCTTGGGCTAACGTAGAAGTAATAATACTTTGGCAACATTTCACTTACTTTTGTATCATTTTAGACAATGACGGATGTAGTCGGAAATCCAGAAGAAGAACGAAGATCCGATTTCTTCTATCAACCCTGGGCGCAAGAAGCAGTTTGCAGGTATTTCTATACAAAAGTTCAACAAAAGCGTGCCGAACTCGAGCAAGCTCTTGGTATACGTAACAACTGAAATTTTAACTATTTCCATTGTCTAATTAAGAATGAAATCATTTTTATATTTATCTTAGTACAATAATAAACTGATGTAATGTAGTTTTTGGAAATTGACTAATAAATATGTACACGGTTTTCTAGTTGTTTTTCTTCTATTAATTAAAAGAATCTCGCAAATTAACCTTCGTATTCTAAGGTAGTTCTTTAAAGATGACACGTGCGCCAATAAAGCAGCCTTTATGAAATCAAAAACTCTCAATATGAAGAAAGTAACAATTTATTCAGAAATACTATGAATAATGATTATTTTACAGTAATAAATAGTTCCATATGTCTACCATTCAGCTCACAGCACACCCTGTGCTGTGATTCAGCTCCATACAACATCATATGGTAAAATTAACGTCAGACAAGAAATTGTTCCTGGCGAAATAAAGACAAAAAATTTGTTCTCTTGCGGAGCGCTGTTCCCTCGATACAGAATTCTCCCCCAGGGGATCTATTCACTAACAGTGAGAGCTCCTATGAGAGTACACACTTAAAAAGTCCGCATGCGAGCTCTCGAAATTGCAAATTATGATATAGCCCGCATGCGCAGTTAGAGGTGTGTACTCTCGTAGGAACTCTCACTGTTAATGAATAGACCAGAGACCCCAGCCTATTTCTAAGGCTGAGAGCATGGAGACTAGGCATACGCCCTAGACAATTCAGAGCTAGTTCCGATCTGGTTCGGATTGGAGCCCGCGAACATAGCTAGGTTATATAGTTTTATGAATTTTTCTTCTTAAAAGTGTTCTGTGTTAGTGTCAGGTGTATGTCAATCTCAGAATACTCAGAATAGTGTCAGATAACTTGTCAGAGTTGTCAGTGTCAGGTGTATGTCAATCTCAGAATATTAAATGTTTATTATTAATTTGTATAGATAAATAAAAATAAATAGATATAAAGATGATAATGAAAGTCTCTTGTTACTTGTGATAACAAAAATAATAACCTTTTATATATGTACTATATTTTGTTTCAAAATTAGTCGAATGAAATGTCTTTCAATCAAGGTTATTGGATATCTGGCTCATTATGGTACAGTTTCGATTATTAAAGTTGATAACGTATTGCCAATTTAAATATATTCGGGTTATTAATAAAAGTGTTTCTATTTTAGCTAAAGCTGATGTCGGTTGCTATAACTACATCGCCACCCATTCAGAAACCTAATAATGCTGAACAGTTATTAAAGCAACTATTAGAATGTGTCCAGGATTGTCAAAAGAGATTCGGTGGCAAAACAGAACTTGCTACAGAGTTTGAAAGTTGCGTAGCAGGTCTTTGTGTTACTTTAGAAACCGTTTTACTTTTTGGCTTAAAACATAAAAGTCCCCTTAATCAAAGTTCCACTATCAAACAGGTTTCTGAAATTGTTGCAAATACTTTAAATATTGGATCCGAAAGTCCTTGTAAGTAATTCTGTACAAATTTCTTACTCTCTTTGTTTAAGAATATAGTTGATGTTTTAGGCATACTAAAAGAATACATTTTTTCAAATTAAAAATAGTTAATTACTTTGTTCCCTAATCAAAGATTACTACATAATCCTATTTAATGCTCTATTTGTTTATTTAGCATTCTGGCCTTTTATATATCACCATTTAACTAGACATGAACAAGAACGTTATAATGTACTAAAACATATTTGGACTGATACTGGTAGAGCAAGAGCTTGGATACGATCATCCCTTAATGAAAGATCTTTGGAAAGGTAGGAGTTTTTGTGTGTGTCAATAAGTATAAATATATTTTTACAAACTATCTCTATGTATTTTTCTTCTAGGAACTTTCATACAATCTTAAGTAATCCCAATATTTTAAAAGAGTATTATGAGCCTTGGTCTATACTTAGAGATGACGAGAAAAATAGCATGTTGCCTAATATGGCAGCAGGTTAGTATTAAATGATATTTTATGTTTGTTAGAAATTATCTACTTCTATTCTTCAGGATTAAATTCTATATTGTTTGCTGTAAATATTGATAAAGCTGATCTTAACAGTGGTGTAAGTCTAAGAAGAGAAACTTTGAAGTGCAAAGCTGAACCAATTATAGAAGCTCCTGTACCAGGTAAATGTTTTGATAAAAAAATTGAGTTTAAATTTTTTATGATAAATTGTTTTGCATTTATTTAGTCTTGTAGAAGAATATATTGTTATTGTAATTAACCAGATATAATAAAGGATAGGTATAATCATTGTGTGAATCAATAAAACTGTATTTTCAAGTGATCAAATGATGTTTTGTGCATAATAAAATTGCAACAAGTAGTCTTAACATACATAAAAACCATTTCGAACTAAATTTGACAATGTGTTTAATAAATTTGATGTTTTAAATGAAAAATTTAGATGATTTCCAGAACAATGCCAATAGTTTCTATTCCAAAATTTTCATGCAAATGTTTTTATATTTGTATATTTTTGAATCATTTGATAATTGCACTACTGACACTTTTACATCTACATGATAAATCACATTGATGTTTTAATAAAATAATAAACAAAAAGAAGTAAATAAATACATTTCAAAGTTGTATTACCTAATATATCAATATATTTTTGCAAGGGAATCCCCAAAATATCAATTACTTTTGTTAGGCTTAGATAAAAAAAGTTATTTTTAATATGATTACTCACATTTAGATAAAAACTTTTTATGGGATTTACTAGATGTAATTATTGAGAAAATATTTTTGTTGACCCAATGATACTTGAAAACATTCATAAGTAGATTATCTCCAGACAAAAACCTAAGGAATTTTTTTTACTTTATTTCATATTTTAATATGGATACATTTTCATGTAATTTTAGCACTTCATATAAACCATTTTAATACAGATTCTGATTTCTGAGCTCTAGGTCTCCAAAGTTATAATTTTACATTGGTTTTCAATCTTAGTTTTTTCTGCATAAAATGATTAGTATCATTAGAACAACTATGTATGCTTGTTTTAGAAGTGGCAGAAGTTAGATATGTCACCATGCCCTGTATATAGGGGTTCAATTTCATTATTTGTTTATAAATTGGTTAACAGTTAATCTATGTCTACTTAAATATCAAATATTCTATGATAATAAAGATATTTTTACATATTTAGTAACGTCAGTATCATCACTATCATCCACCTTTTGTTGATGTATTAGCGGATTATGATAATATACATTTTTTAGAGAATAAAGGAAAAACCCAACAAAAACGAAAGAAAAAGGTAGCACGACAATTCATATCTTTTGAAGACGATGACAGCTATCTTTCAACAAGCGTACCTTCAAGTTGTAGCAGTAGTACCTCAGACTCTACATCACTAGGCGATAGTGCATCTTCAAAAACCAAACAAACTAAAAACTCCTTAAATCAAATAGACGAAGAAAAATTCAACAAATCTCCGATTAAAATGGAAACTAATGTGGAAGTTCAAAAACCTAACATGTTAAGGAACTTGTCGATAGAAAATAGTGGTTCTAGGGAGAAATATTCAACAGTTGTACCAGAAAGTTTAACTCCTGTTACCCAACAAGAAATAGGGGAACTCACTCCTGTGTCTGTTGAAATAAACAAAAATTTTGATTCGCCAGACAACTCAGATGAAATTTTAGAGGTATAGTATGGGATATATTTTCAAAAAATTTTGTGCATAACATATTATTCCTTTTAAGCTACCAACTGATATAAGTGCTGTGTTAAGTGCAGTCGAAATTAAAAATAAAGAAGAAATAGAAAAAAGAGAGGACAAAATTCATTTGCTGTCTAAAGAAAATGAGTCGCTTAAAGGACAAGTGAAAAAATATATAAGTGCTATTCAAATGCTTAGGAATGATGATGATGAAATTAGTGATATCCTGGAAGAATTGGATATTGAAGCTCAGCCAAACTATAAAGTAGAAGCTAAAATGTTTGAAAGGAAGTTAGTACAGGTATGTGTATTGGTTTTTTTGCTTTTTTTCTGACACAAGACCCATTGCATGACAAGTATCTCAAATTAAATTGTTATAGGTTGCAGAAATGCATGCAGAACTAATGGACTTTAATGTAATGCTCCAGCAAAATCTCTGTCAGAAAGAGATGTTGTTGGAGAGGCTCAAAGGTGAGTTAGGAACATTAAGAGGACCAATGCCTTCAGATGAAATTAATAGTGAAGAAAATATTGGTAGCGTTAATGTTTGGATCCCTTCAGCCTTTTTAACAGGTAATAAGTAGGATTCATTTTTAATATTTTTTGACGATTTAGTTACATTTTTTATAGTAAAAAATTCTTATTATGATGCTGTCAAAAGTCAGAAGAAGCTGCTAATTTATAGATTTTGTACTCCCAACTTTTAAAATGTTTGAGAATCCTTAACTGTTGTACATCTTTAGAGGCATTGGAACATTTTTAGGATTTCCTTAATGCAAAATATTATTCATTAACATTGCTCACAAGATTATTTGTTATTGCAGGAAGTGGTTCAAATGCTCATCATGTATATCAAATATTTTTAAAAGCTGGTAATGATGAGTGGAACATTTATAGGCGATACGCCCAATTTTATGCCTTACATTCAGATCTGAAAAAGTTGGATCCTGCCATTGGGTCATTTGACTTTCCACCAAAAAGAAGTCTTAGGAAAAGGGTAGATATATTAAATTATATTGTGAATGTAAAAAATTGTTTACAAAAGTAAAATGCAGTTGAACAAACTACTTGCAATACTAATCAGAATAAAATAATCTTGTTTATTAAATTCAATATGGTCCACAACTATTTCCCAATGTGTTTTAGGATTCTGCCTTGGTGGAAGATAGAAGGAAGCGATTACAGATCTATTTAAGACGAGTAATAGCTCATTGGCCAGAACTAGCACATTGTAACAATAGATTTTTACTAGAACAGCATTTATCATTTTTCAAGTAAGTTATTATCATTAGGTATTTAGATTGGTTCAAATAATATATCTTTTGAGACCAAGACAATTCCGTGTTGACCGAGACCTGTTTGAATTGCGACTAGATGATGCACAAAGTGGCTAACTTCTATTTCAGGTTTGTGACATATCTGTAGTGAAAGTTGCAAACATTTATATTTAATTTCCTGTTTACTCCTGAAATATGCAAAGTTGAAAGTGCAAGTAAGGAGGTAGTGAGATACTGTATCACAGAATAAACTGTCTTGTACAGACAGAAACCAGGTGTATAGATGCTTTACGCGATAAATTTGTACAAGTGAAATATCTTATATTTATTTTGAAATATTTGTCCTTGATGAGTTTGCATCAAGTTCAGTTCATCTGTTACGGTATGAGCAAGATATTGTGAAGTTAGTAAAAATAGGTATTCGATATTGAAATTATATTTTTCAGAGACAAACGGGAAGATCTACACAATCAAAATGCGAATCCCTCTGGAAGAAATATATCACAAATCAATAATCATTCTGGACTTTAATATGTTTTATATTTTAGCTTTAATATTTTTTACTTATTATGAGATTATTTATTAACATAAGTGCTAAAATAGATAAATAAGTTATATAAGGCTACAAAAATCCATAAATCTGAGATGAATCCATATTTTTGTGATAATATTGAAAATGTTCAATTATAGTTTGTTTGTAATCAATATGCATATATTTGAATTAGGAATATTACTTGTAGTGTAGTACTTTAAGTTAATCTGTTGAAAAATTATTTATATTTTTATAGCGCTGAATTTCGTTTAAATTGACAAAGTAAATATATACATGGTGTCATTTGAGAAAAATTATTACTCAATATCAATTTTTTTTACAAATAAACATGCGAAGAGACCTTAGTGCCGTTTCACACGGAGCGAACCGTGGGCACTGACTGTACTGAGTTTTCACATACAAACTGACGGTCAGTTGTATCATATCATGTATTTGTGTTTTTGATTTGACATTGATGACAGTATCGGTACCCACTACACACTAAGATAGATAGATAACTGAACTTGAAAACTTTATAAACAGTAATATTGCGATAAACAGGAGAAATACACTAATCAAATTGTATAGTCATAACAAAAGTGCCAAAATGGCAAATTTAATTGACGTTTACTTATGCAACATTGATACGTGGCAAGTGGTGTGAGTTGTCTACTTTTTACATAGCAGCTAACAGTAACGGCACTTAATAATGGGGGCCAACGAAGGTGTCGTTTACGTATGAGTGAAATATTCTGTGCTGACCGTTTATATAATGGCGTAGGAATGCTACCAGCGTACGGGCCGGAAGCACGTTACATTCCACAGGCGATTTTTTCTTGGTATAACACATACTACGGTATACCTAGTATAGGTGCTTGTCAGTTTCGACTTGCGAAACCGTATCAGAAGTATGGGTTTTAAAGCCTACATAACAACAAAAAGATTTAGATCTTGTAAAGTAGAGAATTCAAAAAATGGACCTAAAGCTCTTTGTGAATGGACGAGAAATTCCACTGTTCTGTAGATTATACAGATTCGGCAAATAATTATGTCCCGTAGAACCATTCTGTGAGTGGAAGAAAGGAATCTATAGAATATCAGAGACAATGCCCAGAGAAGTAGGCGCTTTGTAAGGATGCAGTATGCTGTTCTCTCTTGGACATATAAATCTAATCTAATCTATAGTGCTCACTGTTGCTCCTATTTGAGATTCTACTTATGGAAGATAAATATTTGCCGAATATGCGTATAGTACAGTCAAGGTACTCTATCACATGGTACATGCAACAAAAAAATCACCTCATGTCACAGGTAGGACAAGTGATCAAAAGTAGAGAATATTTACAGTAATACATCACTCTTTATTTCTATCTGATACAAAAAATAACAACTGTGAAAATATGTTTTAAGAAACATTTTGTTTTGACTAAGGGGGCCAGAAATCCTTGCTGAAACTCACCATTCTTTCATTCTACTAACAATTTATACTTATAGCCACGCGGACTTCTTTTGTGGGTGATGATGAGTAGCATGGACATTTTTTAGTATATTTTATGCATCATCAATAGTTTTAGTGATCTATAAAAAATTCATATCTATTACATTAATATTGATTTATCTTAAAATGGCAATAACTTTTTACATTTGTTATATTTGATATTATATTAATTTATTACTACACACATGTATATAATTTTGTTTATTGTATTATTGTAGAAAAAATGCCAAATATACTTATAAAATAAGGTTTTTTTTTATACACCAATCAACCAAAATTTTGTTATTCATTTTACTTCCATTCCAGAAGCTTCGTGTCCTCTTAGGCTCAGACAATGACAAGGAACAGACACGACACCGGCAAACTAAAAACATTCAGTCGCATATCTGAACGATATGGAAAACTTAAATAAAAACATTTACCTCAGGGGTGGCCAGAGTAATCATGTCATCAATAGAGGACGAATATGCACTTGGGGTTCTGCAAATTGCAATTTGCGCTTTACATAACTATATCAAAATTCATGATGGTAATACCTACTTTAGAAACTCAGGCACCATTACAGCAATATAGAAGCATAATGTGACTGAGGAGTTTAGCAAGATAATGAAGAAATCGACTTTGTGAATATGCTCAAGTTTTCCATATCAAATTGTAAAAATAAACTTGACTTACCTGACATTTTTAGTTATTTGGTTGGTAATCTCTTCCCCATGCTTTATCCTGAACATTGTTATTAGAATAAACAGTTCTCCTATACTCATAAATATCTGGGTATTTCTCAATAATTTCTGATGCTAAAATAGTATTAGCAGAATCAGTCATTTTCAGAATACAGGTGCGATGGGATCCGATTACTTAACTTGACTAATCTCCTCTTATTTCGCACAGGCAGAAACGATTTTCAGCAGACATAGACAAAACTCAACGTGTCGAGTCGTTTAGATAAGCGCAGAGTAATTATAAATCATGAAGAAGTGAGTATTCCTTGCAACAAGTCACTCCGAAAGGACCAGGTTTTGTTGGTAAACGGGACTTGCTCAGACAATTTATTTGTTTGCTAGTGTTCAGTGATTAATACGGCAGTTCGTTGCGCTTTTAAACTGTGCCTATTAGCTGTGGGGTGGAGCAGGAAAAGTCTACAGGAATTGCCTTTCGAAATATCGTATAATTCTTGGCTATTCTAGGACCTATTACATATTAGATTTTCGAAATCTTCTGTAGTCACAAACAAACAAAATTTTCGACATGAAAAATACCAAAATTTTGTATTAAGAGATTTTTTGGGACGAGAAATCAACTGCCAGTATGTTTTTGGATAAAATCATGACTAATTGGAAATATAGAACGTTCGCCAATCGATTCAGGGGAGAATGTTGCATATTCCAGTGAATTTTCAAGTCGATAATTCCAAGCAATGGCAAAAAGCAGTTTATATCGCGAAATATTTCCATACCCCTTGTTTTTGGATTAAATAATTGTTAAAGGATGAGGATATTTCGTTTTAAATGTTTATAACAAATACCTGATCAAAATTTGTGTGTCTAAAACATATCAAAATTATACTTCGTAATGTCTTTTATACGATAGCACCATCCGTACTACTAAGATTTTTGTCAAAAATATTTTCCTATTGCTTATATAGACCACTAGTTCAACTGGTGAAACTATCCATTTCGGTTACAACTTCTAATTGTTAGTGAACTATTACGATATTGAACAGCAATTTTTATGTTGTACGACCAGAGGATTCCTAATATAGTGATTCGCATGTGACTATTAGCTGCCGATAGTTCTTGTTGTTCTACGATTCATGAAATATACCTCATTATTTATCCATACTGTCTTATTTCTTTTTACCATTACTCTTTTTGTTTATATTTGAATGTAATAGACGACACTGCATAAAAATATAATAGTGAGTTATACGCTAAAATCATTTTTAAGCCAACAAAAAAAAAACACAATTTTTAGTACTTTATTAGAATATAATTTCCATCAGTTTAATAAATAAATAAATTGCGGCATGACCAAGAAAGCTTATACTAAAATAACATAAACATGTCGCAAAGACATATTTTAATTTATAGTTGTTATTGATTGTTTTTGTGCAAGGTAAAAAAATAGAATAAATAAATTTTAATGAAGATGATTACCCTTGGTCTATCACAATTACTAAGTTATACAGAGTGCCACATATACAAACTTTTGCCGTAAGGTAAGCGAAAAAACAACAAGAGTTCATTTTTTTTGTTTCGAAAAACAGTAAACTTTTTTCGACAAATTCACTAACCTTTATTTAGCAGAAACTAGAACAATTTGTTTGGTTTACCGATCTATACAAAATGTTGTAAGATATTTCTAGTTTAATAAAACAAAAACTAAAGAAAAAAAGAATACATTTAAAAATATTTTTCCACAATAGAGAAGTATTCCTTTGATTTTGAATAATGAATTCCAGTAGCAATTACTATTCTTTTTATTCTTTTTTATCAATACACAATTTTAAATTAAAATGTTTAATATAATGACCCAATAACCAGTAAAGATCCCAGGGCTAGTAGTAAATATATAAAAAAAATCAAATGAAGACATAACTGGCCTGAAAGGTGACAACTTGCTGGCAAAAATCAAGGACAACATCCAGCTAAACTGGATTGGAAGGCTGGTCTGGTCTGGTAGAGGTGTGGATAAGAAAGAAACAGCCTCACACATAATCTTCAAATGTGAAACATTAACTTATTGTGGATATAAACTACAAGGATTAGAACGACCAAGGAAGGATTACTACAATAAGGATATAGTGAAAAGACTGTTACAAAAGCCAATGATTCGAAACCTCGAATGGATGTACCACAATCTGGGCAGCACTGGGATCTTGCTCTACTCTAAATAATTTACTATACTTGTATGGTTTTTGAAATGTTACGTTCGATTTAACGTTTAAATCAAAACTATCAAGTTATTATTTGAGTGGTATTTATACTGTGTTTGTATTGTCACATTGAAATTTGTAGCCTTTTATTTTCTTCATATTTTTCATTATTGGTTCTTGTCATTGGTAAACTTTTATTCATATAATAATAATTTCTTCGACATGAAAAATATAACTCTTGCGATTTTTTTCAACTTTTTTGTCTTAAAAACCCGTGCACTGTTTAACTTGAAATTGCACGAATCACATAAAAACTGGTATTAAAAATGTAATAATCCTTAGAGTAACCAGTCCACTTGAACCAGTCAAGCCCGCACTCAAGAAATTAATAAATAAAAGAGAGTAATTAAAAATAAGTTAAACATTTAATAAAGCCTTCATCATAAAAAAAACAAACATAGGCTAGTACTGCTACATTGAAATTAACAGAATTGATTTTAATTTAGTAATTTAAAATTTGATAATTCCAAAATATTTAGACCGATAGAAAAGGAAATGTCACTTCAATTAGACCAACAAAGGTGAAATATTATCAACACTAAATCCTGGAAAAATAAGTTTTCCTCTAGATTTGTATTTTTCATCAAATAATTTAGATAATAATTTTGATAGTGGCTCAATCAAGGTAAAAACTATTTATTCATCAGAAAGATAACAAAAACATATTCAAGTTCTAAGTCAGATTAAATTTATTTATTTAGGCGGCTCCTCCATTAGGTATTGACCCAAAAAATAACTAAATAAGTATTTAAAAAAATAAATATACCTTCTATATAATTTTAACGACTTCTGGGCAGAAATTGGGAATTATTTTTCTAAAAAGTTCCGCCTACGTCGGATTGGCCTCCCGAGGGCTAGTCATTGGCGTACCGTATTTCAAGATTTTGATCACATCACCTATGACCCCCCTATAACATTAACCACGAGCCGCCACCACAATTATTGTCTTAAGTAATAATTGCATAAATGTAACAAGAAAAATAAATTTAGAGCCACTAAAAATATATTTTTATGTAGTGTATAGTTACCAGTCTTATCATTTATGTTGGTATTTATATTTAGACGGGTCAAATTAATACAAAAAATCAACATACTGCATATTAAACTGCGAAAATTATTATTCAGTATTATTACTACTACTATTGAAACGGTATCTAACGACATAAAATTCAGGAAATTTACTAGTTTATATGAATACCGTCAGCCACAACTATCAAAATTTACATTTTTATTAGTAGAATTTACGTTAGAACTTCCATAATCTAAATTTGAGAGGTTTTTAAAATAAAAATCCTCTTCCATCAACTTCCACTAAAAACCTAAAGCAACATACGAAATTTCCTACAAATTCGTTTTAAATATTTTGAATCGAAATTTGTGTAGTGTAGTAGTACTTGCCTGAAATGAATGTACACAAAATATAAAAATCATATCAAAATACAGAATTATTTGCAATTAACGTTTAAAAAACTTTTTACAATTTGTCTAACAATTTATATTAACTAAGTGACACAAAAGAATTGCTCTGCTAGAAGTGCCAACATACTATCAGTTAGAAAACAAACTAAAACAATTATATTTCATAGGGCCAACCAAATAAAATAATTACTTACTGTTAAGGAAATCTTTTTAAAGACTAAACAAGGAGTCGAAACATCTTATTTGACAATTTCAACATTTTTTAAACATTTGAGGGCTGATTTTACAAGAACATCTCTACAATACAAATAACCGGCCAAATGCGGGACAAGCGCGAAGGGTTCCGTACCATTATTTATAATAATATAACTCAATACTCTGTGAATATTTCAAGCGTCTACTTGTTGCCGAATACTGCTTTAATTATTTCATTATAGATGGCACCAGGATGATGTTTTTAAAAATCACGTTTGTTGTAGCTCCTTTTAATATTCATTTTACGCAGCAAGAGAAATACATCATCTGTGAATATTTCATCAGTCTAACTATTAAAGTTCACGAGATATATCCTGGTGACAGACGGACGGACGCACAGCGTAGTCTTAGAAATAGGGCCCGTTTTTTACCCTCTGAGTACGGAGCCCTAAAAATAGCAATCCTCCTCGCCATCTTAGCTCAAACAATGACCTTGATCGCATGACGTCACCCTTTTGTAAACATCATTTGACATTTTGTATATCGCTCGAACTTTTCTTTGTTATAAACTATCAAGAATTCTGTTTTGTATAACCAAAAATACAACGGAAAAACTTCCAGCAAGGCAAATAGTTCATATTTACCAAGAATCGACTTGTTGATTCGATTAACAATGATTTTAGTTCGGCTGAATTACGAAATGTTAAAATTTCATGTAAGTATTGCTTAGCTACACATTTCTATTTTATTTCTAATTGGAACGTTAATGAATATCTTGGTCAGAATTTTTATCGATGTATTCTTACATTGTACTATTGCACAAAATAATTAAAAGTATGTATCAAAATAATATTTCAATTTGAAAGATATCAAGGGTTTACGAAAGTGTGACGTAATAAACAGACGCCATTACTATTATAGCATCTTTGCACGGAATTTAAATTGTATTTTTAAAAGGTAAACAGTTATTTAGGATAAAGTATGAGTGCAAAAATCGTGGAGTCATTTTTCAAAATCAGTCACGCCTATTATAATTAACTCTAAAAAGAATTGAATTGACAAATAAGATGCAAAGAACCTTTGGAAATCGTAGAACTTCAATTGTTTTAACCACCTTACTACTGTTGTCAATGTGCATTTTAAAACCATATCATTTTCTGATAAGATAGCAATTGCATAACAATGGCGGATATTTTTGCAACTATACAACTAGAGAAAAAAAGAACAAACAAGAGCATGATATTGAATTTAGAGTTTTTAACAAGCTTGAAACACCAGTTGAATATCCAAAATTGATGTAAATCGGTATTTATTGAAAGAAAAAAGTGTAAGCAGTTTGGGTTTTTATCGTAAAATCCAAAATGCCAATGATATTGCAATATCTACCTTCCTCCATTTAGTGCTACTCCAAATGTGAACTGAAGAACTATCTGCATTCAGTGTATTCTGTTTAAGTCTTTATAAGACTCACCAAAACAGCCACAATTCATAAAATTCACGCAGCACATAAAATAGCAAGCAAAAATGTCGATTATAATTTGTTGCAATTACAGCGAAGACTGACAAAGTTTTTTCATAAATTCTCAAACCTCTCTTGAATTCTAAAAAATATTAATCCTGCACAAGATCGAGAAATGTGACAGAACAACGCACTTATTCAAGACATGGAATCTTGCAAAGAAATTTCTATATACCGATTTGTTTGAGTGAGGAGAGAATATACTGAATGAAAATGAAAGCAATACAATACAAACAAAATTATACTTGTTATTTTAATCAGTAGTAAGAGGAGCAGCAACAGTAAGGTGGCTTTTAATTCGGGAGATATCTAAACCAAATTGAAAGAGTTTTATTCAATATATTTACACAACACCAGAATTTATTTTAAACTTAATTTAAAATTATTATTTTGGAATTTAATATGTATAATCACAATTTATATTGAATATTTCAGGAAAAATGACAGATGATAATTGATAAATTACACTTTTTTTTAACTAAACACATAACTTTACCATTTTGGTCGAGATACGTCCTTTTCTTTGTAATGAAAATTTTATTCAAAATATATTTCACTTGATATCACAATAAAATAAAAAAAAGATTGGTCTCAATAAACAATACGCAGCACAAAAAATTCAACTAATTCCATAAAAATCACCGGCTAGCACACAAGCACATTGTTTTCCTAAATGTTAACACTTACGTCGAGAGAAGCAATAAGTGAAATTTAAAAAATGTATAAAAAAAAGTTGTTTAAACAATTTGCCAACAATCTGTTACATTACTCGATAATTATTTTTTTTCATTTTCAATGCAATGTTTAAGTGCACCTTATACTACAGAAATATCTAAGCTGTAAGCACATTGAAGGGCGAGTCTAAACTAGCAATTTTTTTCAACCTATTTTTCAAAAACTGCTGGCGATAGACTCGCGCAAAGAATCGGCAATATTTTTGGTATTACAGTTTAAGGATTTTTTGCTTACTAAAAATATCTCAAGCACCTGCCTTTAGATGACCGGCAACTCAATCTGAAAAATAAAAATTATAAGTAGAGTAGACATTTATTTCCTACATAAGCAAACAAGAGCCCTAGGAGGGCGTGTCCATGGTGCTGTTGTATTTCTGTAGTAACAATTGATATTTTTAATCGAAAACCAATTATCGATACTGTTTACACATCAGGATCTTTTGGAGTACAGCTGTCGGGTTTGTTAACTATTAAAATCAATAGTGTGACCAATTTAGTATATTTAAAATTATTGGAACGACATGGATCATATGAACAGCACTACTTGAAAGAGAGAGACAAAAATTGTTCTGTGTGAAATTCACAATTGGATCAGTCATCAGTTCCCTCTACCAAAACACAACAGTTAAAAGGTAAATGGGCAATGAACACACGCCCAACTGTTTTAGTAGACTGATCTAATTGTGAGTTTCACACATATAACTTTTAACTTGTGCTGTTCATATTATTATGATTCTTATCGAACTTGTGTGAATTGTATGACATTAAATTTTTTTACAATCTGTATAATATGTTAAATACTTCAACTTTATTCCATTTGCTTTTCTTCAAACCCAACAGTTATATATTATTATTATTTAATCAATAACATTGAGTTTAACATTACAAAGGAGCAAATTACAAAAATTAATAAGTCTTAATAAAGACAGATTGTTCTTTGATTTATGAAGCAAATAAATAAAAATATAATAACAGATTTTAAATGACATCATATAGAATGCAGTTCAGTGTTGCCCATGCAAAAATAAGAGATTATCAGAGTTTATCAAAATTACCAAAAGGAGAGCGTGTTGTCTAAATAAGTCTTCGCAACTAGTTAATAATCTTATAATGTTAGTTTTTGTTTTAATTTTAGAAATAACTATTTTAGACGTATTGTGTATTAATTGTAACTATTGTTGTTTGTTTTTTACTTTATCAGTTTGACTTGTCACTATTGTACATTTGTATTTAATGTGATGAAATAAATCTATCTATCTATCTATTAAAAATTTCATAATACAATAGACTCTCAAATTGTTATTCGATCCAAAAATTATCCCATTAGCAAAATTGTCTGTAAATCGCATCATTTTCCTCACTCTGGCAACATACAGCCACTAAAATTTATGTATACTGATTAAATCATTCGATTATATTTACAATTACTAATTTACAATAGTTAATATTGGTTCCTGATGGGCTGGTTTCAAAGACCTTTCTTTTAGTTCGCATATTTTCCGGGTCTCTCATTTTAGCCTATAGACTGTATATAGTGGTACAGAAAAGAATAAAAAAAGAATTAGGAAAGCTTGTCATTTTCAGCACATTCATGTAAATGTACATAAACAACACTTCACACCGATCTATTTAGATTTAGAGACTGCTGTTTTAAACGAAGAATAAACTAATTTTTTATCAACTGACCTTTATCTCCGCCAATAACAGACCTACGTTTCTGGGATTCGTCATTCGGCCTGTTTGCTAGGTTCGCCCCTCCTGTTCTAATAACAGAATTGCTAGCAGTGTGCTGACCGGCTCTAATTGGTTTGGCAATAGTAGCTGCTGGACCTCTTCTTGCAAGGTTCTTCTGTCTCACAGCCTCTTTGATACGATCAACTTCATATTGATATCTGAAAATATAACTTTTTAGCATATTCAAAAGAAATATTTGAACTTTTCGTTGACCTACGCACAAATGGCGTAAATTAGAAAAAAAAAATGGATGGACATGGTCTAAGAAACTTGTCGGAAAATAGCCAACACTTTTCAAATGTTAGTGAGAATAAACAAAATGCATTTAAACATTATTAAAATCTATATTGGACGTTAAAAGAATATCACTGGCTCTATGGCTAATAAAG
Organism: Galerucella calmariensis; assembly: GCA_910591675.1. Taxonomy (NCBI): domain Eukaryota; kingdom Metazoa; phylum Arthropoda; class Insecta; order Coleoptera; family Chrysomelidae; genus Galerucella; species Galerucella calmariensis. Next base: position 48,568 of record CAJUYG010000375.1, on the reverse strand, counting down.
AAAAAGTTGAAAAATATAACCTTTTGCGGTCTCTCATGGCGCCCTCTTTAGCTTCTTTAAGTGCAGTTTCCAACGCTTTGACTCTCTCCATCGTGGCTCGTAATCTTTTTTCTAACTTGGGAAGCTCGCAACGCAAATCGGCGTTGTCTCGTACCAGCTGTTTGTGTACTTTTGTTAACTGATCGAGGTTATTCTCCAGGAAGGAAATCTTCTGTTTTTGAGCCAGAGATCCACCATCTTCTTCATTCTCCTCAGATGACAGATTCTTCTTCATTCGAGCCTAAATTACAATTGTGTAATAATAATTAGTACATATTAAAATTCGTATGCCAACATAACAAAAAAGTGTTTGAAAATAAAACGGAAAACATAGGCACGTTCTTTTATTCACCGGTAGATCCACCAATCGACAGACTGCGTTTTTATATTCATTGGTGCCATTGGTGGATTATAGATTGAAGAAATGACGCGTTCATTTATTACTGTTGCATCAACCAAAATTGCAAACCACACCACCGTTGTATCGAGGTGGTGGATAAATTTGGTGGTTTACAAAATGACAGCTTAACCTCAAAAAACTAACGATTTTTCGAAACGGTCAAAGAAATGGACGAATTAATAGAAATAAATTTAAAATATGGTGAGGTGGTATTGACGGCGCTATTAACATAGTCAGAAATTGAAAAAATTGCAAGTGGAACTATCAGATGAACTGCTAATCTGAGATCTAGAGGCTAAAATAACTACAACACTTTTCAAAGTATCTTCATTCATTTCGTAAATTTTCGCTATATAATAATAACAATCAACTTAGAAATAGATTGTCAGTGGTCAGATGATTTAAATAACAACAACTCCGTTTTTTTATGTGCCACTGATGCCACATCGTTGCAGCGGAGACTGACGTAATGATGTAAAAAAACGTGCCTTATATAACTTACCTGCAAGTCTTGCACGAATAATTTTCTTAGGTTATGCAGCGTTTGCAATTCTTTGGCGACGGTGTCTTCAAGTCCCTTGAGATCCTTCCTGGCCTGATCTCGTCTCTCGTTCGCAGCGCTGTAGAATTATTTCCGTTTGTGAGACACTGCTGCTGCCACACCATGTGCACAAGCACATGGGATAAAAGTTTGGTTAGGTTTCATTTTATCAATGCGATTTACGATTTTTTTTTAAATTTAAATTTTGTTATTGATCCAAAAATATTACTGATTGATTTAACTCAAAGTACTAATATTGTGCACTACTGTCGATTTTATTTGATATTTTCAATGTTGATTGAATCACCACAGAAGGATTCGTTAGTTTTTCGATACTTCAAGTGTAAATTATTGAGAGCGTTTAAAAAATTTAAAAAACAAACATTCATTACCAAGAACTTTTCATATAGTTAACATTTGGAAATAAGGACTGATTAGCAGGTCTACTGATAACATTTTCTAGTTGTTTAGCAGAGAAAATTTTTGTATATGTTATGAAGAAAAATGCCCTTTTGAGGAATTTACAACTAGACATTCAAGTCTGGTTATTGAATTTAAGTAAATGTATGGTAGGGAAGAAAATGTTTTTTAAGAAATTCAATCATTTTACATACATTTTACCATTTGAAATACAAAATAAAATAATGAATATACCACAAGGAACATACAAAAGATATATTATTCTTATTATGTTATCTTTAAAATCGAATATCAAGAAATATAATATAAATGAAAGTTATAAATATATTCAAAAATTGAAATGTTTTAATATTGAAGTATTACGTATATTTTTAATTCTTAGCAATATATATATACAAAATCACAAACACTTTTAATTTGATAAAAAACTAACGAAACAACTTCCCATGGCAGTCAAAATGTAATTCACATGGGCTGATATTTTTATAACGAAAATATAACTGTTCACACTATCCGAAATGAGAAAATTACTTTCATTTTATCTTAGCACATACCAACATTGGAATCCGCTTTTTCATTCTTCATAAATTACCAAACTTCATAAAGCTATTATTTTCTATTCTATGTAAAGGAATAAAAAAACGCATTCAAAAAGCGGATGCTTAGGAACAGAAACAACCTATGTGCAGTACACGTAAGAGGCACTTTCTACAATTAACAATAACTTAATTATTGTCTAAAATCTTAAATAAAAATATATCATATATACACTGTAACCTCTTCTTTACACAGTATTTACATGTTTTTTTTTTACAACATATGTTTAAAGCACAACAACGACGTTAGTATCACAAGATTATTTTGTAAATTTTCATTTTCCTGTAAGGCTCATAACCATACATCGAAAGAGATAATAGTTTATCCAATATCGTTCAAGAAGTAACTGAAAATTTTTGCACAATAATAAGGAGCTTTTTCAGAACCTTATTGGCATGCTGAATTGATATACTTAACATAACATCAACTGATTATTTCCTGAAGAAGCTCCCTCTAATAGTGGAAATATCAACTTTAATTACCGTATGATCAATGCAAAGTGGGGTGTAAATATGTCCAAGTTCACGATTGCTGATTCATGTATCCCATAATAAGTAACATGACTTCGGAGTTGATAGTCACAGCACAAATGTTTATATCAATATTGTATCTCAATGCAGAAAAATTAATTGTTAAAAATGCGTTCAATAGTTGTTCAAAAGAAAGTCAAGATAATGATGAGTGTCGAATAGAAAAATTAAGAGCCCATAGAAAATCAAACCAATAAATGCGCTGAGTGGGTGGTTTTTATTCAAATACTTTGTATACTAAAGACGTAAAGTTGATATCAATTTTCTATTTCGACTCTTGTGTTGCGTTTGAAACAATTAATGGTGATACAGTTTGAACGAAACTGAATAAAAGACTGTGTGTTCGATGTATGCTCTGGACTTAACAACTAAAAACAATCACATATAAATTAAAAAAAAAATGGAAAATACTTTTTAAATATCGTGCTCACTACTAGAAAAATAAAAGAAAAAAACTTACTTGTAAATACAGTTCTTTGGTTTTATCACGTTAATAAAATAAAACTCAACCAAACAGTGGTGTGACAATGCAATGCCAAAAAATAAAATTTAAAATATTGTAAGGATTTATACTAGTGGACAGGAGAACTGGATATATAGAAGTAGGTATTATCTTAGCATCTTAACGGTACAGCATTTCAGTAATTATTATTTAAGCTACATTTGATTCTTATTGTTTTCAGTTTGAAATGAACGATTTTTACAAACAATCAATAATTGATAATGGTAATCAATTTAAAAATATTATATAAGATTTACTCAATAATAAGGTATATTTCAACTCATGGTAACGAAGGGCCGGTTTTACAAAAGAGATTTATACTAGGTATAAATAACAGTATAGTTATTCTGGGAAGAAATTTATATCAGAATTTATACCTAGTATAAAACTAGTTGGTTTTACGATGCTTTTTTTACACCGGCATAGCAATTCTTACAGTAACGTGAAAGTAGTTCATATCTCCTGTCATATGTGATGTTTTTCTTCGTTAACCTTAAAACTTAACGAAAAGTATTGTTATTGGATTTCAGCAAATTTTTTATTATTGATAATTTTTGTTGTCGTAAGAGAGTCTCTATTTTTTATTTTGAAATGGATTTAAATGATCATCCAATATTTGAATCTTCCGATGAAAAATTATCAATTTTTTAATAATTCTTTATTGTAGGATCAATAACTTCGAAACCTTAGATGACGATGAGTTTGTGGCCAGATTTAGGTTAGAAAGAGCAAATCAAAGAAAAAGTATCTACTAGCTAGCTACAACGCGTTCGTTTTTTGCTTTTAACAGACATAATTTATAGGTATATTCACTACAAATAAAAATAAAACTTTATGCCTCCAAATCCAAATGTTGAACTAGTGTAAACAACTTGCGTTTATATCACTTTTTGAGGTTATTCGTAGAGTAACCGACATATCTGTCTGTTCGGCGACGGTATAGCTTATTCTAGACTTTCCGAAAATCTTATTCCATTGTTAAACTTATAGCTGCTTTGTAAAACGCTAGAATACATCCTATACCGAGACTCTTAGTTTATACCACTATTGTAAAACCGGCACTAAGTACCATTAGAAAATATTTAATAGGTTGGGCATGTTAACTTACATTAATTGTTAGTCCTCAATTACCCATAGAACTTGCAAGAATTTATCATTTGAGCATTACTTGTAACGATCGAATAGTTGAAGTAGAAAAATATCTTATCAACGATTTTTTACAGCAGGATTTATTTTGATCCTGAGTAATAAACAAAAAGTATATAGCAGAGATAATATCCAAACATTACTGTTTTTTAAACATTTATGAAAACAATAAAAGATCTAATGTAGATTGGAAATTGTTACTTATAGGAGTATATACTGTTCTTTTAGATTTTTTAAATCATAAATAATGGGATAAAGTAAATTCATTAAATGACTGAAAAAACGTAAATTTTTTTAAAAATAATACTGAAAATTAGTCTTCTATCATTTTTAAATTATAGGAGAGTGGGAAGAATAAATAGCAAATAAAAATAATACTGTCATAAAATAAATAAAATTGGATCTTCACCAAATTCCATATAATTTATATTGATACTGCTATTTAAACCGATAAATAAAAAACATAAGTTACGCGATTTCACTAAACCAAATAAATACTAAAGATTGGAATGTGAAAAATATTGTCTATATCCATCAAAGAGGCACTAAAAGAAAATGAGAGTGGCTAATACTTCGCTGTATCCTGTTTAAGTCATACAACTGACAAAATAAATAAATATATTAATTAAATCATGTAATAGCAATACATCAACAAAAATGGATAACCGGCAGTAACGCGTGACAAAAAGTCAAGACACCGAATATCGCGACATAGGGCGGATGTAATTTGGGCGCTAAAAGTTTAATGCACTTTTCACAACATGTAAACTAGGCGCCAAGACCGAAGGGTCATTTCAATCCTATGTGTATTTTGGGCGCTAACCGACTGAAAATCTATCAACCCTCCCTCTAAACTTCAAACAAAAAAAAAAACAAGAAAACCCAGGCCCAAACCCGGTTGATAAAAGTGTAACTATGTATAAAAATGTCAGAAAATAAGAAATAGAAAACTAAGAAAAAAAACAAGAAAGCCCATGCCCAAACCCGGTTGATCAAAGTGTAACTATGTATAAAAATATCAGAAAATAAGATATAGAAAACTAAAAAAAACAAGAAAACCCAGGCCCAAACCCGGTTGATCAAAGTGTTAAGATGTATAAAAAATATCAGAAAATAAGAAATAGAAAGATGAAAAAAAACAAAACAACCCAGGCCCAAACCCGGTTGATCAAAGTGTAACT
>CAJUYG010000375.1:0-43202 GCA_910591675.1 Galerucella calmariensis | reverse complement strand
CAAACCCGGTTGATCAAAGTGTAACTGTTTAAAAATATCAGAAAATATGAAATAGAAAACCATTGGGTTTTTCCAAATATTCGTGGTTAAATTATTAAGATAAGAGTTATTTTATGACTCGACCTACCTGCACTTCTTAGCGCCGAAAATACATGTCGGATTATCTACCCTTCTTGGTCAGACAGGTAAAGAAGGATGGTTAGCGCCTAAATTACACCCGCCGGCGACATGTTATGTCATAAAAACACACTGAAAGTCACAATCAATATTGTTGAATGATAAAATGGTCAGAAAAGACTTTTCAATGGCATTAATTGGATCGAAACACTTATGCGGCGTCGCAAAATCGACAATGGCCACAAGAAAGTGGTGGTACAGAACAGAGACATGCCCAAATGTAAGGCAGAAGTAAGTAAGCAAATATAGGTGTGCTAATAGGGCTCGGTGAACTTAACCGACAAAAAAAATGTGATGGGGTTGGCAGATCAAGTCATGCGTAAATTCTGCCATCTAGAAGAGGTAACTACAGAGCACATCCTATTCCAGTGCGTCTGCCTAGCGCATCTGCGGTTTCTTGTACTAGGCGATGATAAGCCGCCGGCAAGAAATTACATGAAAGATTCAGTCTTGAGGCTGATTGGCTACTGATCACATTGGATCTGAAAAGGTCACAGTTGAATAGGTCAATTACCCAACTCATCAAATCTAATCTCTTTCCTGGACGCCTCTAAGAACATCAGCTGCCAAGCAATCGGACGATTACAAAATCTATGGTCAGAGTATTCGACAGAGTATCTGCGACACTTTTCGATATCAGCAATTGCTTGAAGACAAGTGATCATCAATACACAAGCGTCGATTTATACTTTGGCAAGTTTATCTGAAACCGTGAAAGGAATGCAGTCGAAAACATTCGACATTGCCACGTTTAACTATTAAAAAGCTAAAGTGCTAATTATGTAGTGAAAATAATTAGAAAAGGGTCTTTTTATTATTAACAATATCAAAAATATGATTGAACGTTAATGTTATAATGTGCTTGTTTCCTTGGATTTATTCTATTAAAATTATTTTCCAATTCATGAATATTAAAAGAGAACACTTTTCCAAATTTGTTATGGGCTTCTTAAAGCTCTGGCAACGTTGTACGAAAACCATAATGACCACACCCTCCGATTACATAATTGGTGATTTTTATCGACCAGGTGACTTCTTATTGGCAAGCGCGTGCGTATGTTCTTCCCTCTCACTTCGTCAATTGACCGATATTGATTTATCCAGTGGCGTTGGTATTGTCAGTTACCTTTGTAATTTCAGTTTTACTTGGTAAAATAGGTACCGTACGCCATTTGTACGTTTGACAGATATACGCCATATTTTTCCTCGCCTCTTACCGATGCCGCATACCTCCAGATAAACTTGCCAAACTATACTTGGTTAGTTCATAGATCACTACACACTACGATACCGGGAAATGAATGTAATGTAAATCTTCGAAGCATCATTTTTCTGGAGGTTATTCTAAAATCGGATAAGCTATAGCTTATATTTTCAAGAGCTTTGAACTTGTGGATCAGTCCAAATGTTTATAAAGGACTGAAAAACAGTTTTGTTGTTAAAATAATACGAACAATGAATTATTTTGAACTAGTTCTGGTCCCAAGCGTATACTTATGTTTTTCATTATAAGCCTCTGCGTTAATTTTTCCATATTGTCTTTTTACTTAAAAAAAATTAAAGTTAAGCATTACTCATCGTCCAACAGACATTTAAATTGAGATATTGTGGACATCGGTGAGTTACCAAAAGCAACGTCAAAGATACGATAAGATGAAGGTGAAGAGTGTGCATATGAAAGATGGAGTCAGTGCAATGCCCCTTCAACTTTGCAATATTATTCATAGTTTCTTTGTCCAACTTATTTATAGTGTTTTTTTGTAATTTAGACATTTTTGATTTTTCAGCGTTAATTTCGTTCTTGAAAGGAATAAACTCTTCCCAAGAAGGAGATTTGGAACGCTTTTTGAGAAATGGGGACTTGGTAGAGGAAAGGTATTTATTATCTGTTCGAGATTGGGATTTTTTATCGAAAAAGTTTACTGACATGAGTTCCTGCAGCTTATGGGACTTATCGACTTCTTCGGATTTAATTTTCTCATAATCTGATTGCAGCTGTTGTTGAGCCAAGGTAAGTTTTTGGTTTGAGCTGAAAATATAAAATGAAACATATCAATATAACAGTTCCCCTTTTTTAATAGTTATCAACAATAACCACATTTTTACAATGTGTTTTTAAAAGCACAAGACCTATCAGTATCGTATATACTTACTCTTTGATATCGTTGATTAAACTTTGTTTTTCAGCGATTTCGTCCCTTAAAGCAGCTACTTGTTTCTGATGGACGACTCTTAACTGATCCATTTGCTGTTCCAAAGCAACACGAAGTTCATTCGCTTCTTTCTTTTCACTCTCGCTTGCACTTTGTACCTAAAACATAAACGAAACATAAATTTAAATGATTTGAGTCAGGAGAGATTGGAGGAAATCAAGTCGAGCTGGTAATTTATTCATGGACAAACCCAGTTCACATAAAATTTACGGTATTGAAATGCTCTAATTACAAAAATAAAGAAAATAAAAATGTATGTCAGTTATTAAAACGCATAAAAGCTGAGCTGGAAATAGATTCGTCGTCATATAATTTTCTGAATTATTTCCTTCATTTCCAATTTTAATCTATCAAGTGAATCGAATTAGCAAGTTTATTATAAAAGGATATTCTTACCTGTTCTGCAGCTTTTAGCTTAGCACACTCTTCTCTCAAAGAATCAATGCTTTCTTCGAGCATCCTCTTCTTATTTTCCGCTTCTCTCATGGATTCTTGAAGACTCTTCATTCTAGCTTCGTGTTGAGATATCAACAAACGACATTCGGCCAATTCCTTTTCGTATTCAGTTACTTTTTTGTTGCTATCTTGTTCTTTATTTTCTATGTCTTGCAACCTTTGAGTGAGACTGGTAACTTCGCTTTTCATACGCGATATATATAACCGAGCCACCTAATCAAAAATGAAAGAAAGTTCAACTTTTCAAAGAAATTCTTTACGAAATTAAGCAACAAGAAGGAATGGGGTTCAAATTCCATTACCAGACTAGGAAAGAATGCCATTCAATGGTACACAGATGGCTCAAAAGCTTAAAATTCCTTTGAGAAATAGTTCTCAGGGAATGTCACCCCAATATACATACAGACAATCAAAAATCAAACAATATTAATTAATATGTAACAGTATAGTAAAATTTTGCATATTACTTACTGTAAATTCTTCTTCTAACTTTGCAACATCATTAGAAATCTTAATATCTTGACCATCGCCACCTCCAAGACTACTACCAATTTCTCCTAATTCTTTCAGGAGATTGCTCAACATTTCACCTATTCTCTTTTTCTGGTGACTACTCAAATCTTTCAATTGTTGTAGTTCGGTAGTAGTAGAATTCAAGCTGGTTTGTTTCTGCATCAATTCTTCAGAGAGAGATTCCATTTCTTTGTTTTTAGCTTCGACTTCTTGGCTCTTTTGGTCATAGTTGACGGCCAGCTCTTCAAGTGCTTGAAGCACCTCTTTGACTTCCTCTTTGGCGCTTTCGTTCTCTTGCTGAATCCTGTTACAAAATATAATTTCATTAAATTACTTTTTTCTGTTTGAATTTTATCGAATTTACCTGTTCATCTCAGCTTGTAGAGCTTCATAATCTTTTCTAGTGCCTGCAATGAGCTCATCTTGTTCCAACATTTGCTCTTTAAGTTTCTCCACGTACTGACTCTGTTGATTAATTTCTTCGTCTTTTTCATCAAGTTGTTGATATAATCTTTCTCTTTCTAATTCTAATTTATTTCTTTCTTCTAAGCCTAAAGTCGATCCGATCATTAGAGCTGGAGTAGCTGGAAGAGGACCGGATGGTTTTTCGGCTATAACACTTTCTTCCATACCAGAAACTGGGGTAGCGGCATCTGACAATTCGTTGAGATTGATTTGTTCTTCTACTTTTACCTAAAGTGAAGCAAACAAATTGAAAATTAAGCGTATAATATCACTTATTATATTGAAACCAAGACAGTTCATACCATTACCATTATTGGGTAAAAGTAAGTCATTGAGAAATGGTAAAATTACATAATTTCATGAAAAGTCTCAAAGAATTTAGACTTGGACTTATTCAAAAACTTTTTGAAATTACTATATATGTGGATACACAATTACATACCGTTTCTCCACCTCGCCATCTGTTCAGTTCTTCTTCTAATTTTTCCAATTTTCCCTTCAATCTTGCAACCTTCTCCTTTTCCCTTTCGTATCGTCTCTTCCATTCTTCGGCTGTCAGTTCCTCGTTGACGCAGACTACGTTCTTTACAGTTTTCGCTCTATAAAATAAAACAGGATTTAAAAATAAAGTATACTAAAATCACGTTACTACTTTTCCAACCTCCAGGTTTTCAAGTTAAATTATGAGAATAGACAAAGGTCAATACTGTCAAATTATGTCAAAAAAAATTATATAGTTCATTTACGATACGTTTGCAATAACAAAACATGACAGATGTTTCACATCGTTGCCACGTTGTAATTTTTTTCTAGCTGTTGGCATAAAAATGTGTTGATAAGTTGTTTATTGTATAATATTACATTCAACTCAAAAATAAGAGCAGAAATTATAAAATTCTGATGAGGAAGTACATAAATTTAAAGATGTCCAAGTTTGAAACCATAAATTTAACTGAAAAATGCACATGTTGAATTGCATCGTTATTGCAGTATTAAGTAACAATGTATTTATTAAAAACGTACATCTCTCACAGAAGTAATAAGAATTAGCGGCCCACCGTTATCTCTCAAAATATATTAGGGATGCTACCATCTCCTTGCAACCACTTGATAAAGACTCATGACAAATGTCAAAATTGCAAACTTATCGTAAATGAACCATACATTATTATTATACAGAGTAGAATTGAATTTATCCACCTCACAATATGGAATAATGACATGAGATAGGTTAGGTTAGGTAAAATATATTTAAAATCAAATGAAATATACAGCGTATCCACGGATGGAGTATCCTATAGGTGAAAAAATTTTTAAATATCAATTTAGTGAAAAATGTTATTCTTGATAAAAAGTTTTGCTTGTTCTGAAACCCCATAAAATGAAATAAAATTCAAGTGTTTCAAAACCCGTCTCATTTTATGGCCAGTTTTATGAGAACCTGGAGTCTGACTTTTTGACATTTCTTCACATATTGGCTAAAATCTCGGGAACCTTAAGGTTTGCAAGGTTCTAGTCTACGCCATTCGATTCAAAATTGTATTATCTATAAAAAGAGGAATTTTCCACATCGAAAAACCTTAGATATGGATTTTAGAATTTTCAGGTTCAGTCCACACCGAAACTTATACTAATTCGTGAAGACTCATAATTTTCAAAATTTCTCTTTTTATAGAAAATTCAATTCTGAATCGAATGGCGTAGACTAGAACCTTGCAAACCTTAAGATTCTCGAGATATTAGCCATTATGTGAAGAAATGTCAAAAAGTCAGACTTGAAAATTTTTCACCTTTAGGATACTTCATCCATGGACATGCTGTATATTGCAGTTTAGTATTTTCAAAATATTCTTCAACTGAATAAGGGACACAAATCAATGAGTTTTTAATTTTCTCTTTCAATTTATGCACTAAGCCAATATCTTTAAAACATTGTGGGAGTCATAAAGTTCAATTCCCATTACTATAGGTGCTTGCTTTTATTTCCATTAACTGATTTGATTAAATCCAATACATAAAGGACATATACACTTACAATTCTCAAATTGACAGGGGTCTACAAATGAGATGTTTGAAATACACCTTAGAATTCTTTTCAGTGACTTTTTAGCATGAGAAGTGCTCCCCCAAATACAAATTCCGTAACTAATTCTATACTGTATTTCACTAAAGAATAGTAAACAAATGTGATTAACATCAAGTACTTTCTTTAAATTTTTAATTTGAAAATGTTAATTTAATACCTTTCATAAATATAAACAGACACAACATAAAGAACAAATCTGTAGCAAATAATAACCCAGAAATTTCACATTTTCTGTTTTTGTTAAGATTGAGTTGTTAACCAATGTCCAAGTCAGTATAGTTTAGTTGTATTAAATAACAAGGATTGATCTCTAGACCAGGCAAAAAACTCATGCATGCATCCCTATGGAACTCCTTGTGAATTTACCATAAGATCATAAGACATATATTAATTTCCTCTATCAACATTTTGGACAGATTGTAACCTGTTATCTGGCTAAAAGGAAAACTATTCATACGATTTCCTCATTATACCATATTTATAGTTTCTTGTTCAAAATATTGTGCTGAACACAGTCAAGACCTTTCACTCTTGTTGACCAAATTCAGAACTTCATTATGGAATGGTTTATACTTGATACAAATACACCAAATGTTTAGTAGTTAATTTTTCACTCTAAATTTCTAGATCAACGTTTCATATTAGTACATTATGATATGTTTTTCTTAGGTACAATGGCAATAAAAATAAAAACTCACATTTGAGTGTTTTTTACGTACCTTTTACCAAATTCCAATGTCGATTTCGTTTCAGATTCGTTAAAACTAGCTGGAGAACAACAAATAACAATGGTCGTTCTGGCATTACCTCCGAGAGATTCTTGAAGTATTCTCGTTAGTTTTGAATCTCTGTAAGGAATGTGAGTTTTATTGCCATCAGCTAAAGCACTAATTACGTTTCCTAAGGCTGAAAGAGACTTATTAATATTTTTTGCTTCATCCAAGACGGTACCTAAAAAAAGCAAATGCTAAGAAAAATGTCCTTGAAACAAAAATTAAATAACAAATATTCAATTGTAGTAAAAGGGTTCGGTATAAAAGTAGTTATAAATAACAAATATTCAATTGTAGTAAAAGGGTTCGGTATAAAAGCAGTTAAATACAAACTAAATATGTGAAGTTTGTCCAGTATATCATATTATTCTTAACCATAAATGAATCATATTTATTTTAAGTTCTACAAAGATCGTAAAAGTCATCCGACACACATTATCCATTCATTTAGGTTTTGTATGGCTTACTGTTAATGCACTACACAACTGATTTCTAATCTTCATGTTTTACCAAACAATAATATTTATTCTTGCTCCTTTAATTTCTATTAATCTTCAGCCCTTCCTACTTTTCTTTTCAAAATCGTTCGAATATAAGAAAAATGTTTTACCTTCTGCTCCAGTTTTTGAGACCTTTTCAGAACCAGCCAAATCTACTAAATATAGTTTTCCAGATAGTTTCTTTTGGTTTTCCAAGTTTTCTTGTTTAACATTTATTAAAAATACTGAATGTGACCTAGACGAATGTTCATTCATATCTAAAAACAAATATATAATATGTAATGTATACAATTATAATATAATATGTATAAAATAATTATCTCATGTAACAAGACTTTATTGCAGATATTCATGAGATGTCAAGAGTTGGAACGGATTGGCACAAGGTAGCATTCAGACTGGTAGAGGAATATACAATATACTTATTCTGTAAATGTGCAAGCTGGTTAATTCCTAAGAGGTTCAGCAACAATATATGTTGGACAAGAGCCAGTCCAAGGACAAATAGAAAGTAAGTTATCCAACAGGTCATGCCCTAGTAAAAGACCACCTGCATAAAATGGTGCTGTATAATGGAGATGCCAGTTGCATATTTTGTGGCATGGAGAATGAGACAAGCAATAAGGCACACATCCAATGGACCTATATTATCTACTCAACTGTAGAGGGATAACTGGATAGGTGGACTAAAAAGTTTATAGTCAATAAAAAAAATACATTACTTGTTACAGCTATGTGTCTATTGGATTTTCCTTCTTCTATAGATTCGAAGACTTCTTCGGGACTCGAAACAAACCTTTCTGTAGCTCCTTTTACGAATGGTACTCGATTCTTGTCTTCATGAACACTTAAATTTACTTTAGAAACTAAAAAATAAACAGGTGTGAGAATAAATACAATTTTTTGGGAATATCAACGTTACCATCTAATAAATCTCTAATTTTATCCATGTAGATTTCAAAATACGAAACTTTAATGTGAAATTCTAAATTTTCTTCCATAGCGTAAATGTGATTAAATATGTCATTAACTATTCTTGGAATTATTCCTTGTTTTTGTGGATCCCCTACAAACAAAAATAAAATTACAAAATGTTAAAACAATGCACCTCACAATCAAAATGTAATACCACTTTACAACAAAGGGTTAGTGTATTTGTATTTCGAGTGTAGGTCAAAAATATTTGTAAAGACACAGTTCAAGTTCTTTATTCAGTGATAAATGTTAAGCAAAAAGCTTTCACACTGTCCAGATTAATAAATTGACAAATATTACACATAAATTCCAATTTTATTTGAAAACTATTATTTAATGTACAAGAAGATTAACCTTCAATGTAACATAGTTTTAGTGAATTTGAAAAATATTGCTCACCTAAGACACCTTCCATTGTATGCGTTTTTCCAGAAGACGTCTGTCCATAGGCGAAGATGGTTCCGTTAAAACCAGAGAGAACATCGGTGACAATACTTTTCGCCGCTTCATTGTATACTTTTTCTTGAGTGGCATTTGGTTTAAATACTTTGTCAAATAAATAAACTTTTCCCTACAAAGAATAAAAACGAATTAATTAGAAAAGAAATTGATAAGGACACCTAACTGTTATGTGTGTTATGTGTTATACTCAATTTTTATATCATGAAATGTTTCAACCCATACCTACACGGTTAATCTGTCCACAATAATTAAAAAAATTATGTTTTTAAACATATTATATTGCAAAGACCATTGGCTCTGTATTTGAAATGTCAGGGGGAAAAATTTACATATTTTCTGCTGGAGGTATGAGGTATGTATATTTTTTTGTGCAAAATACTTGCAGACGGCATTTCCAGATGGTCCCACAAGCATTTCTTAAAATTTTATCAGGAGGTACTATCATAGTACTTCTACTTCTAATGAACTAAAATATACCCTTTGGTCAAATATAAAATTTATAATATATTTTGTAAGGCATTGTCATAATGATAAAAAAGCCACAGTTTAAATAACAAACCAAATGCGTAAGTAAAGTCCATCAATGGAATAACGAACCTATTTCGCGCGACCTGGGCCATACGAACGTGTTCCGCGAGCTCTTTCAAACACCCGTGATGCAGACTTCTTCTCCTTGCCGGTCTAATACTAAGCTGTGATTTTAACAAGATAGTGCGCTGCATTTATTTCAGCGCAGTGTGGCATACGGTACGGTTTGTTTAACGTAATAGAGTGTGGGTGCTTCTGTTTCTTTGTATTGTTGACAATTATTATATAAACTGGGAGCTATGGAGGTGGTCTTCAATTTAATTAATGTAAATAGATTTTTTTAAATATTATTCTGAAGAAAAGATATAATTAAAAGCAAAAGGTGGGCCATTACCAAATATCACTATTGAAAAAACTGGTGCAAGTATACACGATAAATCTTGGACGGAAATAGGAGTAACGGGTCTAGAGCAATAGATATCGCAAAATAGTAATTATTATAAGTTTTTGAAAAATAACCTAACCTAACTGTAATAATACTTTGTTGGATCTAGAGAATTTGAAAAAAAAAGACACGGAAATTCTAAAAGCCATCTTCATAATTGTATGGAATTTGCGTTACTAGGGTCAACTAATATTATGGCTCTATTAGATTCGGCTTATATCTTAAATATACAGAAACATAATGAAAACGTATCGAAGAATCAATATTATATTTTATCAAAAATTACTAATTAAGTTAAATTTTATGGAGCTTTTGAATTGGTTCTTCGGGGACATAATGAGAGCGATACTAAATAGACAATTTTAATGACAAAGTGATTACATTTGCGAACCAAAAAGGGCGCAGGATAGACTTTACGAAGAAGTGCTTAGTGTGGGACTCTTATTTTTCTTGTGGCAATTGACAATCGCTCCAGAAATCCAATATTTTAACACGGAAGGCGGAGAAAGTGCAATAAAATCGATGGGAGACAAACCCCTTACAAGTTAAACTTTTTTTCAAAAATTGCAAACCTCAAAATTTTTACCACGAGCCGTCACTGAGGTGCTGCTAACTAAGACGCCTTCTGCTTATGGTAATATGAACCCACGTTTATGAACAAGAGGTGTTGCTATTGAAAAGCAATTTAGGTCGAACTACTTGCGATCACCATTTTTATTGTAAGTGTTAATAAACCGACAAGTCAAGGTCAATCAAAATATTTTCGTGCGGACGAAAGTAACGAATTAAATAAATGTTATTTTCAATTATTTGTTTGTATATATATACAAGACATGCAAGCACATTGTTGAACAACTATTTAGGTACACTACAAAAAGTTTTATACATTTACTGAGATGTAATTATTCCAACTATCTTCATCAATTTTTCCTGTATATTTCCTGTAGATTTCAAATATTTGTCTACTCCATTGATTCCCAAAGTGATCCAGGTGGACCCACAAAGGTCAACGTTGACGAAAATTTATCTGTTTTCAATAGTGAAGAACTAAAATATTGGCTTGACTTTACCTATTAAAGTTGGTATCTGTGTAGTCAGAGAATATTTAAAGAAGCTAAGCGTCTGTTATTTGTAAAAACTTATACAGGGTGTTTTCAAATGACACTTACAACGTTTCCATGTAGATACCTCTCGTAAAATTGAGTTAATTGATAAAATATATTGATTTGAAATTTGGCAGGTTGTTTTTTAAATGTAAAAGGACATATTTTGAGGGAAAAACATGTTTGATCCAGTGGTGTACATTTGGAAGAATGTCACCTTTTCTTCCCAGCTCATACGCCATTGGCATTTCAAGCTATTTTTATTTTATTTTGTATTCCTCTCAATGGTTTTTACGTGAAAAATGCATAACCTTTACATATCAAAAAATTTGTAGTTTTCAAGATATTTAATGTTTTTATGAAGTCTGTAAGATCACTTTTTAATAATGAAATAACAAAAAATTTTCTTGTATTTTTTTCAATAACTACCAAACTACTAATGATTAGAATATGTAATAAAAACAAATTTATGAGATTTATGAGATGTTTATATCCTTCTATAGTTTGACTGTACAAAAAATTGGTCTGTGGGCCATTTTATATTAGTCAGTAATTTTATGTTGGCATTCCTGCTATTAATAATGCTGTAGTTTTAATGCAAGAGTCTGAAATGTACAGAACAAACAAGCGAGTGCATAGCACGAATAACATACAATATTTAATCTACGGTCTATTAATAATTTTTTATAAAAATTAAATTAAATTGTATCACTGATAGTTTTTCTACACAGGGACGTATATAAGGGGGGGGGGGTTGGGGGTTCAAACCCTCCCCATAGAAAATACAATAAAGGTACAATAATTTTTTATTAGCATACTGCCGCAATATGAGTATTCATCGGGATGTGGCAATAGAAATAGATTCCTCAACAATTGTGAATAATTTAGCTGAAGAGGTTAAATTTACTTTTGTGAGATTGATTTTCTGTTTTAATAAAAGCTTCAATTTTCAATCATCTATCACTTTTTAAAATAGGTGCTCCCAAATTAAATACAGGTAACGTCTCGGCTGGTATGGGAATGCGGCGAAGAACTTAGAAGACTGGCGACTCGGAACAGTGTAACATTGGAGTGGGTCCCAGGTCACAAAGGAATCGCTGGCAATGAAAAAGCTGACGAACTTGCAAGAGCAGGATCGTCAACACTGATGAACGGACCCGAACCATCTGTGGGCATCCCCAGATGCTCCACTAGGTCATGGTGAAAAGGGTGGGTAAAAGAACAATCCATAAAACTCTGGAAGAATACGCCCAGTCAAACACATGGGAAGAAATTTATAAATGAACCATCAGAAAAAGTAGCAAAAGAGCTGCTCTCAATGAGCAGGAACAAACTACGCACCATAACGGGGCTTCTTACGGGACACTTTCCCACAAAGGAGCACATGAACAAAATAGGGCTGTATAACGGAAACCTCACATGCAGGAGATGCAAAAAGGACACTGAAACAGCTCTGCACATATTATGCAACTGTGAGACGCTGGACCACAGGAGGCAGAAACTAAATGGAAGACCCTAAATGACTCCAGAAGACTTCTACAACCAACCAGTAAAGAACCTGTATGAGCTAATACAGGGAACGGATTGGCTGAATAGGCTGTAGTCAGAATGTTAGGAGAATCAACAATGAGCCCAAGAGGCTGAGGTGGTGACGGCGAAGGGACGGCTCCTTTAAAAAATATATATACATAGTTATAACCATTTCAGCAGAAGGGGGCAAAACGAAAAACGATGTTTAAAAATACTTTTAGATGTAGCAAGTCAAACAAATAATTTAAAAAAAAACTTAACATTATTTCTTGAACTTGAAAAATTGCTTTAGGTCGTGGCACTCGATTTTTTTTGCCTTAGGCGGCGCCTTCAATAAAGCTTTCCCCTTCTAAACCTATCAGATGTAAAAGCTATAGCTACGTGACTGTTTCTACATATACAGTGCTTTTCAGATAAAAGTATCCACCTTTAATAACTTTTGTAATACTGGTATTTAGAAAAAATCCAAAAACACATCAATTTATGTTGGAAGGGGCAAGCATTATGGCTTGTTTAAACTTACTGGAAAAGCCACCCCCTCACCCCTAGCAGCATCCCCTTTATTTTTTTAAATTACTTTTCATATTTTTTATGTAAAATTTGGATACTCCTCTTTGAGCTGATTTCAAAAATGTATAATACTTGTAGGTTAAAGTGGTTAGTTTATGAGATAAACAATTTTTCTTTTAAGAGCACAAATTTTACTTATTTTTTATTTTCACCTTATTTGCCTGTACTAAAATGGGTTGTACAACAGTTCAAACTCTTTAATCTTTTTAACTGTGCTATTTATTCTACTTAAAAAATCCAAACAACAAAAAACTCTACTTTTCATTAAAGTTTGACATTGTCAACTAGAATTTGTAGTCACTATTGATAGTGTAATTTGATACATTATTTACTTTGTTTCTCTGAAATGGTTAACTCTTTGCAAGAAAGAATTGAAATTGTAGGTTTATACTACCAAAATAATAATTGTGCAAGAGCTGCTGCTAGAATATTTAACGAATTACATGACGGAAGACATGCAACTCATAAGTATGTAATTCAACTGATGGAGAAATTTACCACAACAGGGTCTGTTTGCAATAAAGTGCATAAGCGAGAGGGACTCGTAAATAACGAAGCAATCCAAGTGGCAATTTTAGGACAAGTCAGCTTAGAGGCTCAACAACCCCAATCGTTGTCAACAATAAGTAGAGCGATCGGTGTTTCATCTTCTACAGTTTTCCGAGTTCTACATAAATTCAAGTACCACCCATACAAAGTTAAGTTGGTGCACGAGTTGAATGAAGATGATTTTGATCGTCGTCTAGAGTTTTGCGAATCAATGACGCAAATTATCAATAACAATCCACAATTGTTAAACAATATTTGCTTTTCTGATGAATGCTCATTTTCATTAAATGGCTTAGTAAGTAGGCATAATTGTAGATATTGGGCTGAAAGTGATCCACATATTATGCGTGAATTCCATACACAACATCCCCAAAAGTTAAACGTTTGGTGTGGTATCCTAGGTGACCACATTGTCGGATCTTTCTTCATCAACGGAAATTTAAATGGTGAATCATATCTTGAGTTACTCAGGGAAGGGGTTGACCCACGTATTACAACAATAATAGAAAATGATGATAACCTTTCCGAAGATTTACTGGTATTTCAACAAGACGGAGCTCCCCCACACTATGCTATGCCTGTCCGACAATTTTTAAACGAAACATTCCCCGCTCGTTGGATAGGTAGAAGGGGGCAGATGATGGATTGGCCACCTAGGTCACCGGATTTAACACCCCTAGACTTCTTTTTATGGGGGTATTTAAAAACAAAAGTTTATGCTACCCAACCAGAATCTCTGGATGATTTACGAGAGAGGATAGAAAATGAATGTCGACAATTAAATCCAGCCGTATTAAGCAATGTCAGAGAGGCATTTCAAAATAGATTATAGGTACCATTGTATGGAAGTGAATGGTACTCATTTTGAATGCTTATTGTAACTTCATAATAAATAGCACAGTTAAAAAGATTAAAGAGTTTGAACTGTTGTACAACCCATTTTAGTACATGCAAATAAGGTGAAAGTAAATAATAAGTAGAATTTGTGCTCTTAAAAGAAAAATTGTTTATCTCATAAACTAACCACTTTAACCTACAAGTATTATACATTTTTGAAATCAGCTCAAAGAGGAGTATCCAAATTTTACATAAAAAATATGAAAAGTAATTTAAAAAAATAAAGGGGATGCTGCTAGGGGTGAGGGGGTGGCTTTTCCAGTAAGTTTAAATAAGCCATAATGCTTGCCTTTCCAACATAAATTGACGTGTTTTTGGATTTTTTCTAAATACCAGTATTACAAAAGTTATTAAAGGTGGATACTTTTATCTGAAAAGCACTGTATATTATTTTAATTAAATTAGCAGTATTAGCGAATACAATATATTTTTACAGGAAATACTTTTACTCCAAAAATCTAACAAAATGTAAAATTAATTTTCATTGATATCAATAAGAAGAGAAGGAGAAAAATAGTAATCAATAACACACTCTCTGATGCCCTTGACCGTTTCTCTGTTTCTCTTTGTCTCGTTTATATTGGATCGTCGTCGTCGTGAGTCGTGGTGCTCGACGTTGCAGAGGAGCGCGATTTAGAGCAATACCGCGGCAAAATATAGAGCTGAATGTTCGGAGACATTTATACTAGAATGCAGTTTAGATGACGAGATTTAATGCTAATGGAGATGTGAATAGGGTTTTATTTTATTTTTTCAAATTTTTTGGGAAAGTAAACCACGATCTTTTTTATATTTTTAATTCAACGAATTATTTGGTAGTGTCAGATGGGTACCAGAATTTTATAAAAACATTATTTTTCATAACGGTAGCTGGATCGCTATGTTGAATTAAAAATATCTCGAAAAATATAAAAAATTTTGTGGTTTAATTTTCCAAAAAAATTTAGAAAAATTCAATATAACACCAAGGAACATACAGAAGACAATTATTTATTTAAATTTTTTTGTCATTTTTATGTTAAATTGTTACATTATAGAATTTAATATTTTTTCTCTTATTTTTTGGGAATGAAACCACAATATTGTTTTTTATTTTTTTATTTCGACGTTTCGGTAGCGTTCCAGCTACCTTTGTCAAGATTAAACAATGATAAAATAATTTTTGGTCTCTATCTGACACAACGAAAAAAATATGACAACTAGACAATCAATAATATTTTGAAGTTTAAGACTACAAAACTTTGTTGTCAAATTTTATTAAGGTCCATTCATAGTAGATCACACTCGAGATCACATCTCTGGTAAAATGTGAAATAAATATTTTATTTTATGACATTCCAAAGATATGATAGTCTACTAGAAATGGAATCCAGTGAAGTGCACGTTCCAGGAACGGTTTTTATTGGGATAGCGCTTTTTTCGCTTATTTTGGAAATGTTGTTAATAAAACGCGTTTGTTGTTACTTTTTTGTGTATGTTTATTGTGTGTTAATGATTGCAATAGCTCCCAAAAATCTTCGGAATGTAATAAAATGTTTTGTACAGATCAAAAATTTCAAAAAATAATAGGTAATATAAGCAATTAATATAAGTTTCAAGTTTTTCACGAATAACTCGAGATAATCGGAATCCGAAGAAAGATGCATAAAACTCATAAAAGGAGGAAATTTACGTTAAAAAATTTCCCATTACCCGGAACTCTATCCTCTATCTCTATTGGTTAAATATTTATATTAAGGCTAAAATTATCCTTCGCTTCGGAATGCTCACGGATTTTCTAAAAAAAGTACGCCCAATATATTAAATATCACTTAAAAAATTCTAATAAATTATGGTGTGCTTTCAACACTTTTTAGGCCAAGCAATAGGTAAATTTTTATAACAAAAATTCTAGTAGAAAATTGACTATGTCATCATGTCTATTTCATTACCAGTACAGAAATGAGGATTTTTCCGTGCGCGCGTGACAAATTCTCGGGAAGTCATGCAAGAACGGAAAATCCATTTCTGGACGAGTAATGAACGATATTTTTTATTATACTTAGGTACCTGAAATCAACATAAACAAAAAATATCGCAAAAAATTATTAAGAAAATCGGGAATATTTATTTTTATTTTTAAAACAGTAAAAATGTAAGTACATACAACTCAAATTAACAAAAAAAATACAAGTAGGTAATTCTAAGAAAATTAATTTTGGACAGAACGTTATTATTAATAGTAATATTCATTGTACAATTCGTATTATTGTTGAAGCTCAATCCCTTTTGCATTTCTTTTTGTTGAACTAAAGACTCTGCTAAAGATGTTGAAGCGGAGTGTTCGTGTGTGCTTTGGTTCTCTTGATTGCCATAGGATATCTAGTATTATGGATATCTATGTTTATTATTAAGCGCACGGAAATAGGGATCGGGAAAAAATTGCGTGCGCTGTTCCGAAAATGTCATATTTACTGTATTTTATAAACAGTTGAAAATGTAGTATTTTCTGTTAAGTATAATAAAAAAGATATTACGTAGTATGTTCCTGATAAATTTTCTACTCGCAAATGTTGTTCACGAAATTATTATCAACATTTAAAACGAAAAGAACGTAATTGTTAAAGTTTTGTCAATAACACAAAAGCTTAAAAAGTAATCAAAATGGTGCCAATAGACGAATTGTAGATAATAAAAATACAAGTACAACGAATTTTTCAGCGAAATAATTGGATAATTAGGAGCAAAGAAATTTTTTAAAACTGGAAAAATCGTCATTTTTTCAAAATTTCATATCTTTGTCGGTTTTCAAGTTATAGCGTTGAAAATTCGTAGAAAACAAGTCCTTTGTATGCACGTTTTGTGCGCGAAGAGCAGGTGCCATGGGCCAATCATTTTTGTTGTAATTGCAATGTTTTAATGCAATATTTTTCAGCAAGTCTGGATGCGTTATAGATAGTCCGATTTTAAATATGAAAACGGGTTTGAAAAATACAAATATAGAGCAACAAAACGTATATTTTCGATTTGTGATAAAATGCTGCAAATTAAGTGAAAAACGCTCCGGAATACGGTCGACAATTGTCGCGCGGCGTATCCACTCTAGAAGTTTTATCAAAAACTTTTGATGCTATATTGCTTGGTCTATAATTAAAGGCAATGAAAAAATTGAACTAAGAATGTTTCTCTTATTGGACCTTTTCTTATGTGTACTCAAGAAGACAACAATTTTCAAAAGTTGATTATTTTGTTCATAATAATTATGAAAGAGTTTTTTTAAATATTTGTTACATTCATATTTAAAAAACAAATTTTAAAAATTTGTTGTCTTTTTAAATATTACTATTTTTAATTGTTTATAATCGTTATTTTACATTTACAATGTTCAAAGGGTTAGTCGAGGAATTACTTTCTTTTTGAAATTCCATTGTTTATTAACTTTAATAATATAATAGAGGTGTTGGGGCTTTTTCATTGGAATTTTTTTCTCTCTTATTTTTTGGGAATCAAACCACAATAAAAAAATAAAAAATATTATTGTGGTTTGATTACCAAAAAAATAAGGAAAAAAGAATAAGTAATGTCACAAGGAACTTACAGAAGATATTTTTCATTGGAAATTTCCTCCACCTTAAGAATCGTTTTTCAGATTTCGATTATCCCTTAAATAGTTTCCGAGTTGTATGCGAAAAAATTAATTTTTTTCATCTTAATTTGTTTATAATCACTTTTGCAATTTTTTATCTACGTATAAAACATTTGGATACATTTTTATAGACGTCATTCTGAATCCAATGAGCTCTCGCTCATATTTTTATGGATAAAGGACTTTTAAGTTTTACTGAATATTTTTGAATTCTATCGACGTGAGTTAATAAAATAAATTTCATTCAGTTTCATTTGTCAATAAAATTGGTGTACCGTTATCTTACATTCTATTTAACAAACCATATCTATGAAAAATTAGGTAATGCATTAAAATAATTTTGTGGAAACTTTCAACTGATGAATGATTCAAAAGTATTTCCTAGTGATGCGTCAAACTTGCTTCAAATATATGAATGAGTTCATTCTCATTCCGTTATGTACGATGTTGTGCGTTATTTTAATAACCGCGTACTAAATTACAAATTTTCTATTCAGATTATATTTAAAGATTGTATCTGTAATCGTCGTGATTTTATTTAACTGCATGCAACAATTCAACATTAACAGATCTAGAATGAAAATAGTATACAGAGTGTCTCATTATATTCTGACTGTTTTTAAGATGCGGTTTTCACAGTTTTCAAACTTTATATCTGAATAATTACAGCATTCCAGTAAAAGTTATCTAGCTTTGCTTTCTGGGCACCGATTTTAAACTTTAAGGTACCGTTATAAAGTAAAAATATGCACCTTTTGAGAAATTGCTAAATATACAGGGTGTCCCATTTGAAAAATTACATCTACTGTATTCTGAAAATACGCCACTTTTCTATAGGGCAAACCGGAAGTAGGCTATTTATATAAATGTGTGACAATAAAATCTACGGTAATTTTAAACCTAACTGTGAAAACTGCATCTTATTATCTAGAACCTTTTTAAAAGATATAATAACCAGGAATGAACGGGCCCAAGGCGAGTTTCGTTCGGTTAATGCGAGTGTATTAACAACATTACATGTGTCCAGAGAAATGAGGATTTCAATTCGATTGAGAGTTCTTCAAAGTACTAGAAATACGTTTTCAGACAAGGATGATACTTCTTTTGCTACCCTCCAATCTAGAAACTGACCATAAAATGTATCATAGGTATACATTTTTTAATTTTTCTGGTAACCTAGAATATTTCCGTATGAAACAACATTTGTGTAAATATAATAAATATATAGGTTGTTCTCTTATATTTTCACCTAATTAACCTGCTAATATATAAAAGCTTAAGTAATAACCACGTGTATTATTTTTTTCGGTATGTTCCTTGTGGTAAATTCATAACTCTTTTTGTTATTTTCTTCTGAAACATATCCACAATATTTTTTTATATAATTACTTTCAACGTTTCGGTATCGTTCCAGCTATCTTTATAAAAAAAGCACTTCCTGACACTTATTCCATATTGATTTTTTCTTAGTTCTTATATATGAGTTGGTTGACCCTATTCGTAATTGGAAAATCAATAATGCAATGAAATTGTAATGGCAGTAACATTTTCCTGGAAAATAGTGCGCAATCTTTCATTTTAGTCATCGAAAAATAAATATTGCTTTAACAATATCGCATGATCTTATCTAGCAATCTCCTGCTATTTTAATAACTTGTGAATAATTCAGTTAATTAAATTTTCAACTAATCGTATCACGATTATCAACAAACTTATCACTTATATTTATCCCTTCTTGAATTTTTGCCTGCTAGTTGCGACTCAATAATAAATCTGTCGACAATTTTCTACTTTTTGCGATGCTAATTGATATAAATCTGAGCCAGATACGTCCATTAAAAAGTTGAATCTAATATTGCAAAATATTTTCAAAATATGGTCTATATATATATATGGCTTATCTTTTATCTAAAAGTTTTTCCGCATCTCTCACAACAAGTGAGTAATTGGACTTCCTCGCACTAATGCCGCACCTTGTATATAAATGTCCTGCCGAATTACACTCGATGTTTGTATTGATACCGGGTGGTAAATTCGTGATGTTTAAATTTTTCCTTTAGCAATTTGACTCAACCCATGTTTACCTAATAAAATTCAAACCTCTTGTGTTATTATAAGTGAAAAATTGATTGTGTGTGTAGGTCAAACAATCAAACAATCCTTATTCCCTTAACGAGAACTCTTCCTTTAAATTTTCTGTTTTCTATCAAGGCATTTCTCACCCTATTTATATTTTTTTTAATGAAATTTAATGCTATTCTCTGCAGTTTCTTGTTAATCATTAACGCCTCTCTTAGTCTGTGTAATTATCTTCCACATATAGTTTAATCATAATTCCGGTTGAGCAATAAATAAATCAATTGGTCAAATTCCATAAGCAAACTTAATATGAGTTTAACAATTAATTGTTTCAGTTTAAAATGTGTACAATTCATATTTATTCAAAACGTTCAAAACATTTATTTAATTCTCTGTCTATGTCACTGACATCCCTAATAGCATAATACTTTATGAATAAACTATAGTATTTTCTTATACGGATCTGGTTAGTTTTCAAGGGACCATAGCAAAATGGAATTAGGTACCATCTCTACATTTTTGTCTTGGACTGACAGTGGAGTCACTGGACCAGTGTTGCTACAGCTTGCTCCTTTTCTTATTCACTTGATTGCCTGCTTTGTCATCCCGGTAAATGTTGACCTCTTGAAGTATAAACGATATTGTCACACAAAAGAAGAGTATAAAAAATAAACAAAGTGGTGACATAACATAATATGTAATTACAAGTTGTGAATAAGAAGATAATACCCCTTTTTAATATATTACAAATCAAATATTTTTATAGAACCTACATGTTCTTGTACACCTACTTCCACATTTGAAACAACTTCCACATACTTCCACTGCGGTGAACACCTACTTCCACTTGTGGTTTACCCCTCGGTGTTTATATATCAAACTTTAGGTTCAATTTTTGTTATATCCGTGGCACTGTTTTTTAGGACATTAATTTTAATTTTTGACAATTAAGAGTAAAAAAGGTTAATGAATTTTTAGGTCAGTTTTTTATCTAATGTTACTGAGAGTGTTTGTTCTGTGCTGAAGTGATTTCTTAAGAGGTTCACCTTTAAAATAAATAATAAAAAAATGCAATAATTTTTTGACTTGTCAAGTTGTTAACACCTGCCATGAAAATCCTAAGCCTCCATTTCAAAATATGACACAATATCCCATAGGTTATTTAGAAAGTTTGAACCTGAGGTGTGTAACAATATCCTTTACACTGTAAGAGGTCAAAATTGACCTTATTTGGGGTTTTCGGTAGTTCTGTCCATCATAACTTTTGTTCATTAATTTTATTCATTTTGTCTGGGTCCGCATTATGTGCACTTAAAAAGTGTGTATGTACTGTAATTTTATATAATGGGATTCCTTCCTTCTTTTTTATTGATGAATATCACAGATATGATGAACAACAATTTTGTTAAAAAACTTTCTTTCAATATTTACTATACTGTGTAAAAGTACTGTGGAAAAAAAGATTTGAATGGTATATTTTCATTAACATATTTCCTACCACTGAAAATTTTAACCAATTTTGAAAAATTAATAAAAAAAAAACATTCTATTTAGTGAATTGTTTTACGACGTGGCAGAATGACTTAGTTAAAAGAAACAATGTTGTATAAAAAAGTATTAATAATTATTGTTCATTGCTACCTGTTAAATACATCTAACACGGTGGAAAAAAACTGTAATTAAACCATTGCAATGAACGCTTTGATGATTTCATCTATACAACTGTAGAATTTCTTCGACAAAGTCCTAATTAAAATGTTCCAAATGGCTTGGCTTAGTAGAAAACTACACTTTGGAAGAGAAGAGAAAACATGTTGATGTCATATTTTTTATAAGATCAATGTCAATTAATAACTTTTTGTATGTTTTTTGTGGTATATTAATTACTTTTGAAAATTAAACCACAATCTTTTTTTTTTCATATTGTGGTTTGTGTTTTGGTATCGTTCCAGCTACTGTTGCCTAATATTTAAAAAAAATTGACAACTAGACAATAAATGATAAAATTTTGAGGTTCAAGACTGCAAATAGTGTCAAATTTTAACATCTGACTTATGAAAACCTCTATTTTCAATGTACTGTTTGTGTTTGTTTATTCTGATTTTTAATAGTGTAGATGTTTCACGTAAAGAAAATATATTGTCGATTAGGCAAAACCTTGATTTTTACTGCCAAATCTTATATGGTTATTTTAAAAACTCTTATCAATAAAAACCAACGGAAAAATATATTTTTAAAACTTATTTTTATAAATTAAAGGTATGTAAACTAGAAAATAACAATAGCAATAATTTAACATTATCAATAAATACATCCAATTATTTTTAAGCTAAATTCAATAATTAGGACAACTTGTATGTAGATATGGAAGTCAATTTTTCAAGTTATGTATATTACACTATTATTATGAGATATGGTAATATAAATCTAAAGTTGGTTTGACAATAAAATTTCTAAAACATTATTCAAGGAAATTAAAATTATTGTAATTGTAATATTAGAACTTCAACCTTTATTTATTTAAAAATTAAATAAATATTTACATAAGGAAAAAGCATAGAATAAAAAATAGTAGATAGAACTTCAATTTTTTTGTTTACGAAATTTTATGTTGAAAAAATTGGTAAGTACCGGAATGAGCACGAATTCCTTTCTTTGTAAATCGGATAGCGAAATGTGTTCAAATACCTATAATTATATTCTAAGCGAATCAACACCTCCTGTCAAAACGTAACATACCTAATTAACTAAAATATTCTGCACACAAAATTGTGTATAAGAACAATAAAGAAGCATTCTTCATACCGCGATGACGTAAAGGGAGTAGCAGTAACCTTCTCATTGCCAAATAGTAATATCTCAATATTTATATTTAATGAAAACTTACCGCTATAGAAATGCAATTTTCATCTGCTCCTTGGGGAAATTTTACTACGAATTTTGACCCAGCCTTTTCCTCCGAGTCATTTAAGGGTCGAAATCTGCACACGACTTTAATACTGTCCTCCGCGGGTATTTCCCGATCGACCGACATTTTTCCTAGGGTTAAATTACTCACAGCACTAATTACATTAAATCATAACTTAATAAATATATATTTGCACCGAAAAAACGTCTTTTTGCTCAAAACTGTCTTACACGAAATGGACAGACATCTTTGTTCATCTATTCAGCTGTCATCAGAAAAATTTGAATTGATCTGATTCAATCCGTCATGTGTCAAAAATTCATGTTCATTTCACTAATATTCTCAGAAATTCATTTCTGTGGTACTAGTCCACTTTCAAGGTAGAAAAACAGTGTCAAAAACGATTGACTTTGGGACCATAGACAAATATTATATTTTTCTATGTTTGTGACTTTTCTGGTTGGGTTTTTTATTAGTAATCTATGGGTTGGGTAGCCTACTGAACGATAGATAGCATCATAATCGGCTTAAAATATGAAAAACCCATTACTACAAAACTTATTGAAATATTGAGAGACTACGCTCAAAACTACGCTCAAACTTTCACAAGACCATGGGCCGTATTTTCGAAATTAGCTGAATTTTTTCGTATGCGATTTCATTATGTACTTTTTTTGCAAGATCTTTTTTATATTTGAATTTGATGTAAGAGTAAAACCATCCCACAAAGGAGCACCTAAACAAAATAGGGCTGTACAACGGAGACCTTACATGCAGAAGATGCAAAAAAGATACCGAAACAGCTCTGCATATACTATGCAACTGTGAGTCACTGGACCACAGAAAGCAGAAACTAAATGGTAGACCCCAAATGACTCCAGAAGACTTCTACAACCAACCAGCAAAGAACCTGTGTGAGCTAATACAGGGAACGGAATGGCTGAATAGGTTGTAGTCAGAACACTAGGAGTATCCACAATAAGCCCAGGAGGCTGAGGTGGTACCGGCGAAGGGACGGCTCCTTAGAAAAAAAAAGAGTAAAACCATTGTTAGTGTCGTTACACCTGATACAGCAGCATCTGATCTATTCAAAGTATTAGGAAGCCTCCCTTTCTGGTTAAATTATTTAGCCATGCTATTCAGTTTCCACTCAATAATTAATAATGCCAAATTATGACAATTGTAAGTCAAAAATACTGTATGTGAAGTGACGATATTAAAAAATTATCAACTTGAATATAATAATGTATATTTAAAAGATACAGGATCCTTGTAAATGCTATTAACAATTAAATATATTTCTAAAACATAACAATTTATCTTATATTTGTAGATCTTCTAACGTTTTGCATGCATCTAAAAGAAGGGATGCTAGTTTGTAATCATTATCTTCTTCAGTCAAACAATGTAGAGTATGGGTTGCTAGTACAGTTATATCCTTTAGGGGAGTGGGTGCACACCAATCATCACCCTATAACAAAATAAATAAAGTACTTCATAGTTTAAGATTATCGCTGAAGAGGATGTTTCTTGGTACATGTAGAGAGTAACTATTAATTGCAATAAGCTAGTTATTCTACTTTTTTTGAAATACAGCTGTAGTACTCTTCATATAATTGAGGCAAATATAGGTTATTAATGATATAGGTACTATCTATTACGTATGAAACTTTTTTTAAATATTGTATAGATATATTTATCAACAAACAAACAAAAATGTATGTTTCCTTTGAAGATTGAAAAGCCAATACTATGAAATTAAACAATATTAATTATGTTTTATGCAGTAACTCACCAAGGATTCCATGAATTTAGTCAAAACAGTACTAAGGGCAGATATATTTTCACCAATTTGCGGAGATGCTACCAAAAACTGGGATACTCTTCTGGCAGCAACTCTTAGTAGACATTTTCCAAGCTCTTTGGAACCATTTACCGCGGGAATTAGTTCTTCGGCTATACTGTCATAACCAGATGAATATAATTGAATAATCTGATATCTTCTCAATTCATCAACGTCCAAATTCCAAATTTTACCTAAATTCAAACATTTAGCCATCCAATAAACATGTTCTGTCGAGTAGATTTTTCCCGAATCACTTATAGTAACACTTTCTAAGCTGGCTGATATTATTTTAAATAGGAATTGGGATCTAGATGAATTTAATCTAATGTCAGATTTGTTGCAAGATATTTGCAGCTTTTTCTGCATATCTGTAAAGAATAAATTTATGACTGAAGCCTCGAAAAGATTGTTAATCGGTTTGGAATGTTTAATAGAAAATGTATTTATCATCAATAAAACTAAACTTAGTTGGTAATGTAAGTGTAAAAGTTCAAAATCCACTATTTTTTGGTGTACTGCTAGTTCTACTAAAGGCTTTCCTCCGTTTTCCCAGATATTTTCAAAACTTAAGTTTGGCTTGGAAGTTTTATAAGATTCTTTTACGGTTTCCATGAATGAGTCTAAGAATTCAGTTGATATGCTCAGAAAAAGTGACATTTGGTAGTCAGTTAATCCTGTGTCTTGTCTGCATAGGCGCTCTTTTGGAACTTTCCCCACTTTATTTATTAGTTTACAGGCACTTTCATTTACAATTTTCAAATGTGTGTTCCATAAAAGTTGATAAAGACCTAAAAATGCAAAAGCTTTAATAAACAGACAGTTAAATGGGCTTCTAGTATGCACAATTATTAAAAAACACGTTATTATTTTTATGCACATAGCTCATAAAAACCGACAAAGTGTCCATACAGAGACATTCCTTTGTAGTCCAGCCGGGTTAGCATTAAAGGTGGATATAAGAGCAGTAGGCGAGATTTTTTATGGAATCCCTCAAAAATATCATGGTTAATGATAATCAATTGCCTCCATCGGTTTTTAGGCTGTTCTAATTGCGCAAAAACAGTTTATAGCCAAAACAACTGAAAATGGGCCTGTTTTCGCCATGTTTCCGAATTTTACTCAAAAAGTATCAAGTTTATCGTGTATATGGAAACAAAGTTATAGAGCGTGAAATTTGCTATAAAATTCCGTGGTTCAAAATGTACAAATTCCTATCCCTGCAGCAACAGCGGATGAATAAATAAAAAAAAAAAATTGGAAAACAGCTTTTTTTCAGACGCAAAATACTAATGCAATTTATGAAGCAATGTAAATCATTATTTGTCTCATAATACCTTATTTATTCCCGAACTGAATGCAATAAACGCGGTTTCGATATGTTATTTAGTTGCTGAGCTTTAGCGATTTGACTATTAGATGCATAGTTAAGTGCTGCTAAAGCATTCCCTGCATTTTAATACTTCTTACCTTGTCTCATATGCACATCTCTAATGCAATTTAAACAACTAATTGCAGCTTGTAATAAATTCAAATTTTGCATATCCTTCTGCCAAGCTGTTGCATATGCCCAGGCCATGTTTGTCAATAAACAACTAGCTTCGACACTGTAGGGAAATTGTTTTCTCAACAAATTAATATGTATAAATGTATTTTCTTCTCGTATAGAATTGCCTTCATCAAAACCTTCATTCTGTAAAATATTAATTTAATTTTACTGTGCAAAACAAACATAAATAACATTCAAATTATTATAAGTACAAAATGTGGTAAATATGTAGAAGCAGAATCTCAAAACTGGTCCCAATTTTTTTTTAGGCTTTTGTATAATTAATTAATGGAAGAAGCTATAAAACCCCATAAAATAATCATCTTCTATTACCTCTAGATTATCAGTATTTCTTCCAAGTTCTTCGTTTAAATTGACATTTTGGGGATTGATTCCAGCTTCAGTTAGCCACTGTGCTACTAGTTCACTCACAGATCCTTTTCCTTTTTGCAATACATATTTCAGACTAACAACAGGATCTTCATGTTCAAGTTTTGGTAATGGACAATCTTCAGCATTCGGTTTTGTTGATAGGATTATGTTTAGAAGAGAAATATCTTCTAATTTACCTATAAATTAAAATTGCAATTTTACAAATCACATAATAAATTGAACAAACTAATATTGTTACCAAAATTAGATTGAAAGTGAAATATAAAAATTAATTGTTTATTCAAATAATAAAATTATCACCTATCAACAAAGACCATTCCACATTTTCTTGTGTGAGCACTTCCATATCATCTAAACTAGTACCCAACTCCTCCATCTGTAGGGCTACTTCAAATTTATGAGCCACATTTTTACATAAAATGGCTGCCATTAAAGCGGGAAAAGGCCTCGAAGAATTTGCCAAAAATTCCCTAATTTGAGACCAAAAAGCAGAAACTTCTCCATATTCCGGATTAATATCTTCATTTGATACTTTTAATAGTAAGTATAGTAAATTTGACAATCGTTGTATTTCTTTTTCAAGGTTAAGACCAATATGAAGTGACCTATTGACCCAATAATTGACTAGTAAATCAAACAAATTTTTGGTTGTTATTTTAAGGTTCAATAATCTTTCTTGTAGTTCTGCAATATTTCCAAATGTACCTTCTATGTAAGGCTTAAATAAAGCTTCTGAAGCTTTAAATTTTAAATCTTCTTCTACATTAGGCTTAAGGATGATTAAATCTGATTTAGTACAATCAAAGATAGAGAGAAATTGAGAAGCAGTAAATTTCAAGTGATCCGAAAATTTCACATGAACTTCTGGCAGTATTATGTTTTCATTTATGACACTTAAATCTAGTAATTTTTGTAGATTAGACATTTCTTTTACATCTACCTTAACAGAAAATTCATTATAGTCAGTATTACCATTTTCTTTATCAACAGAGTTTGATATGAAGAGGAATAATTCCAATAAAAGACTAGAGTTTTGACACAAAATTTTCAAATTTGCTGCATCTTCATCTTCAAAACTTTCTAGCAAATATTTAATGCAGCAAAGACTAACCTCAGGAGGTACATGTTTGTTTCCTAACAGTAATTCTACAATTTGTGTTTTACCTTCTATAGTTTTCAACTCTGTACAAGTGTTTAAAGCTTCGTTTAACAATCTATCACTATCAGTGTCAGTTTTTAATAGATGCCGAAATTTTTTGTACAAATGAATATCTCTAGCCCTTTTATTATGTTTTTCAGCTAAAGCAAAATGAAAAGGAACGAAAATTTCTTTAACCAAGCCATCACCATCTATAAATAATGTATTATATTGACAAACAAATCGACTTTTTAAAGTGGTTGTAAATCCCACTAATCCATAATTGATATACAAGAGTTTACTATTTTTAGCTGCTGAAAAAATTGCAATTCTAGTTCCCTGTTGAACAGAAAACACTTCCAAAGTTCCTTTTTTTGGAGAATAAACCACTAAAAAGTGAGCAACTTTGTTTCCTGGTCTGTGTTTTGATTTTCTTTCATCTGCTACTTGTATAAATGAACACTGGGCCTCCCTATACCCTTTAAACATTCTAATAATGATCCCTTTGAAAGAATCTACTAACAAAATGCGGCCTAAGCTATCACATACTGCAGCTATTCTGTGGTCAGCAGAAAGAATAATGTCAGTGGTGGTACGTCTCAAGTCACAGAGTCCAAATCTGCAATGCATTGCATCAGCAGGTTGTACTGGTATAGACATTTGTTTTTCTTGAATGTACTTGTTTCCTGTGAGCCAGTTTCTACAAAATTAAAAATGAGTATATAGGTATATAAATTAATAATCAATACTTTTTGACAAGCACAAGTACCACAAGAAAATACTTACGGTAAAGTAGATTTTATTTTCATAGCAACAGCTTTAGCAACATCACTCAAAACAGGCATACCTCCACCTTCTAAAGCAAAATGGTAACCCAAAAATGGTTTAGATCCAGCTGCAATAACTAAAGTGTTATTTGGTGGCACAGAACTATATTTTGAATTGAAACCATTGCAAGTTGAAGCTGCTAATAAATGATCAAATGTATTAGAGAGATTTAACCCTACAACAGCACTGTCATTTATAACTGATTGGTCAAGAAAGCCCCACTTTTTGGGCACCACTGGTGTTACATTATCACTACCTGGTTGGGAACGGCAA
This sequence comes from Galerucella calmariensis, assembly GCA_910591675.1. NCBI lineage: Eukaryota > Metazoa > Arthropoda > Insecta > Coleoptera > Chrysomelidae > Galerucella > Galerucella calmariensis. Next base: position 14,324 of record CAJUYG010000375.1, on the reverse strand, counting down.
TTTCTTAAAATGGAAAATAGTTGAGGTCCATTTAGAACACATAAAGTACTTTGGTATTGTATATATATTTCTTCAGGATGTAAATTAGGAGATAAATCAGGTCGAGGATTATGCTGAGATCGGCATTTTATGGTTGTAATATTTTCAGCATGAAACTGTTCTTCAAAAAGTAAATCACAATTTTCTGTGTAAAATCTTACATGTCCAGAATCAAATCCAATAATAATACAAGTCCAGTCTGAGCCTATAAAAAAATCAATTTTATTTGAATTTGTGTAGAGCATGGATTAATTACTTTATGACTTATTATTACTTACCAAGACGTGTGTTTCCATTCTGGTCCACTACACACAAACATAAAACTGCTTTTACTTTATCATATTCATGGATAGATCCAGAATAAATTATTTGAAAATTATTCATACAGGATTGAGGATCCCATTTTGGAGTAAGAGCCACAACTTTTCTTTCATTTCCAATAACAATTAAATCACCTGTAGGGGCTACAGATATTTTGCAAGAATGCAACCAGCTGTCGGTACCTAAAACGGTATTTTATTAAAATAACGATTATTTATTAATAACTATCTTACCTCTTTGGTCATCAGTTGGAAATAAACACTTTCTTATTTTATCTATTTCTTGTATACATGCTGTCACACGAATTTCGCAAGACATTTTAAAATTAGAAAATACAGCATACTATCCTTTGTTTATATTTTCACAGTTTGACAATGACAATCGACAGTACCATCATTACATGACAATAAATTGACATATTGACATGATGATGATATGAGACTCCTATCACCACGACTACATCCACATAATGGCCTTTGACATGTTTCTTAAACAAGAATAGAAGAATTTTTTCACTTTGACGTTTATTCAATTGTCACTATTTAGTATTTTGTAAATATAAACAATAACAATAAGCAATATTGTATTTGAATAAAATGGCTAATCGAAAAAAGGTATACATTATAGCAGAGGTTTATTTTCACGATAAAGCTAATGTTATTTTTCAATTTTAGAGTGCTAGCTCAACCGAATCCAGTTCAGGTACATCAACATCAAATTCTTCCAGCTCAAGCTCCTCGTCTAGTGGTTCAGAATCTTCATCTTCAAGTGAATCCGATAGTTCAACCTCTCAAGACTCCAGTAAACCTCAATCTGATACTGATACCAATAAAAAAACAGCAGCTCAGAAACATATTAGAAAAAGTACTGAAACAAAAACCTCTGCAAGCAAAGCTTCAGATGCAAAACCTGTAACAAAAAAAGTTCCAGCCCCAAAAGTTCCAGCTCCAAAAACAAATAAACTATCAAAGTTATATTCAACAGATGAAGATGAGGATATCAAAAAACAGCCTTCAAAAAGGAAAAGTAATGTAAAACCAAAAAGTAGTGCCACAATTACTCCCAAAACTACTGCTTCACCGCCAAAACCTTTAGCAAAACTAGCAGGAAAAACATCTGCAGTAAAGCCTAAACCAGAGCAGAAGCAAGTTCCAATAAGAGGTAACGTTCAATTAGTAGTAATCAGTGCAATATTAAATTCACTGCTGGCAATAATTATTTAATGTAAACTTCTCTCATTTTAAATATCTATTTAGGTAAGGAGCCACCTAAAATACGAGCTCAAAAAGTTGCTGCAAAGAACAATGTTGAGGTTAACAAGAAAAAAAGCATTTTTTCACCAGAAAATAGTTCCGAATCTGACTCAACAAAAGAAAAAACTCACAAAGATGTTCACCAATCAAAAGTAAAACCTGAACCTAGAGCTAAAGCTAGAACAGTAGAAAAAGTCAGAAATGAAAAAAGAGAAGAAAAACATAAATCTAAAGAGATTGTTGGTAAGGAAGTAAAAAAGTTTTGATTTAAATTCAATTTTATACAAAAAAAAAACATATTTAGCCTATGTAAAGCAAATTTTCATTAGAAAATGCATTTTATAATGTTTCTTATTTCTCAAGTCTACTTATATAAAACTTTTATAATGTCTTAATTTTATACATGTGAATGTATTTGAGAATTTCATGTAATATCTTTAATTATTAATTATATCAATTATAGAATCATCGGCAAGTTCAGCATCCACAGCATCACATACTGGAAGCAGTAGCTCAGAAAGTGAAAGTAGTGCCGAATCCTCAGCAAATAATAGAAAAGTAACAAAGAAACCTGTAAAAAAACCATCAGTAGTTCATAAAGAAAATGTTAATACAGACTCAGAAAATGACAGTCCTGGAAAAACTAAAGCTCCTAAGAAACTGACCAGATCAGCAAGTGTAAGAAAACCAAAACCTACTGGGAAGAATGTTTATTCTGATACTGACTCAGATACTGAGAGTACTAAAAGGTCCTCATCTAGATCTCCTGTTAAAAAAGCACCTGTGGTAGGAAAAGGAAAAACTAAAAAGAAAGGAGAAGGTAAACACAAAAATAGTGAATCTCCAGTAGAAGAAGAAGAAAGAACTTGTCCTCTTGAATGTTGTGACAGCATTGGGCATTTAAGTGGCAAATATGAAAAACATTTTACTTTGGAAGCTTGTCCAAAATATCACAATTTGACACCAGAAAAATGTAAAGAGGTAAGTAATTTTATTTTCTGTATATTTCTCTTGCATACAAACATAGACCATAATTTTTTCCATAGTTATGAACGTTTTACAAAGTCACTTTTTAGTATATAATAGAAGATGGATGCCAGATATGTACAAAGAATTAAATTTTCGCAAAAAAGTCTTTAGATGGTCTACAATAGCAGATGGCTTAAATAACATGTTTAGTAATATTTTATAAAGTTAAACTTCCATCTGACCAGAGTTCCCTCCTATACTATACAGTTGAAACTATTCTTTTTATAAATTGTAATGCATTGTTACAGATTCTCGAGGAAAGGAAAAAACGGGAAGAATCAAGAAAGAAAGCTTTGGAATTTCACAAAAAAACTCCAAGACCGCACGCCAGTTCGGAACAGAGACAGTTCTTACAGAAAGTAAGGGATATGAGGGCAAAATTCAAACTTGAACCTATAGATGATATAAAACCCTGCGTGGACAAAACTAAAGAACCAGATGTTACGAATTTTGTTTCAGAGTATGACTTGAAGTTGTTTCAAGATGCTCAGGCTATAGCTAGTGATATGATAGAAGAGGATTTGAAAAATCTTCCAAGTTCTAAAGGTAAATGAATTGATAGAAAATTGAATAATAAGGTAGTTGTCGTGGTAAAATATCGTCGAAAGTTTTGGTGCATATCCATGTTAACAATAGAGGTTTTTATATATTACAATCAGTTTGCAATAGATTTTACTTTTTACAGGTACTAAATATATAGAAATGGGAAAATTCGAAATGGAAGTGTGGTATCAAAGCCCATATCCCGAGGATTATGCTCGTCTTCCAAAACTGTACATTTGCGAATTTTGTCTACGATATATGAAATCGTATACAATCTTACAACGTCATATTGTTAAGTGCGTGTGGCGCCATCCTCCGGGCGAAGAAGTTTATCGTAAAGACAAAATTTCGGTGTGGGAAGTGGACGGTAAACGATACAAACAATATTGTCAAAATTTGTGCCTTCTTGCAAAATTTTTTTTGGATCACAAGACATTATATTACGATGTTGAACCTTTTTTATTTTATGTGATGACAATGGTGGATAATGAGGGATGCCATACTGTTGGGTACTTCAGCAAGGTTAGTGATTTTTTTAGTAAAATTAAGTCTTAAATCACAATATGAATTTACTGACTGTGCTAGCCGTGAAACACAGCAATGGTAACCATAATTATTGTTACTGTAAAAGGTAACTTCCAAAATGTTGTAACTATGAGTGACTCAACTAGGAATTTTAAAGGAAAACAATGAACATGAGATGCTGCCTGAGATCAACTTGAATAGTACAATACTACTTTTTGTAGATAAGAATGACATACTGTAATACATAATAATAATAATAATGTTTATTCAAGGAATATAATACAATATAATAAATGATTTAAAAAGGAATTGTTAATAATACAGGAATAAACATAAAATCACTGAAGCGCCAAAGACGCTTGTACATGATATTTTCACATAATTAAAAATACATTTATAAAATATCATAGAATATAAAACTCCAAATATAACTATTTTACTTAAACGATAAACAAACACATACCTACTTATAATTAAAACTATTTATAATTATTGGGAAAGGTAATAATAATAAAGAAATCGGTGAAGTGGTCACATTAGGGCAAATTGACATAATCGGGAAATATTGGCAGTATTAATTAGATTCATAACATCAAATACAAAATTTTGGGATGACTAGATCATTGAATCTTTTTCTGTCAGTATTGTACATCCATTCCTTCACAGATCGTTTAAATGTTCCAGGATTATTTATGTTTCTCAAGTTGAGAGGTAAAATATTATAAATTTTTGCTGACAGAAATTCCACTGAGCGTTGACCGATTGTTTTCTCACATATAGACATATTAATTGAGTTTTCTTTTGCTCTCGTGATGTGACAATATTGCACTTTTATTTTATTTTTATGTATATTTGTGAATATCTTTTCGCAGAAAATTTGTCTAATATCAAATATTTCATTTTGTGAAAAAAGTTTGTCGCTAGAGAACCCTATATTTTTTTATATATGACTCTCAGTATCTACTTCTGTAAGACATTAAGACCCTGCAAATTACTTTCTGGTACACCTCCCCAACTTATGATACCATACTGCAACTGACATTGCACCAACGAGAAATTCAAAATTTTAAGGTTTTTCAATGTTAAAAAATCAACTAGGTATCTGAATTTAGTCAGCAGACCTCTTAATTTATTCTTGACGTTGTTAACTTGTAATTCCCACCTTAAATGTCTGTCTATTACGATTCCTAAGTATTTAATTCGATCTTTTTCAAAAATTTGTATTTGGTCATCAATTGTTAATGGTCCCAGATCAGGAAGGTGATTGGAGTAGGATGTGAACGGTAAATTTGTCTTAGATCTTGTTCTGTTAATACTTTGAGGTCTTTCCAGCTTTCACCCTCATATATTATGGCCATATCATCTGCAAAACTGACTATTTTTCCTGATGCTTTCGGAATGCAATAAACTATTTGTATAAATTGTGAATAATAGAGGTCCCAGTACTGTTTCCTGTGGAACACCACAGGTTACTGTCCTGGAACGACTTGAAACTCCATCTATACTTACTATTTGTTTTCGCTGTGATAAATAGTATTTAATTAATTTTTACTGCAGATTTGTAGGTGTCGCTAAGCTTCGATTAATTATTAATTTTAATCTTATTTCAAGTTGCTTTATAGTCCGGCTCTGGTTTCGATCACGATATATACGTCGTCACAGAGTGGTGATGAATGCAGAAAAAAAACCGCATGATTTCGGCACACGCGTCGCCGTCGACCGGTCGTCGAACTTTTCGAAATATTTGCGAATTAGTAATGTCCGGCGATGGATGAAGGCGAGGGGATCAATTTGGGGGACGGCTGACGAAACAAAAGGGGCCTCGTATGGGCCACTGGTGGTATATGCATTTAATTTTTTTGCAAATGATACCTAAAAGGGTTCCTAGTTAAGATATGCTAGGGAAAATTCTCGAATTTCTGGAGAAAATTTTCATTTGAATTTGTTACGGTAAATGTACACTCTTGGGAAATGTACACTTTTACCGTAAAATGTGTACATTTCCAAAAAAGTTAGGTATATGTGAACTGAATATAATGTATATGTAGGTACATTTCCCGACAAATGTGTACTCTTGCCTTCACGTTTTACTCTCACCTTCATATTTTAAGAAAAGTTGGAATACAAATAGATTAAAAATGTTGTTGCATTAAAAAAATATCTATAGTAAATATATTTCTTTCTCTTGTTTGTTTTTTAAGTTTGATTTTGAACAAGAAATGTTGATCGCACTGCTTTAGTGATGAATGCATTGTAATGCACACTAGGTTATTCAAGAAGGGGAAGGAAATATAATCAGTGGATTAGCCGTTCCCCTTCTTGTATCACTTGATATGCGGGCTACAAAGTATTGGATATTTTTTAAAAATGGGAAGGATGAATGTATTCAATACTTTGTAACGCGTATATCAAGTTAATCAAGAAGGGGAAGGGTAATTTCAATTATTATATTCCCTTCCCCTTCTTGAATAACTTAATGTTTATTACAAAGTATTGGATATATTAAAGGTAATGGTGAATTCAATGATTATATTCTCTTACCCTTCTGAATTTATTAATGTTCATTACAAAGTATTGGATATATTTAAAGGGGAAGGGAGAATGTCATTATTATATTTCCTTCCCCTTTTTCTAACATTTAGCAAAACGACATGGTCATTGTAAATGCAATCTACATTTCCCTTCTTTGAAATTGTAAATGTTAGTTGAATGCACATTACCCAAACGAGGAGGCAAATGTGCGCATTTACCGGAAAATATCTACTTTTACAAATATATTCATTAGATAAAAGTAATATAAAATGTGTGCCTTATATTGAATAATTATAGGCTACTAGTAGTCAGTTTTATTGATTTCTTGGTTAATATTATTGTATGTTTGGTTGCCTATACTAAAATCGTTTATTAATAGAAAGTCGTTCATTAATAGGGGTCATTAATGATTTTGTGTAGATTAATATACCTTGAAAACGCACAGCTAATGGAAAATAACCATTAATCACTATCTCGCAAAAATGATATTGATATCGGTGCGATTAGATTTGCTAAACCGGATGTTGATCGTTATATAATCAGTTTTATTTACATCTATATTACATATAAAGTGTGTTAAAAATTATATCACCCATAGGACAAAATAATTTATTGTCCCATTACAGTTTTTATTAGTATTATATGAGGTCCTAAAAATATAATATAAACTATCTGTACTTTTTTATATACAGGGTGTTTTCAAATGATACTTACTACGTTTGCATGTAGATACCTCTGGTAAAATTGGAAAAAATGATATGTCTATTTACTTTTCGAAATACGGGGGGTTGAAGCTTTGAAACATTAAATGTCTCAATATGATAACTTTAAGATGGATGGATAAATTGAATTGACATTTGGCAGGTTGTTTTAAATGCTTATGGGCATATTTTGATCGAAAAACACGTGTCAATTCTTTATCCAGTGGTGTACTTGTGGAAGAATATGTTACCTTTCTTCTCCCATTTTTTACTCCACTGGCATTTGGAGCTACATATTTTTATTTTATTTCGTATTCCTCAATGGTTTTCACGTGAAAAACGCATGACATAAAAAAATTGTAGTTTTGAAGATATTTGATGTTTTCATGAAGTCTGCAAGATAACTTTTTAATAATCAAATGAAAAAATATTTTTCTTGTATTTTGTTTCAATAACTACCAAACTACTAATGGTTAAATTATGTAACAGGAACTGATTTATGAAACAGCAATGCATTTAAAACATTCGGAGAAGATTGTTGAAAATATTTGTCCAAACTTGTGATTTTATTAACAAAAAAAATAGAAAGAATCCATCCATCCAAGGTATGCGATTTTCGATGAGAAAACGTTGCATTATGTAAAAATGTAAATGGAAAAAATTTTGAATATCTCTTGTAATTTGTTGGCTGCTTAATTCTTCTATTAATAAAACCACAGGTTTGGACAAATATTTTCAACAATCTTCTCAGATTGTTTTAGATGCATTGCTGTTTCATAAATTAGTTCCTGTTACATATTCCAACCATAAGTACTTGGTAGATATTGAAAAAAATACAAGAAACATTTTTTTAAATTAATTATTTTTAAAAATTGATCTTGTAGACTTCATGAAATCATTATATATCTTGAAATCTACAAATTTTTTGATATGTGAGGGTTATTCGTTTTTCACGTGAAAACCATTGAGGAATACAAAATTGAACAAAAATTGCTTCAAAAGTCAGTGGCGTAAAAAATGGGAGGGAAAAGGTAACATATTCTTCCAAATCTACACCACTTGATCAAAAATTGAAAAATATATCTCCATCAAAATATGCCCTTTTACATCTAAAAACAACCTGGCAAATGTCAAATCAATTTATCCACCCATTTTGAGGTTATGGAATTAAAACATTTAATTTTTCAAAACTTTAACACCCTGTATTTCTAAAACTAAATGTGCTGGATCCCTTAATCCTTCAATCATTTTGTCCAATTTTACGAGAGGTATCTACTTGCAAACGTTGTGTCATTTGAAAACACCCTGTATATATTGTCAAGATATGCAGAAAAAAACATAAAAATAGAATTAAATTTTTTCAGGTAACATTTCTAATAATAATCTAATTTGTTCTGTTGAATGTTTGAGGGTGCAAAGAAATTTTATTTCAATATTGTTATTGTTTGTTTCAAACAGTTTATATAATTTTCTTATAATATCCAAAGCATTGAAGGTTTTATATAGCATTTAATAATAGTTTAAATATTTTTTGAAAATTTATAATTTTTTATATAAAGATAATAGTATAATAATTTTGTATTCGAGGTGATCCACCTCAAGTTTTCTTGTATAAACTTACAAATTGTGATATTTTTCACCTACCTAAAGTTACTATTAAATTATTGTAAAATATTTCGTCAATTTTGAGTACAACTCTGGGTACATCTGGGTGTTGAAGGATTATTGCTTTCCAATACTCTATGTACTTTTTGAAACAAACTATAATGCAGAAATTGATACTTTGCTTAATTACAGTTTAAATAATGCATTCAATCCAGGATACCTACAATCATAATCATTAATATTTGAATTACAGAATACAAAAAATTACTGACTTTCTTATAATTAAAATCAGCTGTGCTTTCAACAACTTGATTAATTCATTTGGCACGTTTTAACGGATTTACTCACTCTTAATTAGTTATATAAATAATGTATAAATTTTTTTTATTTTCTCATACAAATAAGATTTATCACCTGGACCGGTTTCAAAAAACTAATTGCATCATTAGAAATTTGTATGAAAAATTTCATTTTGATGATGGTGTGCGTGAACTGAAATAAATTATAGTTTCAAATACTAAACATAGTAATTTTTGAAATGACAACTATATCAAATTATTAATTATCTATTTGCTCATTAATGCCTTCAATAAAAGTTTAATTTATATACAGGGTGCTTCCAAATGACACTTACAACCTCTTGTAAAATTGGATAAAATGATATAAGGATTGAGGGGTCCAGCCTATTTGTTTTTCGAAATACAGGGTATTAAAGTTATGAAAAATTGTTTTAATTTGATAACTTTAAATTGGATGAATATATTTATTTGGCATTTGGCAGGTTGTTTTTAAATGTAAAAGGGCATATTTTGATGGAAAAACATTTTTCAATTCTTGATCCAGTGGTATACATTTGGAAGAATATGTCACCGTTCCTTTCCCATTTTTTACGCCACTGGCATTTGAAGCTATTTTTATTTTATTTTGTATTCCTCAATGGTTTTCACGTGAAAAACGCATAACGTTTATATAACGCAAAATAAAACTGAAAATAATTTTAATGGTTAAATAGAAGTTGAACTCAGTTATGTTTTTCGAGGTCATTAAATTTATATTCGTTATAATATATCGTTACTACTCTTCTTTGAATATTTAAAATATACAGAGTGCTTGATTAAGATTCATCCATACAAAAACTTTAGAAACCTTATCACATAATTTATGCAAACCTAACCTAACATATCTTCTGTACGTTCCTTGTGGCATTACTTATTCTTTTTTCTCTTATTTTTTTGGGAATCAAACCACAATAATGTTTATATATATTTTTGAAAAATTTAGTAAGGAAAGTAAAATAATTTTTGATACTTATACAGAAAATATATATAAATTAAAGACAAAATGATATAAGTATTGAGAGGTCCAGCCTATTTAATTTTCGGAATACAGGTTGTTAAAGTTTTGAAAAATTAAATGTTTTAATTCGATAACTTTAAAATGGATGGATAAATTGATTTGACATTTGGCAGGTTGTTTTTAAATGTAAAAGGGTATATTTTGATGGAAAAACATTTTTCAATTCTTGATCCAGTGGTGTACAGGGTTATTCATTATAAATTACCCACCCCATATTATCGTTCAATTCAAAAATTCTAAGCGAATGGTTTGGCCAACTCTGATCTCTGATCTCAATCCGATTGAGAATCTCTGGAAGCAGCCGCAGAGACAGTCTCCAGGATCATCAAAAAAAAAATCATCAAATTTAAATGAGTTGTTCAAGATATAACCATTTATGGAAATGTGTCAAATTTTTACGGTCAGTATAGATTTGTTTGTGCGGTTAATATCATGCGAGTGTCGAGTGGGTATTTTTCCGCTAAAAACGTCGAGACTAACTGCCCAATCGATTCTTGTAAAAAAATTAACTTCATTTCATTTTCTTGGTATGAAATGGACACAGAAACAATAAAAACGTCGAGTCAGCTAAGTGTGTCTTACCACGAATCTCCATGCTAATGTTGCTATGATAAAAATACGAGGTCAATTCAAATACACAGAAGACTGGAAAATTTGTGTAAAATGATTTTAATGCAAATATTTTATTGTACTGTGTTTTTACCGTGTGAAAAATATACTCTCGTATATGGATAATACTGAAAGTGATTCATCTACTTTATTTACAGTTTCCGGAGAATAAAATGTTATTTTAGTGAAGCGTGTTATCAATAGTAGTCAAAGGTTATAGTTTAATGCCATTATAACGCCTAACAGAGTCTTTGAAAATCAATGAACAAAGACCGTTTACTGAGAAGCAACAACTACTTCCCTGGCTATACACTGTGTTATTTATAAGATGCGACATAGAGATTCCAGTACAAAACTGTCAAAAGCGAGCTAACTTTTTTACCAAATAGCGTTCATAAAAAATAATAACAGATTTGGAAAGGTCGTTGAAAAATAAGTTCAAATGCACTTTTAATTTTCTTAAGTTCGTTCTGGTTTAATAAAAAAGGTAGAACGGGACACACGGTAGGAACTTTAGTTCCTTTTAAGCAAAAATTATGTAATACATCTGACGTTATAGATTTGCATATTCTTTGGTGGTCGAGTAGTAAGCATACCAGTATCTCACGCAGTAGACCCGGGTTCGATTCCCCGTGAGGAAGTTTTTTTTTATTGTTAATTTTATTTTTAAATAATTATTCTGCTTGATATTAATAACGACAGCAGGTAGACGTTCGAAATATTTAGCAGAATATTCATTATTATAGATAATGGTACGGTACCCTTCATGAGGGAGTCCGACTGGCAACATCTATTTATAACAGCATCGTATATTTAAAAAAGGAAACCGTAGCATTATACAAATTGGACATTCAAGAACTGTACGTTTTCCACAAAATTAGTGAAAACATAAAATTGAATTGTTAAATTTTTAATTTAAAGTTATATAACAGTTTATAGAAATTTTTAATTTTCTAGATTTTTTCTTAACTGGGTCGTAGAAAAAATATGCTGTTCGACTCGTGTGGATTGTCCATATCGCACTTGAACGATTGAGCATTCCGCCTACGGCGTCGTGCTCAAACTTCGTCCTCGTGCGATATGGCCATCGTATCCACACTAGTTGAAGAAACTACTAATTCTTTCAAAATATGCCCTTTTACATTTAAAAACAACCTGCCAAATGTCAAATCAATTTATCCATCCATTTTAAAGTTATCGAATTAAAGCATTCAAGTTTTCAAACTTTCAACACCCTGTATTTCAAAAAGTAAATGTACTAGACCCCTTAATCGCGCAAAAAAAATTATGGAAATAATAGTAAAAATTTATCCGAACAAATTCAAGTAGATCACCAGCACTGCGAATACCAGCTTTGCATAGAATTTTAATATAGCATCGGTGGTTCAGTGGTAGAATGCTCGCATTCCACGCGGGCGGCCCAGGTTCGAATCCCGGCCGGAGCATATGAATCGCTGCTTCGTAAAAGAGAGAGAGACTAAGGAGAGAGCACAAGCACGCAAGCAAGGAACATAACGAAGCAACGTAACATAACGTAACGCGTAACGGTCAGATCTTTTGCGTCGCGACCCCTGGTCGCTCAAACATAACCTGACGTAAAGAAAGTTCCAAAAAATGGATCGTTATGTTATAGTACCTTGTATTTTTCTACAATTTTCAATAATCGCCCTGTATCTTCTAGCTGCAGGAAGTTACTAAATATTTAATTAGGCTATCGTCACTTTAACAAAAATAGAAGTCATAACATCTTAACTGCTTTTCTTCTATCTCTTCTAGTTTACGAGATACCCTGCAAAACACACCAATTTGGGACACCCTGTACATTAATATAGCTCAATAATATAGCTCGGTCGAAGGAAAAATATATTATTTTGAATTAATTTAACTGGACTAACGATGGTTTTGTGACTTGCAAAAGTATGTCGGTGGGTTTGAATGTTGTCCACGATTGTTCCAAGAAAAACAGAGGTTAGCGGCCAATGGCGTCAGCAGCAGGCAGCGGTCGACCGTATCGATTTTTTTTAATGGACAACGGTTCGATCGTTTTTAATTAAGAACTAAACGATGGATGTTGATGGTAAAATCGAAATGAGGTGGATATTATGTTTTCTAGAACAATCAACAGCTTCTACGTATTCACAGGTCGAAATTCGAGAGTTGCCGCGTCACAATGAACGATTTCCGATACCAATATATTATTTTTGTCGTTTTTAACATAACAAATAACAAAAAACTTAAATAATTATGCAAAGAAGTTTCGAAAAAACGTTAAAGTCGGGTTTTTATGTTTATTTTATGTATAAAGTAATAATTAATAGTCCAGTAACTGAAGGGGCAAACCTATCAATATATTTGTCCAATAATTTTTTTTAGCTTGATTTGTAGGTCTTGACAGGTACTTCAAAGGGAGAAAAAGTTCTCCAAGATTGCGCCTTGGCTAAGGGTCCAAAATGGCCCCTAAGCCCCCCAAAAAACGGTTTCCCGCCATTATCTCCCGAAATATGCAATTTGGAAAATTTTTGTTCAGGTAAAAAGTGAAGGTCGTTAAATTATCTACAAAAATGGTCCCTATCATTTTTTTCCAAAATGCAATAGTTTTCGAGATAATCGCATCCAAACGTCCCCTCGCTTACGCGTCTGCACTACCTCTATAAATGCTACCGTCTATAAAATTAACTTGTAAACCGGCGGACAAATTCTCCCACAACTCGGTCAAAAATCAATATTTTTCGATGATTTAAAGTTCATTGTAATGGGAATATCCGTAGGTATCAATATGTGTACCTTAAACCCCGTTCTCGCCCGTCGAGGACATTGCAAAAAGTGGCCAATGTTATTTTTCCCCAATATTTTGGCCTCTTCCATTAAATCATTGACATTTTATTTATTTTAAATGGTTTATTATCCCTTGTTTTTTCAAATGGGGTCTGGGGAGGTCCTGAATGTTCCTAGAAATTTTTTTTCAGTATCTTTGCGGCGTTTCAATGAAAAGTTTATTTATTCATTTGCATTTTTCAGTCGTTTTCAGAGTTCTCACAAATGTAAACAAGCGAAAATAAAGAGCTAATGTTCAATTATTTTGTTATTAGATGCACACCATTTGAAAGCTTACTATGTCTACTCTCTGAACCAATATTTTCATTCGGAATACAATGCACTCATTTTCCAGGGACCGGGAAAATTGGTAACACGGGTGAAAACCGGCCTTTTTTTTAAATGCTTTTTGTTCTCCGCTGTTAATTTTTTGAGAATTAATACCCACACTGAATTAAAGCTTATATTCTGACCTTTCCATCCATATAACTTGTTCCCCATATTTGAGCGCCGCCAGAGAGAATCGTACCTAACCTTACCACGTGTACCCACGCGCCCACTCCAGTGGTCTGCTCTTGTTGACATTAAATCTTTGTTGTTTTTTGGAGCAGTCGTAACCGTTTGAACGATTTTTATAAATTTTACATAAATATTTTATAAATTATTATATAAATATTTTACGATTATCAATTTATCAATTAAAAAGAAGAATTTTTTAAAGTGAATAAGTGACAATTTTGACTTGCTAGTGTTGCATCAAGAGGGGACATAAAAAGAAGACGGCATTCCAAAATGCTTCGTTTGTAACGAGGATGTTGTCGATAATATGGTCAATGTCAGTCGAGGCTTGAAAAACTTGATTTCTGTGAGCAAAGAAATAGCGTTTTCCAGCATAAACAAGCATGTTACTCGGGTTGAAAAATTATAGCTCTCGCCTTGTCGCGGATTTTTGCAGAAACTGGCATTCACTGTTTCCTGGCATTCACTGGTGCCATTA
>CAJUYG010000374.1:204193-215036 GCA_910591675.1 Galerucella calmariensis | reverse complement strand
TTAATTAGGGTTTATTACTCCTCGTACTTTCTGTACAGACTATAGCTAAGCTTATCCTTAAAGTGGATATTTCTAACCTAACATTCTTGTCTTTTCATTAGACTCCGTTTCACGCAGCCACGTGAAGTTGTCGTCACTTGCCGTCAAAATCAGCGCCATATAGTAAAATTGACATTCAACTTCAAATAAAAAAATACCGGCTCTGCTTCTGCATACAGATTTCTTTATCTATTCACATTTCATTCAACAAAAGCTATCTATTAGTTAATTTAACGTTCAATTACAACTCTATAACATAATCCACAAGTTCTCTTTCTTATATTATATCTGTATTGTATAGTGCAATGAACCTAACGTTCCGCTGCTTCCATTTCGGCGCTTCTTCCTTTTCTTTTACTTTTAACGCAGTCACGTCTCCATTGTTCGTACACATTCACGCCTACTTTTTGAACTTTTTCACGTAGTTTTTGCTTATTAGATAGTTTGACCTTGAAACGTCTCAGTTACCTCAGTTGTTAACAAAAGTTATTAATTACTTCGTCATTAGCACTGGCAGGTGCTGGTTTCAGATCGTTATCTTTATTGATATCACAATAATTCAATTTAGATCGAAATAGTTGTGGAAGTTTATTAAATATCTGGGATTAAAGACACAACCGAGTAATGGGACCGAAATATGGAACACAAAATTAATGATAATCATTTTAGAACGAAAGAATTACATTCTTTACAATTTTTTGGGACACAATTCAACTTTACGGCACTATATCTCAAGGAAACTAAAAGCTACCAATACAAACTGCATCACATTTTTTAGGTAACTCTTGGGGTTGAAATTTGAAGAGAAAATAAGAAGATGGAGAAAGAGACAGGACATGACAGCAGTGGCATGAGCTATGAGGTCCAAACTTATGTTACTCTTGGAAACTACTGAATATACTATACGTGTTATTTTGTTTGCTCTTTATTACAATACCAACAATTAAAAAAACATTCTCATTATTTCTTTCGCACACAATATTTTTATTAACTTTTCTTGGTGTACACGAACAAATAGCAAATAACATAAATATAATACTTCAACGTATCGCAGACGAACAATAAGATCGATATCTGGAAATCGAAAACAGAAGTGAGTGCGGATTTTTGCCTCAAAAGGAAAAGAGAAACCAAAGTAAATACTGGCCAAACTGCATTCGCGATCGTTTTGAATGCAATATTGTTGTTCTCTTAATGGGTATTTTTTTTTCTATGTAACGCGCAGTTGATACACAGGGTGGGACTTCAATTTTTTTATACATATTTTCAAAGAATTAAAAAGTCCAAGAATATTGGTAAAAGAGGTGAAGAAATGAGTTAAAAAACCAAATAGATCAACAAGTAATCAATTCAACTAAAGTAGTCAGTTAAAAAAGAAAAAGAATCGCTAATAGAGGATCATTCTTCACCACGATTTAGCTAGGATTTAAAACATTAAATATTAAGCAAGGAATAAATTATTTCCCTCTCCAGAATTCTGCAATCAATTCTTCAAGTAAAATGTGTCTCACTTCCCGGTTCCGATTGAACTGCAATGTTGTTAGATTTGTGTTGAGTGGCTCTATTACTCCCAAGAGTCTGTTGTTGAGGCTCACACTTTTCGTTATAAAGATACCTGTTTACAAACGCATAAAATTGATAATGTTTCCACTATTTTATTCTTGATTTCACGCTTCTGCGTTAAATAATGAGTTTCTATTTCTCGACTACGATTATTACAGATTTTCTGCCTCGGCCGTGGGCAGAATAAATTAAGAAAACAGAAAAACGCACTATTGCTGGACCATGTACTCGCATGTTAAAAAGTTTCTTCGATTGTTGTAATTAAAGTGTATATGTTGTAGTTGAACTATTATGTAATATACCCGCAAATTACAGTGGATAGACAATTTAGTAGTTGAGTGAAAATAGTAATAGTACATTATATGGGGGCAGAATTACAAAAAAAAACCAATTAACTAATTAAGTTGCGTAAATATAGGAAATTTTGTAATCTAAATAAGTTACTGATAAAAATAAAGACAGTGATATTTTAAATTGGTTTATATGGTTAGAATTCATAGAAAATAGTTTGACAAGAGCAGCATGTTGAATAAATTAGTAGGTAGGTCAAATAGAAAGAACTATAGGATTTTTACGATCAAAAGACGATTATGTCATTATTAGTTGCTTTCCTGCTTATCAGAATAAATATTTATTTACCAACCGTAAATACGATTTATCCTCAACAGCCAGGGCAATTTACAGCTAACGGGTTGGCAAAACTTCAAGACGTTGTCAGATCAACTGGTAAAATTCCCTAATTTGTTTTGACGTTTATTGACATTCGATCATCGTTTTTTTGGTGCTTTTAAATTCATTGTTTCTTTAAGATTGAAAAAAACAGTTATTTTCATAACTAATTATTTAGGCAAATCTGCAGTGTGTAATTAATAAAATGCCGAAGTAGCTGAACAGTAAATGTCAAGAGATGGTAACATCTTTGTTAAGCTATTTTGAACAAGAATACCGAAATGTGGGCCCGCTTCTTCCGCTTACTGCTGTAAGAGACGTAAGTAATAGTATTCGCTATTTTGTATTCATTATTATTAAGAACTGCCAATCCAACATCAGATTGAATTTTCTAGTTTTCGTCAAGTAAAGAAAAAAACTACAACTTGGCAACATCACAATATTTTGTTTTGCAGCGTCATCCTCTTTTTATCGTGAATAAACTATAGCATAGAAATCTATTGTAATTTTTTTGACCACCAAGCAATAGCTCAATTATGTTATTGTTGGTCACCACATATATACAGGGTGATTCATTAAGAATGTCCAATCTCTGAACTGTAGATTCTAGTCCTCAAAATATGTGTTCAAAGTTTAAATATAAATTTTGATTTACGCAATAATATTTTTTTATTATTTTAGTTGTAAGTTTAGCCCAAAAAAGTTTACTTTGATTTAATTAACACAAACAAGTGTAACTAGCGCCCTCTTTTAGCAATGTTAAATTAGAGTGCAAATTATGATTCCTCATGCCAAAAAACGTAAAATTGCCAATTTTCAAAGAGAAATTGTGGAAACATAAGAAATTATTGCGAAAATCAAGATTTAAATTTAAACACCCCGTATCTCGGAAACTAGCAATATTTGCATAAGGCATGTTGAGCAGAATCATCATTTTTTGAGGTCTAGAATCTACAGTTCAGAGATTCGACATTCTTAATGAATCACCCTGTATAATAGATTTGTTTGAGTCCCTCGTCCAAAATGTTCCACAGATTCAACGACATATCCACAAGAATAATCAGGCCATCTTGTGGATAACTTTTTCCAAGCAAATGGAATAACTTTAACATTGTAAAAAAGTGTAGGGAACTTCTAAAATTCCCTTTTTCAAGTGAAGATAACTATTACAGTTTTTCCAGACATCTGTTTACTTTGGAACTAACTGTAACCATAGTCCAACGTCTTTTGGAGGATATTATTTGCATCTCTACATGATTGTTCTAGTTGTACTCAAGGCACAAATCCAGCCAGTAATATCCCCCAAAGCTGGAGCAAGGGATGTATGTTTTGCTCTGAAAATTCACTGATACATGAAAAAGCGTTTCAGTCTTTCAGTCTCTTTGCCAGTTCTTCAGCTATTCCAGTATATAACGGAAATAAAAGTAAAATGATCATTTTGCTCTTGCCCAGTTCGTTAAGATTTTGTTCACTATTTCAAAACTGATTACACGAACCTAGTGCTTCTATCATAGAGATACTAGAGGCAACAAGCCACAGAGGGCGCCGTGCAAGTGAGTATGTCCGTCTGAACTCCGGTGAGAGAGAAAGTCTGTCTGTGTATATATAGCATACACGCTATTTGAGAAAGACAGCATGAGCCTCCTAAAGACCCGAACCAGCTGTGGGAATTCCCAGATGCTCAACTAGGTCATGGTTGAAAGGGTGGGTAAAAGAACAACACAATAACACTGGAAGAATACGCCCAGGCAAAGACATGGGAAGAAATTCATAAAAGAACCATCAGAAAAAGTAGCGAAAGAACTGCTCTCAATGAGCAGGAACAAACTAAGCACCATAACGGGGACACTTTCCCACAAAGGAGCACCTGAACAAAATAGGGCTGTATAACGGAGACCTTACATGCAGAAGATGCAATAAGGACACCGAAACAGCTCTGCATATACCATGCAACTGTGAGACGCTGGACCACAGCAGGCAGAAACTGTATGGTAGACCCAAATGACTCCAGAAGACTTCTACAACCAAACAGCAAAGAACCTGTATGAGCTAATACAGGTAACGGATTGACTGAATAGGCTGTAGTGAGAACACTAGGAGTATCCACAATAAGCCCAGGAGGCTGAGGTGGTGCCTCCCACTTTCTGACGGGTTGCGAGCTGGCTTGTTACCTTTATGATAATGATCCTTTATATTTGAGCACCCTGTAAAAAGCGTTTACGTTTGATTACTATTATTATATTGTCATATCGAGCGGTAGTACAATTGCAGAATCCTATTGAATTGAAAACAAAATGAGGGAAAGCCGGTAAACCGTTTTATTGGTTTTTATGACAACATGAAGTAATAATTTACGTTTGTATTTATAAAAATTATTGTAAATGATTGATGACAACATTAATAACAGCGTTTTATCATCGTTTTGTAATTATTTATAACGTATTGGTAAATCGGTCTGTATAATCGTAACTACCAACATCAATGTTTGAATAGTTACCCAAGTAGGGAATATAGAGATCGATTTTATTTTATACAAATTGTTGCTAGTTATAGAAAAAAATACTGAGCAGAACAATATTTTTTAAGATATTGAATATTTGAAGTCAAAATGTTTTCATGGTAAAGTAAAAGAGTAAAAACAGCTCATGAGACATGTTCAATTAAATGACTCGAATTAACCCAGTGACACCTACGGCCTATCGATTTCGACAATTGCGGAACTAGCCAAACGTTACACCCATGCTCAATCTCTTAAGAGATGGGATGGAATCAAAGGATGCAGTCTTGCGAACATCACCCTCTGCGACCCTGGGAAGCTGGCGTCGAAGAAATATTTGGTAATGACCAGGAAAAACCTACGTTTAACAGTAGGATTTCTGGCCACTGTCAACTAAGGAAACACCTTCATACTATGTGGCTAGTGGACACACCTCTATGCAGGATGTGTGAACAGGAAGATGAAACTGTCAGGCATGTCTTATGCGAGTGTCCGAAGTTATCGTCAATAAGAGAGTGTGTGTTCGGTGAGTCTTGGCCTACACCTGCCGATATAAAGGAGATATTGTATCCTAGTGACCTGTCCATCTTCCTGGGAAGAGCAGGATGGACGATGACCTAGGACCTAGGAGATGTACAATGGGTCACATGTGGCCTAAGTCCTGTGAGCCTACACTTCCCCTCCCTACTTTACAGATGACAGATACAGACTGATTTCATTGGATTTCTAGATCAAAAAATTGTACTATTAATAGAAAATAAACACCCAAAGACATTTTAATGGATTTTTATAATGAAACCAGTTTTTCATTTGCTACGAATCCATTGGATTTTTTTTTATTTTCCCGTGAATCATGCAAATTTGCTATAGTATGCTGACAAATCATCAAAAAACGAAGAAAAAAGCTAATTGCCGTAATTCCCCGCCTCTGCGCAACGTGTATGTTAGTAAGGAGGCTGCTCTTTTCAATCTCGCAGCATCCACAAGGCCATGAACGTTCGTTCACCCACTCACCAACCAGTGGTGGCGCAAAAATAAAATCCTATAAAATTGATATTGCCATATATTATTATACAGTGTGGAAACCACTTATGGAATAAAATTCTTTCTCCACGACTGAATAATAACGCACAAATTATTTTTACATATTTAGCTGCATAATGATATAAATTCTTCACACCAGTGAATAATAAAAAGAATTCACTCTCGTTAGCCAATTACATTCTATTATTATCAGAAATCACGCTAAAATGAATGAAAATTAATAAATCAAATCGTCTCTTTAAAGCGTCAAATGCCTAAGACCGCAAATCGCTTCTGACAGCGCGTCGTTTGAAAACGTCACAATAATTAAAAAATCATAATTTTACGTATTATAAGAGAAACAAATGGACAACAGTAGCGATAGTGAATATGTCAAATTTCCATCTATAAATATAGGACCAATAATATGGTCGCCTATGATACCGGCCCAAACGTTCACCTTTTGAGGGTACTGAGTATGTGTTTCACGCATCCAATTAGGATTCTCTGCTGACCAATATCTACAGTTCTGTCGGTTTACCTCTCCATTCAATGTGAATGTTGATTCGTCAGAAAAAAGAATGGTACCAAGAGCTATCTCATTTCTGTTCAGCTTATTCATCAATCTTTCGCAGAAATCCATTCTACGATTTGGATCGTCTTCTGTTAACTCCTGCACAAAAGTTAATTTGTAGGGATGAAGTTTTTCTTTATGGAGACATCTTAGAACAGTTGTATGACTAACATTATTTTCACGGGCAATTTGACGTGTACTTGAAGTTGGATTCTCTTCGACACTTAACAAAATATCCACTTTCACATCATCTTCAACGAAGTGTGGTTTTCTTTTCAATGGTTTGACATGTCCAAGTTCTCTGAATTGTGCATGTACAGTACTTTGTGAATTATTAGGCAATTCGGGATACTTGTTATTAAATAAGTTTGCCACTTCAACTTGACTTCTGCAGTTATCCCCGTACCCGATCATCATTATAATCTCAATTAGGTGAGTCTCAGTTAAATATTTAATTGTTATGTCGACAAGGAAAGATTGTTTGACAAATATTTTACTTTTTCAGTATAAACTGTCAACACATCAACAACTGACAGAATAGAAAACAATCCACATTATTTACCGATTTTGTCTAATTATTGGCGTTTTTAGGCAATTTTTAGGTATTTATGATAAAATTAATGGGCGTAGCAGGTTTTGTTTAATATACAAATACGTTTAATAATTAGTTAGTTTAGATTTTTGATAAATCCATATTTAGCTAATTTAAAAAAGTACCAATATTTCAAGTGTAATAAATTATTAATTTTAAAATTTCACCCTGTATAATTCATAATTGACCATACATTATTTAGTTTGTTGGAATCGGTTCATTAAGAGGATTTCAAAAATATACAGGGTGTTTCATTAAAAAAACCAACACCAACTATGGCATACTTGCGTGAATCACCCTGTACATTTAAATGTATGTTTACATAACGAACAACTCAATCCAAAAGTTGAAGTGTCTCGGCATTTTTTATAATTTTCTAAAATAATGACAAAGAAATTTATTCCATAAGTGGTTTCCATATTGTATATATTCCTGTTGTCCGCTGCTACTTTCCATTGCTCCCCATGTTAATACAAACTTTAATATTATTAATACAAATTGTCCTAATTGTCAAATTATTCATTTAGGTATATATCAAGTCTTTTAGCACTAAATATACTTTCGCCGTATGATTTGTGATTAAAAGTGACATGTTCTACCTCTGCTAAGATACAATATCCCGTAGATCTTCTTTGTACGCTTCAACGACTTTGTTTACCTTATGTCGATTAACGGTATCTTCAACATATTTTATTTTTGCATAAGCCTGTCAGATACTATACATATTATTCCTTTCTTAATCGCGTATAATTCAATTCAACAACTGTAAACTCATTTAAATAATTCCTTCTTCGATACAAGCATCTATTCTTTTGTTGTAATTTTTTTAATAATGCTAGTGAGGAGTAGATCAGTAATACGAAAAACTTTCGGTGGCGGCTCAGCTGGGTGCGTGGTAAATTTGAAATAATTTAAACTTAAATATTTATTAGAATGAGTGGGCCCATCTCTATTCGGGATTAGTAGGAAGTAATAAGACATGTCCGAGGTCATTCCCAGAATACTGTGACTTTCAGTGTCCACCAGCAATCTGCTACGTTCTGTATAAACCCGAGAAATGATTTTGTTTCAAGAAATTTGAACAGCAGCAAGTTTATATCTTTATAACCAAATGTCGAGCCGAGTTCCTAGAAGCAACGACAACCATGCAGTTAGAAAAGAACGTAGAATAACTATTAAGTGAGTCTCGGGGCACAAGAGTATTGTAGGCAATGAAACTAACAAAGCTAGGGTCTGAAAATGAATACTTTCATCCTGAGCGAATATTTGCAATATTAAAAACTGCTGCATTTGGTTAATACGTCTCGGTGGATTCAAACTAAACATTGTACAAAGCAGGAACATAGCAAACTCCTGGTCAAAAAGTCCTCGCTGACTAAGGAAATATTAAACCTCGGCAGAGGCCAGATAAGGAAAGTGACGGAATTACTCACCCTAAAGAAGTACATGCATTAAATTGACATATATAGGGAGGAATCGGTTGTGCACGTAAGAGGAGAAAACAGCCTCTCACATTATCTTAAAATGTGAAGCTCTGTCTCAATGGAGACATGAACCCAGGGGAGGATTTCTCCAAGAAGGACCCAGTAAAAAGTGTTAAGCCTGATAAGGACTACTGATATCTTCACATAAACAGTACAACCAGAGGTGCCGAGGTTTTGAAGAATTCTCTGTAAACAATACAAATGTCAGATGCTATCATTAAGTATAACAGTGTTGCCAACTAAGGAAACATAAAAAGCAGGCACTAAATAAAGAAAATTACTAAAAGGAGCTGTATAGCGGGAACCAAACAATAATAGTGTAGATACAATGCTAATATAACAAGTTACTCATAATGTAAGGTAGCAATCCGTTTGTATATACGTTAGAAATAAAGGATATTACCATAACGGTTTTAAATTAATTAATAACTGTACACATGGAACGCATAAAACGATATTAATTACGGCTTTACATGAATGTTAATTGAGGCCGGCAGAGTCTGTCATAGAATACTTTACTAGGTTCAGTACTTAAGGTCGTTTTACTATTATTGGTATTTTTTTAAGATGTACATTGTAGGTTTTTTATACTTAAGAACTCACATCAAGATGATCTTCTGATCTTCATATACATATATTGAAAATTCTTTGGGTTCACGTCTAACAATAATTTCCTCAGTAAGTCTTTTTTAGGGACTTGTATAAAGCACTCCTCTGGAGTTAGTAAATTTTCAAACATATTCTAACTTGACTGATAACAAATTAAAACTGCCTGCAATTCCTTGTTCATGACAGCTCATGACTCAATTCAAAAGTTGACGTGTCTCTGCATTTTTTATAATTTTCTAAAATAATGACATGAAAAATTTTATTCCATAAGTGGGTTCCACACTGTATGAACTCTTTAGTCCATTCGATCGAACTGAATCTCCTGTATAAAATATTATTACAAATTCTAGTTAGCGTAATATCAATCTAATCGACAATCTTGCGAAATCTCACCACCAAATTTGCCAAGTAAAGTTATTCCTCATAGATTGTTCGGTAATGGGTTTGAGATATAAATTTATAATGCAAATTTCAGAATATGAAGTGTTCCGTCTTCAGAACGTTGTAAAAATATATTGCCAGCCCCGAACCACTTCTCTGCTTTCCATTTATTGTTATATAGGGTGTATCAACCTTACGACAAACTTCGGTATATGGGTTATTTTGAGAGATATCAAAAAATGTTATCATCAAAAATAGTAGATGTGTTGAAGGTCAATATTTTGAAATTATATCGTACTATACAGAGTGCTGCATTTCAAATGGGAACCCCTGTATATTATACCGAATCCGGATTGGTTGCATTTTTTTGAAGCTTTTGATATGATGTTTTCGTTCACCCTGTATACAAGAAAGAATATAATTGACATTCAATAGGATACGGAGATATTGCATCATATTACGAAACTCTGTTTGGCAAAATACATTTTTTTTCTTTAACGTACAACAAGCTACAGACCGTTGATTTACCTACGACTTTCACATAAGAGTGTCCATATCTTTTGAAGGACTCTGTATAACGTGACAAAACCTTATATCAAAAGCTTCAAAAAAATGTAACCAATCCGAATTCGGTGTAATATACAGGGGTTCCCATTTGAAAAATCATGTGTTTGGTTTGTAACCGAGTTATGCAGCACTCTGTATAGTTCGATATAATTTCAAAATATGGACCTTCAACACATCTACTATTTTTGTTGATGATATTTTTTGATATCTCTCAAAATAGCCCATATACCTACCGAAGTTTGTCGCAAGATTGGTACACCCTGTATATATTGAATCCTTATAAATAAGTCATTAATATTAATTAATAAAATTAATAACAATCATAACATACATAGAAACTGATTAATTCAAGATTTCTTTTCTGTATAGTTTCCCATAGATTTAGGTTGAAAGAACTATTTGTTTTCATTTCTATCAACTTTCCTTCTAATAATACAATGCAACTTATTGTAAAACGAAACCATTCTAATGTACAACGGGTGTGGATAGATTCCACTAATAGTTTTTAGAATGGATCGCGAGGACACTTATTTACAAGCATATTCAAAACATAAATTTATATCTGTCGATTGTTAGGAAATTGTAAACTGAGTCACGATTTACCCAGATCTTGAAATTTACACACAAGGTTGGGATTTCTTGTTGCTTGAAGACGTGAGTTGATTAATTTTTATTTGCAATTTAATTATAGTTTCAAGGCTTTTTCGTTTATCAATATTATTAGTTATTATTAGTTATACGAGGGCGATTCAAATATGATGGAGACAAGTGCTGTAGATGGCGCGCATGTATTTCTTGAAGGTCGAGGCTGGAGTATGTGATAGCTGGGTCTCTTGTTTTCGTCG
>CAJUYG010000374.1:162876-193925 GCA_910591675.1 Galerucella calmariensis | reverse complement strand
ATTAAACATGAGAGTGGAATATCAAAATTTACGCTGTATTGTTTTAGAATTAAAAAAATTTAGTTGCAAATACCCTGGTGGGAAATTTTAAATCCGTAGGCAACAGAAATACATTTCAAACATTTCAATATTCTAATTCTAACCGCCTGGTGCCAAACGGACGGACAGGGAAAGTCAGTATAGTTCGTTTCACGATCTAAGAAACTGACCTGACCCAAGATGGGATAATCACATGCAATAAAGCTATAAAAGCCGTAAAATTGGACAAAGTGATATGAGGATTAAGGGGTCTAGTACATTTACTTTTCGAAATACAGGGTGTTTTTTTTTATTCTGCTGAAATTTTGAAAACTTGAATGTTTTAACTCGATAACTTTAAAATGGATGGATAAATTGATTTGGCATTTGGCAGGTTGTTTTTAAATGTAAAAGGGCATATTTTGATAGAAATAGTAGTTTGTGCAACTAGTGTGGATATGATGGCCATATCGCACGAGGACGAAGTTTGAGCACGACGCCGTAGGCGGAGTGCTCAATCGTTCAAGTGCGATATGGACAATCCACACGAGTCGAACAGCATATTTTTCCTACGACCCACTTAAGAAAAAAAAATCTAGAAAATAAAAATTTCTATAAACTGTAATATAACTACAAATTGAAAATTTAACAATTCAATTTTATGTTTCCACTAATTTTTTTGTGGTAAACGTACAGTTCTTGAATGTCCAATTTGTATAATGCTACGGTTTCCCTTTTTAAATATACGATGCTGTTATAAGTAGATGTTGCCAGTCGGACTCCCTCATGAAGGGTACCGTACCATTATCTATAATAATGAATAATTGAATATTTCAAACGTCTACCTGTTGTCGTTATTAATATCAAGCAGAATAATTATTTAAAAATAAAATTAACAATAAAAAACTACTTCTTCACGGGGAATCGAGCCAGGGTCTACCGCGTGAGAGTCTGGTGTGCTTACTACTCGACCACCGAGGAATATGCAAATTGTTTATCTATAACGTCAGATGTATTACCTACCTACCTACCTACCGTGTGTCTCGCGACACGTTCTACCTTGTTTTTCATAACACCACGCTTGAGAACTAAACCATATATTGGGAATTTTGTTTATACATTTTAAAAGAATTTACTTATAATTATTGATTGTTCTTAGAAAACCATTCGATTCAGTTATTAACAATGATACCACTGGTATATTTTAATGAAAATGAGAAGTGTGTCACCTAGAAATAATAATTGTTGAATTCATTATAAATAATTATGTTCTTTAATTAATACTGGAATTTCAAGACGTCACTCACCAACATCATAATTTATAACACTACTATACAAGCCGATCCCAAAATATTCTCTTACAACATACAGGATGTTCCAGGAGCTCATACGAAAAATAATATGATTATTATAAATACCTACCTGGCAGTCACGGGGGGGGGGTTGGGTTTTTTTTATCTGATAGGTTTAGAAGGGAAAACTTTTATTGAAGGCACCGCAGAAGGCAGTATGTTATTGTACCTTTATTGTATTTGCCATTGGGGGATTTCAACCACCAAAACCCCCCTTCCCCTTAAATACGCCACTGCTACCTGAAAAACTTTGAATAGAACAATAATATTGCATTTTATGCCGTTTTGATTAGACATTAAAACGTCACGTTATGTAATAAGGCACTATTGAAAATTGATCAAATAATAATAAAAGAAGATTACATAAATCTTCTTCGGTCTGTAATTAAAGTAGGATACATGCACAAGTTAATTTGAATAAGCCTTAAATAATTGCTACATTATATTGTTATATGATTTGTTTATAGAAATTATAATTATGTCGAAATTGGGAAATTAATGATTACCAACAATAGACAGGTGTAGGTATATAAAGAATGTTTGGTTGAAGGCTTGTAAACATAAACAATGAACCGACGCAGTTGTCTGAAGATGACAATTGAAAAAAATGCGATCTGTTTTTAGATTTCAAATATTTAACAAGAAATGAATGGAGAAGCTTCAAGTATACACTCAGTGAGTTAATATAATCAGTTAAACAAGGATGGAAAAATAATGTTTTACATAATTTTATCTAAAATAAGTAATTAGCTTGACATATTGAAAAAATATCCTGGAAGGAATTGGGGAACTCCTTTTTCGAGCCAAGCTGTTCAATCTGTTTTCACTCGTTGTGTACCGCACTGTAGCGGTTTTAAGGCTTCAAAAGTTCCTTTCTGGGGGTATCAGAACTTTTTCGGGGGGATTGAACCCCCAAAAACCCTCCTCGTAACGAGATAATAAAATTAATTTGTCTTAGTCTTCAAAGTTTACCTACAAATCTGTTACTGTTTACTGTAGAATAATGGACTAATAAAACTTTTGTTATTAAATCCTTTCAATAAATATTATTTCCTACTAGTTATACAACCCGTAATACTTAACAACAAGCGTGTATGCTGAGTAAGATAATCAGCAGGCGAAACTAGCACAAACCAGTGAGCCAGTAGTGGACTAGCGCAAGCGAACCTCTTGTGAAAAACTTAATAAAGGTCTGTAATTATTCTCAAAATCTGGAATTAATTGGTTATAAAATATGTACAGGTTGCATTTTAAGTTAGTAATCATTTAGTAGATAGTTGTAAATTATACAGGGACATATTTCTTTAAGCGCAAGTTAAAAAAAGGTAAAATATTTTCAGTATTTTTGTTAATTTTTTCTATGAATTGGTATTTATTGATTTTCCTTTCTACGCTAACGTTAATCAGTTTTGCAATATTAAATTTTTCATTATAAAATATTTCAATTCAACCTTTCCAGATACACAAAATGTAATTGACAAGGGATGAACATTTTCCGCATCGCAATAATTATGGAAAGTATTAGAAAAGCTTTGACATTTTCGCGTTTAAATTAAAACTCCAGAGAAGCGAATCTAATTACCGTCGCATGCAGGTTGTGTCACTAACAATAAACCTTCTCGGTTTTGCGCTTAAAGCGGCCACACACTAATTGTAATTGAAGTTTGAAAAATTCATTGGTAATTTGTTTTTTTGAGGGATTTTTTCTTATAAACATTTTCTTTTGTTTCTATTTAACGCGAAAACCCTCTTTGAATTGTTAAAATATAAACACCGTATACAGGGTGATTCATTAGTGAGAAAAAGTTCATTACATGATTATTAATACATGAAAATAACCGGTCAAATGCGGTAAGATTCGCGCACGTAGGGCTCCGTACCATTATCTATAATAATATAACCCAATATCTTCTGTAAGTTTCTTGTGGCATTACTTATTCTTTTTATCTTATTTTTTTGGGGAATCAAACCACAATAACTAATAAAAACGAAACCAAAAAATGAAGAACAATCTTCAAAAAATTGAATATATCAGATATCTTGTAAATGCGACAAATAGTGTTTAGGTGAAACATCTAGACCATTGAAAGTCCGAATAAGTGAACATAAAAAGTATATCAAAGATGGGGAGTTCTTTAAGTCAGGTATTTACAAACATGCTTGGTAAGAGGGGCATCAAATTCAATGGGATTCGACAAAAATAATATTGAAAGAGCCCAATAATAAAAGACAAAAAATCAAAAAAAGTGCTTTAATACAACTGAATGCAGATAAATGTGTAGCTAGTATTTCAGCCGAATGTAGTCAAATTTGGTTACCAATGTTAGAAAGAGAAATTTCCAATAATCAATTACCTGCGTTATCAGGATAGCATCATAAGTTTTTATCCAGGTTTTCTTATGATTTATCATTGGAATAGTTTTTAATTGATACACACTTCAATACACAAAATTACCAAGCTGATTTATACATATTTTGAAAACAAAAATAATCATACGCAAAAAGTAACAACAAACGCGTTTTATTAACATTTCCAAAATAAGCGAAAAAAGCGCTATCCCAATAAAAACCGTACCTGGAACGTACACTTCACTGGATTTTATTTCTAGTATACTATCATATCGTTAGAATGTCATAAAATAAAATATTTTATTTCACATTTTACCAGAGATGTGATCTACTATGAATGGACCTTAATAAAAATTGACAACAAAGTTTTGTAGTCTTTAACTTCAAAATATTATTGATTGTCTAGTAGTCATATTTTTTTCGTTGTGTCAGATAGGGACCAAAAATTATTTCATTACCTAAATGAAAAACATTATTGTGGTTTGATTCCCAAAAAAATAAGAAAAAAAATATAACTCAATATCCTGCTGTAACTATTTCCTTATGGATGACATCAGGCTGTTTTTTAAAAATCACGTTTGTTGTAAGTGAGATCGCTTAAATATTAAATTTAATTCTTGTTTTAGTATTTGCTGTTATAGTGGCATCAGAAATACATCATTTGGGAAAATTTCAACAGTCTTACTATTACGATTCATGAATTACAGCCTGGTGACAGACGTATGGACAGCGAAGCCTTAGAAATAGGGTCCGTGTCTTACCCTCTGGGTATGGAACCCTAAAAACACATGGGTAATTATAAAATACAACAAAGCATATCTTTGTAGACATACATCTTGAGCACTTTCAATATGTATTTATTAATATATAACATACCTACCTTCGCTACTAAAACATTATTATACTTACTACTTGTTGCACGACCTGCTGACTTTTGTTATGTAAAATACGTTTCTGTTCAGCTCTTACCTTGTTGAGAATGCGAGTTTTTATTACCTATTAAACAAAACAACTGTCTTTGATATCTACATTGCTTTCGGTACACTTTTTTTATTCGATAAAATCGTGAGCTGATCATTGTGCTTTACCTTGAACCAGTTCACTTGAATGCGTACTTTAAGTACTATATGAATAAACAAATATGCTTTTATAGAAGAATATTCATACCTTTACTCTATAATTATGATATTATAGGCTGGACAAATTTTTAAACCTAAACAAATTAAGAATGAGTAACGGTTTGAACTACGTCACTGGGCATTGAGAGTAATTAGATTTCATATGTTTAAATAATGTTGTTTACTGTAATTGTACATGGGTATGTTATTTACGCTAGCAGCAAAGTGGAAAGTAAACTAATTTTAACTTAAAAAGATGAGTGGGCCACATGGTACCATTGGATTTGGATTGGATTTTTTATTCAGTATCTTTTCTTTGAACAATCACTGAATGTTGGTGGATGAAGTCATGTTTTTATTAAAAGCACACGAAGAAACTTGGAACTGTGACAGAAATAAAGAGAAACAGGCAGAGCGCGCTGCGCTGCATAAATTTAGCCGCTGGACATATTTAAAAACGTTTGACAAACTGATATTTTTATCCACATTTGTAAAAGTAAACAAATTTATAACCATTTATATATAAAATATTTAAAATCTTACCTTAAGCTGCTATCCTCCACGTCAGGTTTCCGACCATTGTTTGCATCTTTTGATAAGCTGTAGGTCTTCTTTTTCTTCTTTTTTATGCACAAAATACTAGTGGTCAACATTGTGATGATTTAATACGCGATAACTACGTGATAAATAAACAAACTGTAAATTGCATGTGAGTTATATTACTTGTCGATGTTTTCGATTAACTTCTTATTGAAAAAATAAACTCCGTTGAACGAAACTGAAGAAAATAGTCGCGGCATCACTAATGACTGATCTTAATTGGAAATTAAATTAAAATCGAGCGTTTCCGATCGAATGGCGGCTGGAAAAAAAAAACAGAAAATTGTTAATAAAAGTGTTGAGACTTAGTTAATATAAAGAAACAGAAACAGAACAAAATTGATTATTTATTGAATGATTCTCAAGTGCAGAACAATATTAGTATGGATGACTAAACAATTTATACATTGAGGCAACAATCCAGCTCGGAACCCGTCAGCATGTAAGAGATAACTAGATAGAAAGCAGGATGTTTAAGCTATATATCTTTCTCTAATAGCACAGGCAGAGACAGAAAAACCTCTGACCGTCTGTATCTTCCTTTCTCACCGGAGCTCAGGACATTCCCACTTACATAGGGCCCTATAACTTGTTGCCTCTATCTGTTATTTCCGAGGTTATCTCTATGGTATACCCACAGCTTATGGACTGTTCCTCTAATGCCCGTTCAAAGGTACAGTTGCTGTTTGGGGAGGTTATTGTTTTTAAAGGCTTGCATAGCTGTTAGTGCTTCTTGAGAATATAAAACAATTAATTTGCTATCCTATATGATATATGATATTATAAAGTACTTTGTTATTAAATTTATTTTAGGTAGCTTTAGGTACATTTTATAAGATTTTTATTTGTTATAGATCAGATAACTATTGATAATTGATAAACAAAAATGTATATAAACAAGGTTTTTGGTTGTAACAAATTCAGTGTCAACTGAATTAATAATAATGAAGTTACTTTTGTGTATTTTTTCTTTAGTTGCAGTAAGTACTGCTTCATCACCCGCCCTCAATGAAAGTAAGTAACAATAAATCAATTTTTAGCAATATATGAAAATAATATTTTATATCCGTATCTTTAACCCATCAGCACGAATAGCTTCTGGCTGCTCTTTTGTCGTCTCAGAGTTATAATTTTGTTAAATTCTTCAGCAAAAGCTTCCATTTTACAGCACACATGCTGCATTTTATACCAACAAGCTCCCGCTGTTGCTGAAGGTATTCTATGGTTTCTCTGTAAAAGTATAACTTTTCAAAGAAATTGGTTACGGAATTAAGCAACAAGAAGGAATGGGATCTAAATACCATTACCAGACTTGGAAGGAATGCCATTCAATGGTACACAGACGGCTCAAAAGCAATAGAAGGAACTGGGATAGGAATGTTCGGGCCAGGAACCAAACACTCTGAAAGCTTGGGAAAAACCCCAAAATACATACAGACATACATGATTTCTCTGTGATCTAGTTCAACCGCAAAACTCTTTGTCTATTTCTTTAGCTCTTCAGGAATATTCCAGCAAACTCCTGAGCCTATTTTCTTCTCTTTCCTTAATTTTCCTCTTCTTCAACCCAAAAAGCACTTCTACCAGATCACTAAACTCTATTATTTCCTTCACTTCTTTATCCAAACCTCCACTCCATTTCGGTGTAAAAGGGAATATCCTTAAACTCCTTCGAAAAATAGATCTAAAGTACCTACTAGTCTTTGAAACTTTCCAGGTTTTAAAACTAATTAGTTTTCTTCTCTTACAGCTGAACTAGGTGGCTGCACCATCAACTCCTACAATGAGGTTGATAGCGTAGTCAGCAGCTGCAAAACAATTAGTGTTGGTAGTTTTGCCGTACCTGCTGGTACTACTCTTAAATTGCATTTGCAAGCTGGTACAGTATTGACATTTACCGGGTCCTTAACTTTTGCATATACCGAGTGGGATGGACCTTTAATGTGGATCAAGGGTGATAAAATTACCGTACAAGGAGATAGCAGTAAGAAATATATTTTTTTAGATAAAACTGTGTGGAACTTTTTAGCTTTTCTTGGGGGTATATCATCTTTGAGATTCTCAAATTCCAAATGAATTATTACTTTGTAGTCTAAAAAATTATTTTTATAATTATTTAGATCATTTGATTAATGGCCAAGGAAGTCTTTGGTGGGACGGTTATGGTGATCATAGTAGCAAAAAGAAGCCCAGTCTGATGTTGATCCAAGCAACTGGTAATTCCGTTTTTAAAGGAATTAAAGTAAAAGATTGCCCCCATACTTGTATTGGTATTTCTGATTCCACTGATGTCACACTTCAAAACTGGATTATAGATTGCCAGAATGGGGATTCTGTGAGTATTTCGATAAAGTCAAAGATTTTTCGTTCTACCTCTATAGAAAATAAACGCTTACCTCTTTGGGGTCAGGAAGAAAGCTCATGCTTTCCTTCCCAGTGACTTTTAGAGTGTGAAGTGGAACACATACTTAGTTTACCGACTTTTTTACGGACAAACCATTGCTCGGACGGAAAAAACGCAGGAAACCTTTTTGGTTGCAAAGCACTCCCCCTACACGGTGGTATTTTTTATTTTTTTCTACCTTCCTCCCAGCGCGAAATATTGAAAAATTTCGAAAAAAAAAGTTTTTCGATCTTTCTTTCTAATTTGGGAAATCGATAGACCGGTAAACTTTTTTTTATATTACCTAATCTACATACTCTAAGGTACTAATGAAAAAAAAATCAGCCGTGTATTACTTGTAGTCGTTACTCCTATCGTCTGGCCTATAATTCCTTGTGAAATATATGATACCGACATAAATACAATGCAACATTTAAAACTGATAGAAGTTATGTATTAGGTAATCAATACTCATGGAAACAATTTGAATATAACAAATTGTAATCAACATTTTGCAGTTTCTTGGTATATTGAACATGTTTTAAGCATCTGGAGAGGAGATTTTATATCCCATTACTGACAAACGTCACCAATCTATCTCTAATTAACTTATATTTTAGCAAGGAGGAGCAAATACTGATGGTTTCGATATTGCCAAATCTAGCAAAATTACAATTAAAGACACAGTTGTTTGGAATCAAGACGATTGCATTTGCGTTAACCAGGGTCAACATTTATGGTTCCAAAACATGCAATGTACCGGAAGCCATGGTTTGAGTATGGCAGCTGGAATCTATCAAAGTTATGCCGACAACACCATCCATAATGTTACATTCAGAGATTCTGTAATTCAAAATTCGAAACTTGCCATACACATCAAAACTATTGCTGGGGATCAAAAAGGAGAAATTTCCAGTATTACATACGACAATATAAAAGTATCAGGTAATTGTTTTTGATCTGGTAACTTATCTAATGGTATTGGCACCCTAAACTTATTATGATGATTAAATTTTAATCTTGACAGTAGCTTCTAATCTTATTAATCTCTTGTTAAACCATCTATAAATACATTTCAATGAGACGATAAGAAAATTGAAGCTTCTAATAATAATAAATTTAAGATTAGGTTGTATAAATACCATAAAATTTTTTAAATTAATAATCTACTAATTAATGATTGTAAATCATCTTTTCTATTTCAACAATGACAATGTGAAAATTTCGACAGGTATTTCTTCCTATGGTATTAACATTCAACAAGATTACACTAACGATGGTTCCACTGGAAACCCAATGGGAAATATCCCGATTACTGATTTATGGATAAATAATATTTATGGAACTTTACAAGGAACCTACTCAACTGCCATTTACGTTCTATGCGGCTCAGGAGGGTGTGGTGACTGGCATTGGTCCAACATTAATTTACAAGGAGCTTCAAGACCAAATTCTTGTAACTATGCACCCAGCGGATTTACTTGTTAAATAAAAATAAATAATTAAGAGTTTTTGTTTTATTCAAAGATCGTAGCTGACATAATTGTCCATGTTGTCCTTTTGGTACGCTCCAGGTATATAGATTTTTTTTAAAAGAGCCGTCCCTTCGCCGGTACCATCTCAGCCTCCTGGGTTTATTGTGGATACTCCTAGTGTTTTGACTACAGCCTATTCAGCCAATCTGTTCCCTGTATGAGCTCATACAGGCTCTTTGCTGGTTGGTTTTGGAAGTCTTCTGGAGTCTTCTGGGGTCTTCCATACAGTTTCTGCGTCTCACAGTTGCATGGTATATGCAGAGCTGTTTCGGTATCCTTTTTGCATCTCCTGCATGTAAGCTCTCCGTTATAAAGCCCTATTTTGTTTAGGTGCTTCTTTGTGGAAAAGTGTCCCGTAAGTAGCCCCGTTATGGTGCGTAGTTTGCTCCTGCTCATTGAGAGCAGTTCTTTCGCTACTTTTTCTCAGCCGAGATATCACCCTAGAGCTCTGGTTTGCTTTAAGGGCAGCTTGACTGTCATTGTAGGATCCTAATCGGCCTATTGTTGTAGGCTCTCATTTTATTTGCGCACATGCAAGTATTCCAAGTGAGACGATTCCTTCATATTTGCTCGACTTGCTGTATATGCCCGCTTCGGTGCCGAGTTCATTCGCTATATATATACCTATATAATCAAAAAAAGATAGTCGAGTCGATATCTAATTTGTTCAGTTCGCATCCTGAGACAGCTGTTTCGACCTCTTAGGTCTCATCAGTCAGGCTTTCGAACTGATTTTATATCATTAGTTGTCTTCAAGACATGAGTGGAGTTGGTGGTAGAAAGACCAACAAAGTTTGGTCGGCCATCTATGTACAACAAGACAAATCTCTTGCGTAGTGGTTGAAATACCTATACCTTTTCCACACCCATCTTTCATATATAGATTATTTAGTGAATAGAAGCGTTCAAATAGTATATTTTAATACGAGTCCAGGAAATAGGCTTCTCCCGTTTATTTATTTAGAGTTAGCACCGAATAAAGAGCTGATAACTTCACCAAGGATATAGTTTTGCAAGAATTAGCCCTTTTAACAATAACTAACAGATTACTATGCAGTTTATAAACACCCTTAGGAGTATCTTCTAGGGAGTTTTCAAAGTTTGGAAGGTAAACAATTTACATATGATATTATTAAGCTCTGCTTATCACAAATTCCTTAACACTGGGTGTTGACTCGTGTAGCCAGGGAGTTTTGGAGAACGTCAAGTAGAATCATGTGTTTTGTACCTGATCAATGTAATATAGGGGATAAGAATATATTTATCTAGGATATACTTCAGCTACTACAAACAATTTCAAGATATTTAAAAAAATCTAGAGCAAGTAATCAATCAAGATCTATCAAGGTTATCTTATTTTCTTAATAGGTAGGTTGTTATCAAATGTTCTTGCTGCATCTACTTATGGATCGATAAATATAGAATCAAATTCTTTATTAAATTTAGTTATCAGTTTACTGATATTACAAGCATTTTTTTATAAGAAAATTTGCTTAAAATAAAAAACAAAGAAAGTGACAATGAAATTTGTTGGTAGATTTCTTGAATTCAGCATCTTAAAATTGATAAGAAGACAAGATCCAAGCAATGGGAACTGTTCAATTAAAAAAATAACAACTTAACGGTGGATGACACCAACAAACCTGGTCTCTCTTTCTTTGGCTAGCCTTCAAAAGTTTTTTAAACAGTCCGATTCAGGAGCCAGCTTCTTGTAATAAAATACACAGTACATAAAATTGATTGCATTGTTCTATTCAGAAAACAAAACATACAAAAACTCCGATATTTCTTACTTAGAATAAAATTAGTATTCATAGGATAATCGTAATTGAATTGTACATTATTTGAAAAGAAAATGAAGCGGCAGCAGCGACTGGAAATAATATCTCAAGGAAGCGGTACAACACCTTACAGCTATTCGTGCATAAACAATGATATTATTAAACACAATGGAATTATGACAAGCCATAATATGTTCAGTTATAATTCCTACTTATTTTTTGTAACTATAAATCACTGTGGTAGTGTTTTAATGTACAGTTATCGGTGTGGTGACAATATTATTTATATTTATTTGAAAAATAGTGTGAATTTTGTGATTTTTATTTCGATTATTAACAGTCAACTTTTGAGAAAATGCTTCTTCCTTTCAGTTCTATTTTGTCTTCCTTCATTTCTATGTGTATTTGTCTCTGGTCTGGTCCAAAAAATTAATTAACACTTAAAAGAATTTAAAGCCAGGTTTTCTTTCCCCTACACGTATTTACCACAAAGCATTAGTGCCGTTTTAATTATACAACCTTCCAGCAGCGCAGAAAGGTGCTTTTAAAATTGTTTCAACAATAAGCTTACGTGTCCGTAAATCTTTCATTGTCACAGTATTTGAGGAATCTTAATTAGAAGAGAATATAAAAGTATGAGGTTAACACTACGTTGATCGTTTTTGATGGTTTTTAACTTGTTGAATACGTTCATTGGTTAGATATTCAGTTGTCGTAGAAACACATTCATAGTATTTAAATATATCGAACTGAACTAATTGCTCTTGTTGTTTGGAAAAAGTTTGAACGTCGTCTGACAGACAAGTACACTGTCAGTTCTCGATATATTATGAACGTACTCGTTATGTCATCAGTCATTTTTGGTTGAGCGCGAATTTCAAACTAATGGCATATTTATTCAAACAATTTTATCTTGATAGATAATTTCAAGCAGCAAATACGTTGAAGACAATCTCCTGGGTGTACAAAATTATGCTGCACAAGTTTTTGTTGAACTACTATCCCTGAATTCTCAAAATATTTGAATTTGTCCATTATTGAATAGAATAATAGAAAAAAATATCAACCACTAATAGAGAAATTCAACTTCATAGCTAGTAGAGGAAAAAATGTGTTACGACTTCAATTTAAAAATTGTATCTGACAATGCCAACATCAACAATAGCCTCATCTTGTTTGTTTGTTCAAAAAAAAAGTCAAGGTCGATCACAAGAAAATGAGGTACTTAATTACAACTATGATAGATTGTTTTTTTTAAACGACAGGAAATGAAATGTTTTTATTTCAATTTTAGAATTGTCTTCCTAATATTATATTTAATTATGTCTTAAAATTTTTAGTTTCGTGGGAAAAAACAGAATAACTAATACTCGTATTTTAATAAACAACAATTATAAGAATTTGACAGGGATGAATTTAAGGATCATTAAAATAATTAAATGGAAAATAAAATTAAATTGATTTAAGAAGACATTTAACGAGAAAATACAGGGTGATCATTCGAATTCCGACACATTTGAATAAACGAATAATAATAATATTCTACAAATTATTACCTACATTTAGAAGCTACAAAATAAAAACTGTGTACGTTTTTCAATTAAAAAATTAAGTGCCATTTAAAATATCTGGTGCAAAAACTAACCGTCGACGAGTAAAGTTAATGTATACGACGTTAATTAAATTGAATATATCTTTCGCTATCTTCTTAATTAACTAACTAACAAGCAGTCATCAACCGCAACAAAATAACAAATTAGTTCCGAATGACATGCGATATTGTCGCCTACACGGCACATCATAAACTACACACAGAACTTGCAAAATTTTCTTATCACCTATTTTTTTACCCACAATTTGAACCAAAGCAGTAACAAACGATCTGAATTTTCGTTTCGAGAGCAGAAGGGGGTTACTCTCTTGGTTACCAGAATAAGCATTGATCAAAGCACAAGCGGTTCATACTCGCTCTTTGTTTTTCTCATTGGATTTATCAGTTAGGCTTGTCTTTGTACTATCGGTTGGCATGGGCGTGCCCACACGTGATTGTTCCCATCTCTGTTACCAAGATTACGATTTGAATTTGAAATAACTGAGTCTTCCCGCACTTTCGGGATATTTCATATGTATAGTTAATTTACGAAAAAAAGACGATGACGTTGCAAAACAAAATATTGTGATGTTGCCAAACTGTAGTTTTTTTCTTCACTTAACGAAAACTAAAGTAGTCAATCTAATGTTAGATTGACTCTTAATAATAATGAATACAAATAGCTAATACTATTACTTACGTGTCTTACAGCCGTAAGAGGGGAGGAGCGGGCCCTCATTTCGGCATTCTCGTTCAAAATAGCTTAACAAAGATGTAACCATCTCTTAACATTCACTCTGTTCAGCTGCTTTGGCATTTTATTAACTACACACTGCAGATTTGCCTAAATAATTAGTTATGAAAATAACTGTTTTTTTAATCTTAAAGAAAGAATGAATTTGAAAGCACCAAAAAAACTTGTAAATATTGGACGATGATCGAATGTCAATAAACGTCAAAACAAACTGGGTAATTTCAACAGTTGATCTGACAACGTCTTGCCAACGCGTTAGCTGTAAATTGTCCTGGCTGTTGAGGATAACTTGTATTTACAGTTGGTAAATTAATATTTATTCTGATATTAAGCAGGAAAGTAACTAAAAATGACATCATCGTCTTTTTATCATAAAAATCCTATAACAATTAAAAGTTTTCATTCTTTCCTTTTTAAATTCGCCCATCTTGCCCACCCTGCTGTGCCGCTACTGCAGGTTAGATTGGTCATATATTTTAGTATTTTTTATTGTTTTTTTCTAAAACCTTGAAATCTATAACCAATATTTGTCAAATATGCTTCGTCAGCAAACAAATAGATTAAACTTTATACCAAATTAACTCAAAATTAATTTATAATAATGAACGTCCTTAGACACATGACCCTGATTAGTGTATGTACAAAAAAGCCGATACGGTCTATTTAATCCCAAAATGCGTAATGGAAATCCGTCGCAAAACTGATATTAAATTCCATTTGTCCGATGCCAAACAGTAATTAAAATATTGGTTGAACTTTTGAATCTAGAAAATCGATTAAATGCCTGTTGACGAAGCCGGCTATTGGAAATATTTACATACAATTATCTTCAATTGAGAGATATTTGTTTTTTTTTGTCAAAGTTAGCGTGTAAATTAGAATTCAGTTCGGTGATGTTTGGACAAATATTTAATTTTTAAATTGAAGCCTTCATTTATTTATTGCGACATGATAATACAGTTTAATAAAAGTACTGAAGATTTTTTTGTGAGGGCATATTTTTGAGAAGATTTATGTCTTAATCTTCCATCACATCTCGATTGCACGTCTTTAGATAAAATTGATTAAGCATAAGTATAATGTAATACTTTAACAAAAAAGTATTATCACTGTTTCCTAATATTGTCGTATTTAATAAAACGCGTAAGTTTTGTAAAATATTCTTTTTAAGACCGACCAGAAAATGTACAATTTCTGGACAATTTTTCGTCCAGAAAATAACGTTTTGCCGATCAAGACCGAAAAATGGACGCCAGGTACTGGAAAAAGCTTTTGCCGGTCCCTGACGTCCATTTTGTTTTCATTTTACCAATCGCTCTTTTATAATACAATCACAGAATACACCATCCCAAGAAGAAGCGAAGCTTGTGCTATTTCACAATTCATTTTCTGAGTGCGCATGTCTGACGTTAGGTAACGTCACATTTTTCATAACCTTCATATATCAGTTATGAAAAGTAGTTATGTAAAAACTTTACGTAACTGTTTATGTTTCAACATAGAGATACCACATGAGTTTCAAAGAATAATTTATTAATTAGGTAGGTACTGTCAAAACTGACAACTATTTCATTATTTAAACTGTACAATTAACCCATTATTTTAATTCAATAGTATTTTGAGATTTATAAACATTGAAAACATTATTCAGGACACAGTTATTCAAAGTAAGTCAATTTTCTGGGTGAATACATCATAGTAACAATACTTTTAACACCATTTGATTCCACTTCAATATTATCATTGTAATTGAAGATTTTATTGAATATTATGAAAGCGCGGAATTAGATAAAACGTTGTACGTAAACACGTTATGAAGAGAGCGTCATTGTTCAACACGCGTAATTTACAGAACTCGCTAGCGCTCGTTTTGGCAAATATTACGCTTGTTGAACAATATCGCTCTTTTCATAACTAATTACGTAAATATCTATTACAAAATTACATTAGTGATGGCGCCAAAAAGTTGTGCAATTCGTGGCTGTCATTCAAGTGATGGATGAATAATTGAAAAACACTCTGTAAGCTTGGGAAAAACCTCAAGTATCTTTCAAGCGGAAATCCACGCCATAAGAAAGTGCGCCCAGTTCAATATTGATAAAGGATACAGAAGACAAATGATTATCATAATGTCGGATAGTCAAACAGCCATTAAAGCACTGAGGCGAACTAGGCGAGAACAATAAAGTCACCTTACTATGGATTCCAGGACACACTGGAATAGAAGGAAATGAAACGGCAGATGAACTAGAAAAGAGGGGGACTGAAATACCTTTCTGGGGCCTCAACCCTTTCGCGGAATCAGCTCCAATGTAATATTGGAAGAAATAGGTGAAGCCGAGAAAAAGAGAAGATCAGACCATTGGAAAGATCTAGTAGGGCTTATACAATCAAATGCTGTTCTGGGTGACTACAGCCTGTTGAGATCAAATGAATGCATGAGTCAAAGTAAAACTGCGCTAAGAGTTTTACCAGGGATCCTAACGGGAACAAGAAGAATGCAGATTTTGTGGCATGAAAGAAGAAACCTCCATCCACATACTTTCCAACTGCACAGCACTTCTGAATCCTAGAGCACAGCACCTGGGAAATTACTGGGTAGGAGAGGAACATTAACCTAAGATGAAGCCTGCAGCCTTCCTAAAATTCCTCCGGGAAATAGGACTAAAGGAGCTACTAGCTTCTGAGACTCTCCTCAAGGGGGCACAATAGATCTTTTAGGTTTTAGTGAATGTCACCCCAAAATACATACATACATACTTCACTCTTTATGTAAAAAAACGTCGAAAACGAGTTTGGTACTGCTGTAATACTTATTAAGTAATTTGAATCACCCTATATACGGTAGTGTTAAATTTTGTAGTGGATACTTTTAAATCGCGTTGAAAAAAATTCAGTTATTTACCGATTTAGATCAATATCTCGGTTATTAATTGTTTCTTTAATGTATTTAATTAGTATATCCAATACGTTTCCTTGATATTGTTTAATCTGTCTTGCGTAACTAAGAGCAGCACACTGGCGCAAAGTGACCGTAATGAATATAATATCGGTTAGTGCACCAACACGAAACATTCAATTAAATCTGACACAATTTCGATCGTTAAAATTTTTTAACTGGTTATTTTTTCGAGATAATATATAGAAACGAGAAACGATAGGTAATTAACAGAGAAACTAATAATTTTTGTTCTTATTTTTTGTAGCGATTAAAAAGTTATTTCAAGCAAATCTAGAATAATAATTCACTTTAAAAAAAAAACGTTAAAAAATTGCAAAATGGGATTCTTTTGGAACGAAAAATCGATTAGTTGACTCAGTTTTTTTCAAGGGTACACTCATTTGTCTTGACATTTTCGAAAACAACGCATTTTCAACTTAAAAAGTATTATACAGGGTGTACCAATCTTACGACAAACTTCGGTATATGGGTTATTTTAAGAGATATCAAAAAATATTATTGACAAAAATAGTAGATGTGCATTTTTTTTCTTCAACGTACAACAAGCTACAGAGCGTTGATTTACCTACGATTTTCACATAAACGTGTCCATATTTTTTGAAGGACTTTGTATAACGTGGCAAAACCTCATATCAAAAGCTTCAAAAAAATGTAACCAATCCGAATTCGTTATAATATACAGGGGTTCCCATTTGAAAAATCACATGTTTGGTTTGTAACGGAGTTATTCATCACTCCGTATAGTTCGATATAATTTCAAAATATGGACCTTCAACACATCTACTATTTTTGTTGATGATATTTTTTGATATCTCTTAAAATAACCAGTATACCGAAGTTTGTCGTAAGATTGGTACACCCTGTATATGTTAGAGACACCTGAAAATGCGAATATATACTTTATTCAACTTCATAAAAGCACAATCCAACTAAACTTTTCCCATAAATCCCACTGATAAGTCTACGACAGTCCCCTTGGCCGTGGCTATTCAACTTAGCCTACGTAAACTTAACTTTACCACAAAACTATCAATATTGAACTGACATTTTATGAGTGTCTCAAAATACCAGTCTACTGGAAAAAAAATTACAAAAGCGTAACTTGTAGGGTTTTATGAATCATCAATGTAAAAGTAGTGAAATTATTCGAAAAACCACTTTTTGAATAACAAAAGTATGAATATTAAACTAAAATTTTAGGAGAATATTCTCAAAAGACCAGTCTACTGGCAGAGTAACTTGAAGGGATTTACGAATCATCAATGTAAAAGTAGTGGAAATATTCTAAAATCTACATTCAGGATTTAAAAGGTACTCATTTCTCAATTAATGGAATAGTTAGAATGTTGTGATGGCCACCAATCAATTCAGGGTAAGTTTTACAAAACAAAGTGAAGTTATTTCCAAAATCATATTTTGTCCCTGCTTCTTTCACAAAAGTAGCAGAATTTACAAGGGCAGTAGTATTGGCAATGTTGTTATTTTACACCCGCCTATACTATCCGAATGTGAATTCTAGAGACCCCCTAGCATACAAACAAATTTTTAACAACAATCAATGCCAGTCATTATTTGAGAATGAATTTAAACGTTATTCGGTGAAATTACGTTGTGAAAACAAGAGTTAACGAAGCTTGTTTATAAACAAATAGATCACTATCTAACATGCTACGCAAATCGTTTTACATTATGTTTATTTTATTCAACCGGCGTATGTAAAACCACACCAAT
Organism: Galerucella calmariensis; assembly: GCA_910591675.1. Classification (NCBI taxonomy): domain Eukaryota; kingdom Metazoa; phylum Arthropoda; class Insecta; order Coleoptera; family Chrysomelidae; genus Galerucella; species Galerucella calmariensis. Next base: position 175,751 of record CAJUYG010000374.1, on the reverse strand, counting down.
AATAATTATCAACGAATATAAAAAAAAGATAAAATCTTAATCGAATGTGAAATGTGGGTATTCTATGCTCATATTTATTTAGAAATTCATTTACACTGTTGAAGTGAAATTTTTCTTTGGGCGATTATTATGGGAAAGCTCTAGCCACGCCATTTATCCGTCACAAGCATAACTAAAGCTTTATTTTTATTATTTTATTTTATTATTCCGTCATAGCAACATTCCAATTTGGCAGAATGACCAGAATTTACCGAGAGACGATAATAATAATAATAATAAATGCTTTTATTGGCCAAACATACAGTGCATATAGGTAAAGATATACATAAAAGGTTCATTATGTTACACAGCAGTTTGCCAAATGGCAGGGTTCAAATTTCTTGGATAAATCAAGAATTTGCTCTTCCACTCAACCAGTTGAATATACACTATAACTATGAATATAATTCAAAAATAAAGACAAACTACAAAAAAAGTCAAAAAATAATAAAAAAAATAAGAATAAACTAAGAATAAAAGAATAAAAAAGAATAAAAAAACCGTGAGAGATCCATTACCAAGAAAAAAGAATTACAAATCCATTATCATTTATTATTAAAATTTTGTGCAGAAACCAGAAATTATAGGATTTATTACAAAGAAAATAATAATACTATTTCATATGAAACCAAAACCAAACCAAAACCAAGACCAAAAGTCTAAGCAACACCAACAAGAAATATTGAAAAATCTACAACTGATAACTATTTCGATATTAAAAATAACGAAACAACCACCAACCCCCAACTCCCAAACACCCCCCATCAAAGTGGAACCACCCAGGAGCCCTCAGCCCCACTCAAACTAATTATATTTGTAGACTCCACAAAGTAAGGGTCCAAATAGTAAATTCAAAGAAAAGAAAATTAATATATATAGATAAATATAGGTATCCATATTCTATTTCTGTATCATCTCTCACCGAATTGAGATTTTAATGATGATTGGGTACGGGGATAACTGCAGAAGTCAAGTTGAAGTGGCAAACTTATTTAATCACAGGTATCCCGAATTGCCTAATATTTCACAAAGTACTGTGTCTAAAATTCATGCACAATTCAGAAAACTTGGACATGTCAAATCATTGAAAAGAAAACCACACTTCGTTAAAGATGATGTGAAAGTGAATATTTTGTTAAGTGTCGAAGAGAATCCAACTTCAAGTACACGTCAAATTGCTCGTGAGAATGATGTTAGTCATACAACTGTTCTAAGATGTCTTCATAAAGAAAAACTTCATCCCTACAAATTAACTTTTGTGCAGGAGTTAACAGAAGACGATCCAGATCGTAGAATGGATTTCTGCGAAAGATGATGAATGAGCTGAACAGAAATGAGATAGCTCTTGGTACCATTCTTTTTTCTGACGAATTCACATTGAATGGAGAGGTAAACCGACAGAACTGTAGATATTGGTCAGCAGAGAATCCTAATTGGAATGAAGTTATTCCTGCGTTGGCAAACTTATATCCCAACGCAATAGATCCTAGAACCTTACTGTGGAAATGAAATAGCAGATGAACTAGTAAAGAGGGGGGCTAGCTCACCCTTTTGGGTCCATTGAAAGGATCTAGTAGAGCTTGGAATATCAAAGATTCTTCTGGGCTACTACAATCCGTTGACAGCAAGTGAATGTCAAGTCCAACTAAGAGTTTAAACAAGACATATTATGGCCTAAATGGGCACCTGATAAAGCGCTAAATATTGGAGGAAGAAGAATGTAGACTCAGTGACATGGAAGAAGAAACCTCCATCCACATACTTGGAAATTTCACAATAAGTTTAAAGGAGCAACTAGTTCCTCTGGAATAGATCTTTTAGGTATCACTGAATGTCAACCCAATATACAAACATACATAAATAAATTTTTGTCGATATTTGTAGCACAGCCTACGTATGTCTATTTAAAATCTTACTAGTGTTCAATATATAAATTTATTGTAATTAATATATTGGGTAACTAACAACATGCTTTTGCGAGCACGACCATTATACGAGTATTACATACACAACCTATTTGGAATATTACATCGAAATGTTCAATAAATCATTCCAATTTGAATAATAAAAGTTCTATTTATATAATAGTTAAATGCCGAATGGAAAAACAATTTAATATGTGTATTAGTTTTTTAAAACGAATATGAATCTGTATAGATATATCAAATTCGGTTTATATTAATTATGGATCATCAATATTTATTAATCTATCTATTTATATAATTTTTTTATTTATTTTCTATAAATATACAGGGTTTTTAGATGTGTGGGCTACTATTCATGTATTAGTCCAATAAAAAAGACTGACCTCCTAACTAGAGATATATGGTACCCATATATCAACTGTCGTGAATTATGGTTCATAATACACTGCAGTGTATTATGGTTCAATATGAAATAAACTATTAAATCTGTGTATTTTGCCCAGGGAATTTGTTTCTGACATATATCGTATCTATAAAATATTGTAATTTTTAGTATTGATACTTTTCATAACGATATTTTCTAATATTAAGTATTTCAAACATTTATAACGGTACGTTGTATTTATACTTTCTACAGTATCGCCCATCTCTATATATGTCAAATTATTTGAAGTAGCTGCCACAACATTTTGAGGTTAGTAATATGCCAAATCGCTACTGACTTTTATTTATTAATAATACTTCCGGAAATCAATCTGATAATTGACGGCTTTACTGACGGTTGGCGATAAAAAATATTTTTATTATTTATTAAGCTGAAATTTGTAAAAAGTTAAGCGTTACCCCCCTAATTTAGTGGGTCTAAAATTTCGAAAAAATATGGCAAATTCATAGATTTCAAAAAACTCTTGGTCTATGATCCTGAAACAGCAGCCAGATTATCAAAAAACTAGTAAATAGCATATCAATAATAAGTACCAGCACTTATGCAATAGTTTTTTTTATTTAAATAATTAACAGCACCTGCCCATTTATTATTAATCCATTTTATAATATAACAATGAAACCTTTTCTTCGTCCAACACAATAACTAACAATCTATTAATTTATTCAGTGTGTTTAACCTTAAGTTTGAACTAATTTGAAAAGTATTTCTACGCAAGGACGGTCAAATCAAAATGATTCACGACATACTTCCATATACAAGCAACATTATACCTATAAATACATGTTGCTACCATATACCATATACTTTGGTTATTTCAAACCACTATAAAAGCGGTATTTAAATACTGTGCTAAGAGCTTAAGGTTTATACTTAAGGAGAATCCAGTTAATAATGTAAAACAAAGAGGTCAATTTTAATCTGGAAATGTATCATTCACCAATTCAATTTAAATCGATGATAGGTCGTAAATATTAGCAAGTTTTTCAAGAAAAAGAAGAATATATTAATTTACATGGATTTATCTACGACCACCTTTAAAATTAGGCATTTACGAACCAAAAAAAGTATGTGAAATCATACATTATGCATACATGCGTTATGTAAACATAAATGTAAATGTACAGGGTGATTCACGCAAGTATGCCATAGTCGGTGTTGATTTTTTTTAATGAAACACCCTGTATATTTGCATATTTTTGAAATCCTCTTAATGAACCGATTCCAACAAACTAAATAATGTATGGTCAATTATAAATCATACAGGATGAAATTTTTATTTTTACAGTTATTAAACACATACATAAAATACCTGATGTATTTGAATACATTAAAATAAATGCCCAAAATGTTCTCCACCTAGTTGTTGGCAATAGCACAGTCTCCTATAGAACTCCTCCGTAACTTTGTTTAAAGTTTGAGGTGAAATATTCCGTATTTCTGTAGTTATCCTGTCTTTGAGGTCTACAATGCTAGTTAGTTGTGTTGCATATACTTTGTTCTTGAGATAACCCCACAGAAAAAAATCTAACGACGTAAGGTCTGGCGATCTAGCTGGCCACTCAATAGTAACTCTTCATCCAATTCATTTATTGGGGAAGATTTCATCTAAATAAGTTCTTACCATAAAAGAATAATGGGGTGTTGCCCCGTCTTGCTGGAACCAAATATTTTCATTCGGTAGCTAGGATCTATTGCGTTGGGATATAAGTTTGCCAACGCAGGAATAACTTCATTTCTAAGCATATTTAAATATTTTTCAGCTGTCAAATTTCCATCTATAAATATAGGACCAATAATATGGTCGCCTATGATACCGGCCCAAACGTTCACCTTTTGAGGGTACTGAGTAGGTGTCTCACGCATCCAATTAGGATTCTCTGCTGACCAATATCTACAGTTCTGTCGGTTTACCTCTCCATTCAACGTGAATGTTGATTCGTCAGAAAAAGGAGTGGTACCAAGAGCTATCTCATTTCTGTTCAGCTTATTCATCAATCTTTCGCAGAAATCCATTGTACGATCTGGATCGTCTTCTGTTAACTCCTGCACAAAAGTTAATTTGTAGGGATGAAATTTTTCTTTACGAAGACATCTTAGAACAGTTGTATGACATTATTTTCACGGGCAATTTGACGTGTACTTGAAGTTGGATTCTCTTCGACACTTAACAAAATATCCACTTTCACATCATCTTCAACGAAGTGTGGTTTTCTTTTCAATGGTTTGACATGTCCAAGTTTTCTGAATTGTACATGAATTTTAGACACAGTACTTTGTGAAATATTAGGCAATTCGGGATACCTGTGATTAAATAAGTTTGCCACTTCAACTTGACTTCTGCAGTTATCCCCGTACCCGATCATCATTAAAATCTCAATTCGGTGAGTCTCAGTTAAATATTTCATTGTTATGTCGACAAGGAAAGAGTGTTTGACAAAGATTTTACTTTTTCAGTATAAACTGTCAACACATCAACAACTGACAGAATAGAAAACAATCCACATTATTTACCGATTTAAAACAATCCACATTATTTACCGATTTTGTCTAATTATTGGCGTTTTTAGGCAATTTTTGGGTATTCATGATAAAATTCATGGGCGTAGCAGGTTTTGTTCAATATACAAATACGTCTAATGATTAGTTAGTTTAGATTTTTGATAAATCCATATTTAGCTAATTTAAAAAAGTACCAATATTTCAAGTGTAATAAATTATTAATTTTAAAATTTCACCCTGTATAATTCATAATTGACCATACATTATTTGGTTTGTTGGAAACGGTTCATCAAGAGGATTTCTAAAATATGCAAATATACAGGGTGTTTCATTAAAAAAAACACCGACTATGGCATACTTGCGTGAATCACCCTGTACATTTAAATTTATGTTTACATAACGCACAACTCAATTCTAAAGTTGACGTGTCTCGGTGTCTCGGCATTTTTTATAATTTTCTAAAATAATGACATAAAGAATTTTATTCCATAAGTGGTTTCCACACTGAAGAAAATAAAGTGATGGAAAGTGATCCAAAGAACACCAAACACCACAGACAATACGTGTGGCGACAGTTTTTGAGCTTTTGTGCTGAAAAAAATATACATTGGATGAAACAACACAAAATCTTATTTTTGGGTCTTTTTATTTTGTTTGTACCTAACAGCATGTTTTAAAATGGATATTTTGTATTAAAAAAGAAATAGGAATTTAATATTTAAACCAATATTTGTCCCCCGAATTACACTCATTAAAAGGCCCCTCTACCTTCGGTGTCGGGATCTTTCTCCAAAATATTAAAATGAACTGACAACTCGCTGTCATGCAAAATTATCGGTAATATAGATGCACTTACTTACTTCCGAAAATTGATTATCTATTTCAATATTTATTTAATTTGTTTATTTATTGTTTATAACTAAATACGAGCTAATTACCTACCACACAATGAAACTTGTATTATCGAGCAATTAACAATTAACAAAAAGTTTTAGGCATTTTCGAATTATTTTTCAATATTATTAAAATTTTTATTTCATTCATTGTATTATCAATATATAAATCAGGAAAAATATCCCTACAATTCATGGATCATGTAAAATCTTCTTGAATAATAACAATATTATATTTTTTCGTAAATTTATCATATTTCTAATATATGTCAATCTTCCCTCATGGTTTATGAATGTTTTAAAAGCAATATATAATTAATAAATATACATTTTCTCATTATTCATAATTTAAAAAAGAAACTTACCATTACTGCAATCGAAATTAATCCAAACACACCAAATTTCACGATTAATCTATTTTACTATTCGATCGCATAAACTAGTCAACATTATTTTAATAAAAAACAATCACTAACAGTACGATCACCAGTCCCAACCAAAAAAAAAGAAAAACAAACAGAAAAAGTACGTAAAGGAAGCAACACGTTTGATATTCCGAGTGATAACAAGCCCGGAACATAAACAGTCGAAGATCTACCGACTTAGCTCTCGCGGAGCGGAAGGCCAACATTGACTTAAGTCATTTTAAGAAAGGCTACGTTGCATTGCCTCAAGTCCAGTCAGCTGAGATAGCGGGAATGCGAGTTTTTGTAGTTGCCAAGTTTAATATGTTAGAATATAAATTGGGAAAAATATTAATAATCATAAACAGCTCTTTTTTATTTAAACGAATAATAGCTGTTTATGCATAAAAGTTTATTAATATTATGCACATAAAATAAATGTATTTTGCATAACTATTTGCATTTAAAAATTACCTGTTATTTCATTTGATTTTATAATATATTAGAAAATTGAATATTGTAGCAACAATTTATGATTTGGTGGCTTTGTTGTAAAAATTTTTAGTAGTAGGGACGTATCAAAATATTTTACCATTAAAAATATCGATGAATTTCAAATATAACAAAAAACTTGAGAGGTGTCAAGGGACACCCGGATGGAACGAAGTTCCTTTCGATTAATTAGTGAAGGAATTGTACATATACATACACACACCGAAACATTTATATATATATACATATATATAATATGTACTCTGTCTGTCTATTCTTTCATACACGTCATAGATGCGCGGGACTTTGTAAACACAACAACAGAGTGTATATATATATATATACTCTCTCGACTTCGTAAACACAACAGCGTATAGGTTAGAACACGCACGGCCTGCTAAATACATATGTTCTGAAATTGTAATATTAAAATATGATTTGTTTTTGAATTTATTAAAATTATGACGCGTACACTTGCTAAACACACAAAATATGGAGATTATAATGCGTATCACTTGGTTAGCACAATAATAAAGAGAGGTTATAGTGCGTACTTGCTAAAAATACAAAAGCATTTATTATTATTATCTGTATAATCGTACATTGCAGCATGTACCTTTCTTCGCATCTAATACACATGAGAGCTCATGGCAGCATGTGTTGAATGCCTTGATATAGACGCGTAGGTTGATGGTTCGCGCCCGGACTATGGTGAAAATTTTTCCAATTTATTTGCTTTCTATAAGAGAGAAAGATGCAGACAGAGAAACACGCGACGCCGCACAGCTTACAATAGCTTCCTATATCAAAAAGTGTGACAACTTTTGGTAAGAATTTTATCCGTCTAGCCTCCTTTCACAACGCGCGATAAGACGCACGAGTGTGGTCTGCACACTTGTTATTTGTTTTTTTAGTGCAGAGGATTTTTTTGTAATACCATTTTTGGCTAATAAACATTGAACAATTTTTCGAATAACTCACAGGCTTTTATTTCCAATAAAATAGGCTAGATCACATCATTATAGACCAGGCCCTTCCTAGGCTACCCCCAGGTCTGATTATTTTACAAATTTCCTAAATAATATAGGGTTGGACCTGTTAAATGTCATTTAAGTTGGATGGATGGTTTATTTTTCTCATTTTCACTTCTCACTGTCACTGAATCATTATTATCTTCTGTCTTACAATGTGGAGTGCGGGTTTAATTTTTATTTTCATTTAACATCACACGACCAAAAGATAATAAGAGACGCGACCTTGGTTTTATTTTAATCAACAATAAATTGAACTTATGTAATAATAATGATGAGTTTTATTTCCGATTTAGTATGTTTTTTTTTGTCTTAAAGATAATAGAGAACATCCTGAATCCTTCATTTCTAATTATGTGAAAAATAAATATAAAAAAATTCATTATCTAACTTTGAATTATTATGCAATGTCTTGAACGTTTCAATCAAACCAGGTAGAATCTACGAGCTCGTACGAGATATTAATAAGATTATTTTTTGACGTTTCTTAAAACCAATGAAATGCTTCTTTATTTGTCACAAGGCCAAGTTTCAACCAATTATGTCGTTATTATAGTGGGAATAAATCTCTTGTGATTATTCTCGGGAATAATCACTGTGGCTTTTATTTGCCTAGCAAAGAAAGAAACGTCTCCCACTTCCACCGTATTCGCCATATTTGGCTCCCAGCGAAATATTTCTCGATTGAAGAGGTTATTGCTGAAACTGAGGTCTATTTAAGGGCAAAAGATAAATCGTTCTACAAAAATGATATTGAAATTTTAATTTTGAACAAAAAAAAAACATGTTTTCTTTGCTGGGCCCGGGATTTTTCAGCCCATTACAGAATATATTCGAATTACCTAGCTTCATATTAATGGTCATTACAGTTACCGATTAAAAAGTAGAAATCTCCGGTATTACGGCCACTACACGTTAACTAAAACGGCTTCTCAAGAATGTATAAGAATTATATCACAAATACCCTGCGGCATAGCGCTCGCCTTCGTTTTCTTTTGCTCATTTTACCGCCGCTTGTTTTCAATCGTTGGCAAGCATGAGCTCCACTTGATTTTTGTTTCATGGACGTAGAATAATTCTACGGTTCACATAATTTATATGGTGTAAAGTAGGTTGAGACTATCGATTAAACTATTCGTTTTAACGTTATAAGTACTGTTATAAATATATTAACTACAGAATATAATCAGTTAATTCTATAATTGCATTTTATTTAAATCCGATAGATTTTACAATCTAATAACATTACCATTAATTAATATCGACCGATTAAAGCAAATGGTACAATGTATTTAAATGTCGATATTCCTGGGTTCCTCCACCATGCCTACATGTGCGGAGGTCTGGAAAATGCATACAGGTTAATCGTTACATTATTATGAAAATGTGTCAATGTATTTTCATATTTCTAGAAGTTTTTTTTGTCGAATATGTCGAATATAACCCTTGATATCGCTTCAAGATGAGAAAGGAAGCAATTTTACCGGTAAATCTTAGATATATTAGAACATACTCTCAGGAGATTGAGCCACGACCTGACTGGGATTGAATGGATCCAAAATATCTGTATTTAAGTGTCCTACGAACAGAGAGAAATAAGAAAAAAGGCTGGTTATTGGCTTTCTTAAGAATGTCAAGCTCAGATAAAACAGTTTTTTTGTAAAGTGGCTCGAATCGTAGGATCAAGTGACGCATTTATGGATACTCGAATTATTGAAATATTAAATAAATAAGAATAAAGTATATAATGATGAGATTCGCTAATTTTTTTTATGAAAGTTTGTGCAATGTACACAACTATAAAACCTGAACTACATTTAGCTTGTGCATGTGATTCTAAAATTATAATGTAGTGTTAATAATATATGGAAAAACAAAGCAGTACATATCTTGCGTAAATAGTGATTAAGGAATTTGTACAGGTATTTCGAAAAAATACTTTCAATATTTTTTAAAATGTATCAGAGTGCAACACAAATAAATAGTGAAAACATCTCATTAACCAAGCCATTTAAATGTTTCTATATAATATTGTATTAGTGCGTTTATATCTATAAGTTTCTCTTCAATAATTATTTGCCAATATTAGACAATTTATTTTTAAGTATTATTAAAGTTACCTGTAATATTAGGCCAGACGATAGGGGTAACAACTACAAGTAATTAGCAATACGGCTTATTTTTATTTTTCATTAGTACCTTAAAGTATGTAGATTAATATAAAAAAAAGTTTACCAGTCTATCGATTTCCCAAATTATAAAAAAAATCAAAACCTGTTTTTTTTCGAAAATTTTCAACATTCCGTGCTGGAGGAGGGTAGAGAAAAATGAAAAATACCACCGTGTAGGGGTAGTGTTTTGCAACAAAGAAGGTTGATGTCGCTACTGTAACAACTTTTAAACTTCCGTTACTGGAAGACATGTATTGATTGTGATTTTAAAGTATTCATCAGTCCGTGAGAACGGAGAACATATACCTTGTACTGATGAGGTGCAAATACGCCGAAAACGGTCTACAAGTTATGTTGTCCCTTCTAATTTTAAACCAGAATGGTTGGTGTTAAATATTTTGTAAATATACCAGCACCGTTTGCCTTTTAAGAGTTTTAGTTATTTATTTTTCACTAATAATAAAAAATATGCATAACTTGTCGATGTTTACATAAATCTTCACCTGCCAACATTACCGTCCTATTTACATAAAATTAAATCGTAGTAACTATCATAAACTTGAGTTTTCTCTATATCTCGTCGAGAGAATAAAACTATCACAGAACATTATTTTACATAATATTAATAGATATTTTCGCCATTGACTGTATAAAATTCACAGTTAAGACAACTTTTTTTCAAATTTATTTAGGTCACATCAGGGTGATACCGAATTAATCAAGTCAGCTGTTTATCTTTTCGAGAAAAATAGTTGATGTTTATATGTAAACAACTAACTGTTAACTCGAGATGGTTTTATAAACGTAACCGAAATATTCCACCAACATATCACGCGATATTAACAAATGAGGTGACAACACAATAAAGAGACATAATTATACAAATTATATTAGCAACTAGAGAATATGAAAGAGACTGAAGCCGACAGAAATGGCCTAGAAAGAGGTGAAGTGAAAAAACATAACCTTACTATCCAGAACTGACAAAAGGTTATAAAACGTTAGAATTAGGATTGATCCACCTTCCAGACTGTTTTAGAGTTGAAGACTTCAGAGCCTTCGAAGCAGTATGGTTATCAGACGCGACAAATACTCTCAGTGTCAATCAAAATATAACTATACGTACCTAAGTTTTAACTTTTGGCGTATCTGTATCTGTAGAGTAGGGAGCGGGAGAGTAGGTTCACAGCACTAAGGCAATATGTGACCCATTGCACATTCTCCCGAAGTGTTCTCCTCCTAGGTCATCGTCCATCCTGTCCTTCCCAGGAAGGTGTTCAGGTCACTAGGAAACATTTCCTCTCCTCCAGACTCACAGAACACACACTCTCTTATTGACGATAACTCCGGACACTCGCACTAGACATAGACAATGTGAGTCTTGGCCTACTCCTGCCGATATAAACTTCTAGACATGCCTGACAGTTTCATCTTCCAGTTCACACATTCTGCATGGAGGTATGTCCGCTAGCACCATAGTATGGAGGTGTTTCTTTAGTTGACAGTGGCCAGTCAGAAATCCTACTGTTAAACGTAGGTTTTTCCTGGTCATCCCCAAATATTTCTTCGACACCAGCTTCCCAGGCTCGCCCAGGGTGATCCTGGCAAGACTGCATCCTTTGATTCCATCCTATTTCTTAAACTTTTGGCGTATTCAACTACAGGTACTTCAAGAATAAAAATTTCCATATATATTTGTTAAGTTGTGTTGTAGATGCCTGAAAACTGGTTTTAGATATTCAATAAAAGGCCAGGCAAGGTTGTGTAAGAATTATGCTAGTCTATTAAGAATTTATTAATAAAAAATCTTTTCTAATTATCTAATTAACAGAATAAAACCAAAATGAATGTACTTCCTTGGTTACAAGATATTTTAGGAACAAAACATGAATTGTTTTGACAGTCTCCTGTAACATGTGTCATATTTGCGCCTCAGAATTATGCTCCCTGTACCGGTCTCCCCTACATATGATAGAAGCTGGCTGTTCAGCTCTAACATAGGTAAAGAGCAAACGAATAACAAAAAAGGTTATTGAATTAGTTACTAAAAGCAGAGCTGAAAGGATTTTGTTGATTGATTATCTTGAAAAAGGTGAAACTATTATTAACTTTACTCCTTCTGCATAAAGTAGTGACACTTTTAATAGATACTCTGTGTGTTAATTGGGCGACATTTTATAACAAAATAAATTTTGAAAAAAATGTTGGCAATTTTATATACCATGTGATTAAAGTTTATGAATGCAAGAAGCGTCTATTAAGACCTGCAAGACTGCATTCTTCGTTGCTTGTTAGTGAAAACAAGGACTTGAATTGTGCGTAGGTAACGGACAATTTATTTTATCCATGCTTGGATAGCGAGATGTTTTTGTTTTATTTGGGATTGAATAAAAAGTTAGATATATAATAGACAGGTTTTTCTTATAAAATGTATTTTCAACATACAAAATCATGTAAATACCACAAAACGATGAATATTGAACTGAAGTTTTTGGAAAGTATTTTCAAAAAACAAGTCTACTGGGAAAAAAATTTAAAGAAATGTAACTAGGAGGGTTTTATAAATCATCAATGAAAACGTAGAGAAAATATTCGAAAATCCACTTTTCCAACAAAAAAACTATGAATAATGAATTGAAATTTCAGGAAAATATTCTCAAAATACCAGTGTAGTCGTAAAAAAATGTACAGAAGCCTAAGTTGGAGGGTTTTATAAATCTTGAGTCTAAAGGTGGTGAAATTATTCGTAAATCCACTTTTTGAATCATGAAACTGAAAATTTTGGAGAATGTTCTCAAAATAACTCAACTAATTGAACAGCTAGAACGTTCTAATTGCCACCAATGGATTCAGTTGAAAATTTTACATAGTCCAGTGGATTTTGAGTCCCTTTGTTCAAAATTTCCAACAAATACTTGAAAAACGCTTTATGAATCTTCAATGTAAAAGTAGTGAAATTATTCGAAAATCCAC
>CAJUYG010000374.1:135240-162866 GCA_910591675.1 Galerucella calmariensis | reverse complement strand
ATTGAACTGAAATTTTTGGAGAGTATTCTCAAAATACCAGTGTACTCTTAAAAAAATCACAGAAGCCTAAGCTGAAGGGTTTTATGAATCATCAATGTAAACGTAGTGGAAATATTCGAAAATCCACTTTTCCAACAAAAAAACTATGAATAATGAACTGAAATTTTAGGAGAATATTCGCAAATTCCCACCAATGGAATCAGTGTAAAATTTTACGTATTCAAGCGGATTTTAAGTTCAAAATTTCCAACAAAGTCTTGAAAAACGCTAAAAATTTGTCAAATAGTGCAACGTGATTTTGGAAACAATGCATTTATGTTTCAAATCTCATCTGAATTCCCTTTTATACAAACGAATATAATACCAATAAATCTAATACTAAATGATGACATTTCTGCAATAATTTTGATTCGTAAGACCCGAACAATATTCCGGCAATTCCAATTAAGTTGTATTTACTAACAAACAATTCGCAATTCAATTTTAATCCACTTTTAATCCTACTTCCACAAAATATTCTATACATTTGTTTATATTAGACTGAACTGTAAAGATCAATTTACTAATTCAACTTTCGAATAAACGAAAAATAGTGTGGAAAGAAAACAAACTTGAACAATTTTCAATAGGGTCACATTCTGAGCACTGGTTGTAAGTTGAAGCGAGAAGAGGCGCCACAGTACATGTAATAGTCGATACTTCTACCCCCAACGATATGACGTCATTACTGCAGTCGAATATTTTCCAGTAGGAAAGAGCGGGGCAAAAATTTTATTTTAGAAATAGGTTTTATTAATGGGCTTATTCTGTACAAAAATGTAAGCGGTAACAGCGCTGTAAATCTTCAAGGTCGAGAGATGTTAGGAAAAAGCTATTCTGTACGCTTTTGATGTAACTTACATCGATGTATAATAGGTAACATTTTCGTTGTTAAAATAACGCCGACCAAAATATTCGACGTTAGGAGTGTTTTGACACTGTTTGTTATAAGTTGAATTGTAAATTTTCATGAAATGAGTCAAAATGAACATCAATATAATCCCATTTTTAGCCAAACTTTAAGGTATCAATTGAAATAATTTTTTAGGAACTATATGCTTATAGAAAGAAAAATATTACGTGATTCACAAAATTGCCTATTGCCCATTGCCTATTGCAGGCTAAATAAAGAAATTAATTTGATACTTAGAGCCACATGCAAAAAATATGAGTGAAGTTAGCTGCGATATAATATTGCGCTGTCAGTAATTTTTTTACATCGGGTTGTTCAGAATACGATTTTCAACCGCGCTGTTGAATTTGATTTAACATTGCGATTTTAACTACATCGATGTTAAATTTACAGCTGTTACCGATAGATGTTCAGAATAAGCCCATAAGTGAAAATAAAATTGCTGAAAATTTACACACATCACAGTTTATATGATAATTATATAATAACTATAAACCACGCGGCGCTGGAGTAAATGCAGCGAACTTTGCTGCTAAAATCATGGCTTAGTTTTAGACCGTCAAGAGGGAGAATTGTGCATCGCGGGTGTTTGAAAGAGTTCGCATGTCCCAGCTATATAAAATATCAACAATCGCTCGAAATAGATTTGTTTTAATTGGACTTCACTTACGTTTTAAGATGTGGCTTGCGTTCGCAGTTTTTTTATCATTATGGCAATGCGAATTCCTTTTAAATTTCATACTTGATAAAAGAAAATATTTTATTTAATCAGAAGATTGTTTGGGAGCTCTGCAGCACTATAACGTTCGACTCTATATATTTATACATCAACAAAACAAAACATACTTTTTAATAATGTAATAATATTAATTTTCTGACCTACATTTAACCATCACTTTCAACAATAATCGTGAATTAAAGTTATTCCAATATTGGTGTATATTAGTCAGATCCTTTTTAGTTGAATCTCCTGACACACAGTCAACAGCCGCACGAAACTGATAAATCATATTTCGGGACGATATAATTTCTCCCATGTCTAACGCAACAGCCAGCGCTTACAACTGTTGAACGAAATATACAGGTGGTGTCGGGATCTGAATTTACAGGAGAGCTCTAATAATTTTTTTCACTCCTTTATCAAATTTTATATTTGTTATTCAACTGATTTCGAGCGATTAATAGTATCTATAACAAACCACGAGAGTTATAATAACTCACTAGTGAGTAGTAGTAATATCTGGTGGCTCTGTACAAGCCGATTCGACGAAGTGAATCAGTCCATTATTGTCACTGAGGGGAGAGCTATTTCATTTGACAGCGGATTTAAAAGAGTGAAGATTCTCCTGATATAAATAAACTAAAATGATAAACTAAAATGGTTGGTTCTATCTAGCAGATACATCCACCCCGTTTGATTTTGGAGTGTAATTCAATATCCTTCGTGGCATATAGCCAGAGAAGTAGTTGTTGCTTCTTAGTGAACGGAATTTGCAAGTATTAGACTATTACCTTTAACATTTACTGATATTTATCATCATTTATTGACACTTGAAAGACGAAACTTGGTAGAACAATAACATACTGTATAAATATCAAATGTTAATAGCTATCACTTGAATTATATTTACATCTACAAACAAAACATTCCTTCACATTCAGCGAGCTTTACTAAATGCTCTAAAGACGTACGCTTTTCTCCTGTTCCATTCTCTATATTTTCTACTGTTTATATTCTCCATTTTCCATTTTACTCTGCCGCCACCATACACGATTCGGTGGTCGATAGACGCCGCCAACTCGATCCGCAGAACTCAGTAGCGAGAAAGCTTCAAAAGCTCTCGCAAGTTCTAATTTACAATCTCCAAAAAAAAGCTTATTTCGGAACGCGGATATTTCGGAGCTTCTAAAAAAAAAAGTTTATTTGACGGAGTGAAAATGTGCCAATTGTTACAACAATATTGTAGAGAAAAAGTGTTAAATTTGTGAATTGTGCCGGTTAATAACAAAGGTAGGATGTTTTTAGGTTATAAATTTAGTGGAAAATGGCCTCTAAGCTAATCAAGTTACGGTATAGAAGCCAATTTCCGTTGTACAGAGATACTTACTTATTTAATGGCGCGAAAAATGTTTTTATCATCGCAAAAATATGATTATTACTTTTGGTAGAAATACAAATATACGTTAATTATTAAATATATACAGGGTGTTGACTTTTTTGCAAATAATGAGCTTGGCAATTTCTGAAACTGCATCTTGGTTTACGAGAACACTGGAATTTTTGCAAAATTAATTATTTTGGACGACCTTGAACAGCCAGAATATTTTCAAACATCCAGGATCGAGTAAAGGAAGAGAAATAATGTTTCACAATATTTCGTTGACACTAAGACCTAAAAGATCTAAAAGATCTATCTTCTACTTAGCTTCTGAGGAGAGTCTCAGAAACTGATAGCTCCTTTAGTCCTATTTCCCGAAGGAATTTTAGGATATCTGCAGGCTTCAACTTAGGTAAATGTTCCTCTTCTATCCAGTAATCTCCCAGGTGCTGTGCTCTAGGATTCTGAAGTGCTGTGAAGTTGGAAAGTATGTGGATGGAGGTTTCTTCTTCCATGCCACAAATTCTGCATTCTTCTTCCTCCACTATTTTGAACTTTTTCAGGTGCCCATTCAGGCGACAATGTCCCGTTAGGATCCCTGTTAAAACTCTTAGCGCAGTTTTACTTTGACTTATGCATTCTTTTGATCTCAACAGGTTGTAGTCACCCAGAAGAGTCTTTGATTGTATAAGCCCTACTAGATCTTTCCAATGGTCAGATCTTCTCTTTCTCTCGGCATTACCTATTTCTTCCAATATTACATTAGGGCTGATTCCGCAAATTCCAGGGTGTCCTGGAATCCATAGTAAGGTGACTATATTGTTCTCGCCTAATTCATTCCCATACCATTTTGGAACTGATTACACAAGAGCTCAGTGCTTTAATGGCTGCTTGACTATCCGACATTATGATAATCCTTTGTCTTCTGTATCCTTTATCAATATTGAACTGGGCGCACTTTCTGAAGATACTAGGGGTTTTTCCCAAGCTTTCAGAGTGTTTGGTTCCTGGCCCGAACACTCCTATCCTATCCCAGTTCCTTCTATCGCTTTTGAACCGTCTGTGTACCATTGAATGGCATTCTTTCCAAGTCTGGTTAGGTCTGGCCTCAAGTATTTAGTAATAAAAGTTTATAGATTCCTTATTGTCAAGAAAAATTTAGATATACCAGAACCGGGGTGGCTAAATGGCTGAGAACATAGAACACATAGAACATAGCACTACAGAGTACGTAATTTAATAAAAAAGTGTCTCTTTATCTTTTTTACACGTGACGAAGTGATGCAAATGGTAAATTTTTGTTCGTTCAGAGTGTTTTTTGGAAAGTTTAGTTTCGAAAACTCTCTAAAATAAACTTGAATAAGACTAGTTTCTACTGACCAGAACTTTTCAAGTAAAACTACAAAATAACTGTACTATTTATGAATAATGTTTTCAACCACATAACATTGTATGCTGGGGGTTTATGTGGACCCAAGTTGTGATTGTAATGTTTGCTTGCAAAGCTTATCTGCCCGAAGCTTATGTCTTTGTTTAATATATTTACCAAACGTTCTGGTATACTCAAAAGAACTTCTGCTTTATATAGTTAATCTGGGTACAAAGTTCGGATGCCTTGTTGATGGAATTGAAATTTAATTATGAAGTTTCTTCTAGGAGTCTTATTCTAATATAACGGGTCAGAGGCGGAACAATAGGGGAAATTGTTAAGTTAGGTTATTGAAATTTAATTGAAGCTTGGAACATTTTTGTCAATACAGCTTATTTGATAAGGAAATTGATGGTTATATGCCAGACGATAGGGTTAACAACTAAAAGTAATTAGCAATAACGGCTGATTTTTTTTCATGAGTACCTTAAAGTATGTAGAATAATATAAAAAAAAGTTTATCGGTCTATCGATTTCCCAAA
This sequence comes from Galerucella calmariensis, assembly GCA_910591675.1. Lineage (NCBI taxonomy): Eukaryota > Metazoa > Arthropoda > Insecta > Coleoptera > Chrysomelidae > Galerucella > Galerucella calmariensis. The sequence continues at coordinate 157,904 of CAJUYG010000374.1, read as the reverse complement.
TTAGAAAATTAAGAAACTTTTTTTTTTCGAAATTTTTCAATATTTTGCGCTGGGAGGAAGGTAGAAAAAAATAAAAAATACCACCGTGTAGGGGTACTCTATTTCCTGAAGTGCAGCGGAGTACATTATAAACCATTGTACAGTAATAAGGTAGATATAAATAATACGGCGTTTTGAAGAGGAAAGTGTCGGCTTCAAGATGGTATTTTTTTTGTCATAGCACATTATCATTTATAGCAAATTACTCATATATAATATAAATATTATATTGTAATCAAATCAGTATCTCAATAAAAAATATATTATATAATAAGGTGGCATTGGAACAATTTTTCGAAGGATAGAAACTGTTATTTAGAAGATCCGTTCCATAGATAAAATTTACGGATAATTAATTTTCCCTAATTACGAAATACGGCACTTTTCATTATTTTGTAAATTTTAGGAATCTTGAATTTACAAGAAAATATATATATTAAATACTGTAACTTTGATAAAACTGGAGTAATTTTAATGGGGTTTGCGTAGAAATGTTGGGGAAACTCCTAAGATCAAGAATATATAATTACAAAATTAATTAATTCACATACATTTTTGGATTCAATGATTTTTTGTATTATTAGCGAAAATAGCAACTTTTATAGATTCGGGTAGGAATCTTTTTTAACTTTTTAAAATAAAATTTGATACTCATGTAATATAAAGATTAATATTCAACGAACAAAATGTATATGGTGAAAATGTATAAAAGATTATTAATAAATAATTTTAAGATATAATCTTTTTCATACCTTTTTTCAATAAAAATATGTAAAAATTAATTTATTATACTTTTATTTATTATTTACAACTCAGCCGATTTCATAATGAATAACTAAAGTCCACTTTACCGAAAGGAGACTTTACACTAAAGTCCCCTTTAAAGTAGTTGTTGCCGACATTTGGTGCCATAAAGAATATTGAAGTGTCCTTTCCAAAAAGTATCTTTTAAGTAATTTTTAAAGTGTTGGTTAACCTGTAATTCATGGATTTTGACATGAAATAGAAAGATGTCTAAATAAATGAGGTTAAGTTTTGTTGTAAGTTATGGCGTTTGAACTATTTGCGAAAGCGATTTATTTGGAAAAAAATGGGAAATTCTAAAAAATAATAAGAAAGTTCGCTTTTCAAATTTTTCTTGAGAAGAAGAAATGAAATTGATTCAAGAAATTGAAAAATTTAAGCATATTTTAGAATGCAAAACTACTAATGAAGTTAGTAATGCAGAAAAGGTACTGTAGTACTAAAACAAACTTTTTGTATGTATTTTATTTATTGTAGAATAAAAGCTTATATATAATGAAAATTAAGTAAAGGTTTTTGTTAATTCCATTATTGGTCATTGTCATTGTCAACTCTATGTATTTCACAACTTACTTATTAGTAGGTAAAGCGATTTGCTCTTCTATTTAATTCAGTAGATATAGTAGATATACAAAACAGTGTTTTTTTGAGCGAAAACGTTGGTAAATGTCGATCTCATAATTTTCGGAACAGTCTGTTCTTTTCCTATACACTTTTGGTAATTTAATATAAATAAATTCTTCATCAGACAAACTTGAACTAGAGCTAGAGGTTTGAACATTATTCATATTATATGATCAACGACTAAACTTAGGGCCGGTTTCATAATTCGATAGTTAAAGTGCCTTTAGTAAAAGTAGACTTTATCTTAAAGTATCCTTTAAGACGACTTTAAAATAATTGCGTTTCATAATGAAAGTAGCACCTTCTTTTAATAAAAGTAGCATTTAGCTAAGTTGGCAGCCCTGAAATTTGTTTTTCGATACCTTAGACACTATTTAATTTAGTTATCTAACCTAAAATTATTGCTTTGGCGGTTTGTTGTTGTTGACAATATTGTTATATTGAATATTTACTGAATAATGGAGGCAAATATAAAACGTACAACAAACTTTACAAAGGAAGAGGAATTGTCTCTCCTACAAAGCATAGAAAAACACAAACATGTAATAGAATGTAAAACGACGAATAAAATCAGCAGTGTTGAAACCGAATTAGAGGTTCAATGTTTTGTAACAAGTTACGAACAGTAGGTTTTGATAACCGTAAACGATTTAAAAAGTCAGCATTTTTTATTCTTCTTAAATAAATCTCTTCGTCATCGAGTGATGAACTAGAGCTGGAAGAACTATCAAGCATGTTCATCATTTTTTCGTGAAGTATTCAGCCTCGTTGTCAAAAAATATGGAGAAAACTAGGTTATGTCTGCTTTAAAGCCACTTTATCTTCTGTAAAGTTTAGAATTTCGCACTTTAAGTTAAAGAAAACTTTAGGCACTACTTTATCTTAAAGTACGATTATGGGACCACTTTTTCAACTTTAAGCCAACTTTAATATTTAAAGGCACTTTAAGTTGATTATGAAACTGGGCCTAACACAAAACTAGCAAACGGCATGGTCATATTGTAGTTAAATGACACTTTAGAGAGATAAAGTTGAGAAATCGACACTTTAACCTTAAAGGATACTTTGAGTTTAAATCATACTTTAAATTGGTTATGAAATCAATCATAATTATTAAAGTATCCTTTAAACTTAAAGTATCCTTTATGTTTTATTATGAAATCGGCCGTAACTCTTACCAAAGGTTGAAACAAAATTCTGATTGAATATTTATAATTTTTTCCGCCATGCAGCAGAGTCGCGCGGATGCGGAACACATACTAAGTTTACCGAATTTTTTCCGGACAAACCATTGATCGGACGAGAAAAACGCAACATACTTTTCTTATTGCAAAACACTTTCCCTACATGGTGGTATTTTTTATTCTTCTCCACCTTTCTCCCAGCTTGAAATATTAAAGAATTAAAAAAAAAGTTCTTCATTTTTTTTATAATTTCGGAAATCGATAGACTGGTAAACTTTTCCATTATATTAATCTGCCTACTTAGATGTAGGTACACCTAGATAGTTAACATCATACAGGGTGAGTCATGAGGAACTGTACATAGGTGGAGCTAGTTCACTGGCTTAAGTAACTGTGATTCTCCATGGAACGATGGTTTAGTGTAGGAGGGCTTATTAGACCAGATGATTCGTAAATGTAATAACTAAATACATTTCCGCTTCTATCAATTCTCGAAAGATTCCCCAGATCCGTACTTCAACCCAAAATCCAATATTGTTCCTTAGAGACACGAAGACAAACTACAACAACGAATACATTTTGAAAAAACTTAAATTCATATTTCGAAGACGCTAAGGAAATGGTATTTTAAAAGTAATGGATGCAATAAAGTGTGAGAAGAGAATTTTAAGACTTTCTGTAACGCTAAAGAAAAATCTTCTACCAAATTCGACCTTGCACAATTATGCTTTGTATATTTTTTTGTTTCCCTACGTCCTCACGTTTAAGATCACATAACGAAAATTTTATTAGAAATATGAAAGCTCCGCAACATGTAGGTAGCCAAGCGGTCCAAGCGGATTTTGGTTCACGTACTACTCTATAAGCTTCGTCAGTACTGAACTGGGAGACCGCCGAAGACCGGCGAGCGTGGTATCAACAATGGAACGGCACGCGACTACCGAAGCAGAGAGACAATGTCAGTATAGAAGGATAGAAAAGCGAGAGATGGATTTTTATCAGATATTTTAGTGGTAGCAACCGAATTTCAATAAGGAATTGTACGGTCATAAGTAATTTGAGGATTCTGAGATTTTTATATAGTATTCATAAAGCTTCAAATTAGACCCCTTATTCCCCCCTTATTCCATTCAATCCATATTTAATTCTTTACAAGGGCTTAAACTTTGCTTAATATGTGTAATTACCTCATGATTCGTATTTTTTTCAACAAAATTTGGTTAGCATTTCAAAGTTTTTATTCAATGAGAACTCAACATTAATTTTAACATTAATCTACATGATATATTTTTTTCTTAATTTTCAATACATCCATTACTTCAAAATTCTTTGCCAAAAATACTTCGATATTTTGTCAAATCGCTGCCGATAGATCCCCGTTAAGAAAAAAATACAGAAAACTACCCCACATAATTCTGACCTCCCAATTTATATGATTTTTGATGTGTTTTTTATTTTTTATAAAAGTGACGCCTTCAGATTTATGTGGGTGGATAGTTTTTATTAAAATGCAGTATATATTGCAACCTTTGATTTAAATAGACTCTCTGGAGATGACAAGTATCAAATGCAAACTGTTTGCTATTAAACTGAATAAATTATATTTTGATAGTAATATTCGCAAAGAAAATATGAAATTGGTTAATATATATATAGCGTATATATTTATAGCGTGTATATGTAGAATATTAAAGCCAGAAATGGTAAAATGAAAGGAATTTGTTATTTAGTTACTTGTTAAGAACGACAAATAGGATTAATACATTAACAACAAAAATAGAACATCTACTGAAGATAAAATCATGTCAATTTCAGTATAATTAACTAATAGATCTAGAATCACAGTTTTGGAAAAAAAATTTATTAAAGTTAAAGAAAATATAGACATATTTGCAAAAAACTTTTCATATGTTACGTCAGTTAAGTTTAGCTTGTAATATATGAATTAGTTTGATCATTATAGATCAAATTTGATTGAAGCACTACAGAAGCTGTCGACACTCTTGACTTTCGAATAATTTTCATGCAGAATATTCATTACATTCCGTTTTTCTACACTCACTCCTACAACAGCCGTTTCACTATGGTGTCCCAATATAAAAATTATTGCATCAATCTGTCAATATGAGTCTATGCCTTCTCTTCTAAATCTACGAACTGATTCAAACCTATTAAACATTAAAGCTATCAATAATAATTATGGAAGATGGTATTGCACCAGCGACATGAAGTTGGCTCCTTTCGCAGTTTCCGATTTCAACATCAAATCGGATTCTTTTAGTTTCAACGATGATTTCATTGATTTACTTCGTCGCAATGTAGCTACGTTCACGTTAGATTGATCACCACTTCTTATTCTCATTTGTACACCTGGCATTAAATTCATCCTCCTGCTGTTTGGTTGAGCTGCCATTGTTCTGAACAAATGGGAGAATTCTTCTTTAACTTTGTCATTGTTCATTAGCGCTAAAATCTTCTTCTCGCGATGTTGAGCGATCTGAAACCAAAGGATGAATTCAAAATTAATTTTAGACGGTTCTTTTGATAAATTAAACAAGAAGAAGAGTTTGGGATCAAAAGGTCTAGGAAATACTCCTACTTTTTACCATTCTGCTTTTTCTGTAGAAGCTACCAAGATTCTTTGGATGACACTAGGCATTTTTGTAACATCCTTTACTGTATTACTGACGGGCAAAATCAGTCTTGCTATTTTGATTTTAGGTAAGCAAGACCAAGACTGATACCAATACTGTATTGGTTCTCACTTAGCTCATTACTACACTGTACAATTTCTAGTTGACTCTACACCATATTACCTTTTCTCTTGTAACATCGTCAAACTCAATTTCAGCTATGACATTTATACATCTACTAATATACGACTTTAGTTCTTTATCTTTGATTTGTGTAGCTATTTCCATACAGTTTTGTAAGGATATCAAAGCATCGCTTTTATTTTGCTGCCTCATACAATTCCTCGTCATTAACATATGAAAGTTTAAAACCCATTCTATTTGATCTTCATGATCTTGCGCTTCTAATAATCCATTTTTACAGGTTATTCTAGCTTCTTCGTAGCGCTTAGTTAACATTTGGTATCTAAAACAAAGTAATAGACTATGAGCCCAAGGGAGAAAAGTGTCGCGGTTTGAAACAGCAGCAAACCCATTCAGAACGATAGTTTATCATGCCACCATCGGTTCCCGCACTATGGCGTTCATTTTTCTAGATTTTCCTCACGATTATTTTTGAACGTCATAGAGTCTGGACCGATCTCCTATGATTCTACTATCAAATGTAACAAACGGCGTACAGTTTCATATCACGGTTTCAGGGGGTAAAAAATGAGTTTTCAAAAATTTTCCTAATTTGCTGCTGCTTCAAATCGCGACACTTTTCCCCATGGGCTCTTAGTCTCTAAGCGTTAAATGGAATCTTTACTTTACTGTCATACTGATTACCTTGCTATTTCATGATAACACCAACATATTTCTATGGGGGTTGTCGATTTTTCCAAACGATCTTCAAATATATTTAGCTGCTGTTTAATATCGATCACGCCAAGGTCGTATTGGCTTATAATTGAATCACCAGAAGGTTTTCTACTTACAATTTGACCCATGGAAACTAAAATACGTTTTTCTTGATCCCAAGTGCTCTGAAATATAAATATTTGATGTACTTTTCAACTCTTTCATATCAACGAAAATACTACTAACTTGTTCTTTATTTAACCTGTTGAGATCATAAAACGCTCTACGAATATAAGCTAGACTTTCAAGAATATACTCATCTTTCTCTGGTAATAATCTTTTAGGTTTGGCGTCACAATATAACCTTATTTTTTCGGCAAGTTCCAATACACCGTTCAAAGATTTTTTCCTACAAGCTTCCGCCAACCTATCCATTATCTTCAACGCTTCTTTTCTATAATTTTGTTGATGAAGATGAAGCTCAGCCTGTTGCCTAGTATTTAGCGTACCTAGAATGGAAATTGTTCAAGAAACCTCTTCTAGCAATTATAGATGTCAAAGAGAAGTCCCGAGAAGTGGTTGTTACTTCTAAGTGAACGGTATCTGTATTCTTTCAAATAGTTAGAGAGGCGAGGTCGCTAAATGGCGACATTCTCGAGCGCCGTCGAGACCTATCAAAATCGAAAGATGAAGTTATTTCGAAAAGAAAAGCTCGTATGGTAAAAGCCATTCTAGCGGTGGGTATGGCGTGTACGGTTTTTCAAAAATGTTAAAAAAAACAGTTACTTGGGCATTCTCGAGCGCGTCAGATATTCACACCGCGTATGCCCCAAGTGCTTCTGATAACAACAGTATACTAATATGCCGGTTTGCGTGGTGGGGGTAGGCATATAAAGTAGTCAAAAATCCGGAGAAAAAAAATTTACTCGATCGCGTCAGATTTTCGGAAGGGGTGGTGTTGAGTAGGCCCCAAGGAAGCTCCCTTTAAGAAAACTGACGATTTCGGCGTGACGATAAGTTACGACACATTTTTGAAAATGCAAAAAAAAAGTTTTGTTGAAATACTCGAGCGCGTCAGATTTTCATAGGGGGGGTTTATCTCGGTATCCTGAAAGCATATTTGCTTCATCTGACAAAAATATTGGTGGGTTCTCTTAAACTGACCGAAAAAGGTCTGTATTACATGTTTATGGCACATTCCTCTTTTTTGCTTCAATTCTTCACTTAGTTTTGCTTACGGTACGTCCAAAAAAAAATTAGTATCAACAGGCTGTTGAATAATACACATAGATTCAAAAGTTTTGCATCCCCCTAAACCTCCGAAAAAAAAAATGTGTTGATTATAAATGGATCAGAGATTAATCAAATAATTAGTTTCAATAAAAAAACGTGTATATTTGTCAAAAAATTTTTATTATCCAATAATAAACTTGCTTTAAACATAAAAAGTATTCTTAGAAATTAAATAAATTAAATACAAATTGATTCCTTTTAAAGAAACGGTTAAGTGAGAACCTGCATGAGAACTTTTAATAAAGAGTATTTCCACCTCTAGAATTTATGCAAGCTTGAAGTCGCCTGCCCATGCTGTTTACCAAATTATTGATATTCTGTTGAGGAATATTTCGCCATTCTTCTTGGGCCACATGAACAAGCTCTTGTACACTCCTGGGCGGATTTCTGCGTGCTGCCACTGCCCTGGCAAGCATGTTCCATGGGATTCATGTCAGGAGATAGGGCAAACGATTGATCCCTTCAGTTTCAAGATACTCATTTACAGCTCTGGTCCGATGAGGTCGGACGTTATCGTCCATAAAAACGAAGGAATTGCTAACAGCTGCGCGCCATAGTCTCACGTGAGGATGTAGAATCTCTCTGAGATACCTATCACCAGTCATCGTTCCCTCCACATGAATTAATTCTTTGCGATCATTTAACATGATACCAGCCTAAAACATAGCACTTCCTCCTCTGAAGGGCGGCACGGGGCGAGCATGGGCAAGCTGAGCAGCTCTCGTTTGATCCCCATACACGTATTCGATGGCTATCTTTTACCAAACAAATCCTTGTCGCAAAAAAACACCGAATTCCAAAATTCTTCAGGCAAGGCCGCGTGTTCTAGAGCCCACTGTAGTCAGCGAACTCTGTGCTCAGGTTGTAGTCTCGGCACTCTTATTGGTCGGCGACACCTCAAACCTGTCGCAAGTATTCGTCTTCGTAATATCGAGATCGATACTTGAACTCCCAACGCATGTCTCATATCTCTTTGGAGTGCTGGTATTGCCATGGTCGGGTTTCTTCGGATAGTTAAGTGGATATAGCGGTTCTGCCGCTGATTAGTAACACGCCTTCTACCGCTTCTAGGTCTATCACGAAAAGAATTGGTCTGGAGATACCGGTTCCATACACGAGACACATCACTTTGCCAAACGCCAACTCTGTTTGCCACGAACCTTTGAGAATGACCTTCTTCAACTAAAGCCACTATTCTTGCACGGTCAATCTCACTTATGACTTGACGATTAATGTTTGCACTTAAAATCGTAAAAATCAAATGCCTTGAATGTTAAAATGATCGCACTAAAAATGTTATCTTACAAAAAAACTGTAAACATCTGTATATTGCAAAAAAATATGGAACATATTGAAATGGTAAACATTGATAAACAAGCCAACAAAAAATTGTTAGCGCAAAAAAATTCCTTCGCATCCGAAGAAGGTGATGCAAAACTTTTGAATCTATGTGTATAAATAAATGAAACTGTACATGTTAATAATACTTTTGTATACAGATTACCTGATATCTTCGCATCCTGATATTTAATAAAGTAAAATGGTTTTCTGGCTCTAAGAAGTTCTTGTTTACGAGCGACGTGTGAAAAGGTTTCTTTGGCAAGTGTTTGCAAGCGATCACTGCCGCTTTCGTCCGCTATTCGTAATCCCGGAGTACCTTGTTTCATTTTCTTACAAAATATTTTCTCTAAATACATCCTATCCAAATATTTCTCTGCCATGAAATTTTCAATGTTTTTCGTATATCTTAATAATTAGATTAGATTAGATACTATAACAATGTTATCTGCATAATTGCAAACTTTTGAATTGTCGCCATTTCAACATGGCGACCACGCTTGCACTCGCGTTCAAACGAAGACTGAAATTACCTTTGCAAAGGACTGAAATCGAACGGCTGCTGCAATGGAGGAATCATTAACTTCATAGATTGATGACTATCGAGAGTATCATATATTCTTAAATGTTCCTCCACTAGTTCCTCCATCTTCTGTGTCGTCTTGCGCTTGCGAGTTTTCTTCTTCGTAACTTTTTTATGTCTGCCAATTGGTCCCGCATCTTTGGCATCCTGATGCGTTTGTTTCCAAGCAAGCTTTCTAATTATTTTAAAATGGTCACGCATCGGTTTGCCCGCTGATTCGCCTATACATTGCTCGATGGTGGAAGCACATTTCATGATTCCTATGAAGAAGTGGTCAGGTTTTTTTCTACAACAAATGAGTGTGAAAGGAAATGAAGACTCGGATCAATAAACTTCTGAGTTTATGGAATGATGGAAGAGAAAAAGTGGAACTAGAAAAGAAAAAAAAGGTAGAAGGTGTCGCGGGACACACGGTAGGAACTTTAGTTCCCTTTAAGCAAAAATTATGTAATACATCTGACGTTATATATAAACAATTTGCATATCTCTCGGTGGTCGGGTAGTAAGCAAACCAGACTCTCACGCGGTAGACTCGGGTTCGATTCCCCGTGAAGAAGTTTTTTTTTATTGTTAATTTTATTTTTAAATAATTATTCTGCTTGCTATTAATAACGACAACAAGTAGACGTTTGAAATATTTAGCAGAATATTCATTATTATAGATAATGGTACAGTACCCTTCATGAGGGAGTCCGACTGGCAACATCTACTTATAACAGCATCGTATATTTAAAAAGGGAAACCGTAGCATTATACAAATTGGACATTCAAGAACTGTACGTTTACCACAAAAAAATTCGTGGAAACATAAAATTGAATTGTTAAATTTTCAATTTGGAGTTATATTACAGTTTATAGAAATTTTTATTTTCTGGATTTTTTCTTAAGTGGGTCGTATAAAAAATATGCTGTTCGACTCGTGTGGATTGTCCATATCGCACTTGAACAATTGAACACTCGTGCGATATGGCCATCATATCCACACTAGTTACACAAACTCCTATTTCTATCAAAATATGCCCTTTTACATTTAAAAACAACCTGCCAAATGTCAAATCAATTTATCCATCTGCGAATACCAGCTTTGCATAGAATTTTAATATAGCATCGGTGGTTCAGTGGTAGAATGCTCGCCTTCCACGCGGGTGGTCCGGGTTCGATTCCCGGCCGAAGCATATGAATCGCTGCTTCGTAAACGAGAGAGAGACTCAGGAGAGAGCACACGCACGCAAGCAAGGCACATAACGAAGCAACGTAATATAACGTAACGTAATGGTCAAATCTTTTGCGACGCGACCCCCAGTCGCTCAAACATAACCTGACGTAAAGAGCTAAAGTTCCAATAAATAAAGAGATGGAGATTATAGAAAAGATGGAAAATAAAAAAGAAAAGGAAATATAGGAGGGAGGATGAAAACGAAAAGGAAATAGAAGAGGGAGGATGGGAGAGAAGCAAAGAGAGAATAAGATTAGAGAAACATAAAGAGGAAAGAGAAAACAGGTTTGGGGAGAAAAAGGAAAAGCTAAGTCCTAAAACTAGGGACAGAAAAGGGAAAAAAGAGACACGAAGCAGTAAAGAGGGGAGAAGCAAGAAAGAAAAACAAGGAAAAAGGAAAAAATGACAAATAATGAAGAGAAAAGAGGAGAATAAATGAGAAATGAGAAGGGCTTTCGTTTGAAATATTTACCTGATGGGAAATAATCGGTAGTTTTCCACTAACGCATCTTCAAATTCACCTTTAAGAAACGTAGTTTCCGATCTCTGTGCTAACCCAATTATATTATCACTTTGGATGCTTAGAACATTTTTCAAGTCTTCTAAAGCTCCTTTATATTCACAAGCTTTGGAGCGCGCTTTCGATCTATCGATAAGCGCTTTCATATCGTCGGGACACTTTTGTACAGCTCTATCATAAAATTTGAGCGACCGTTGGTATTGTTCAAGTCCCGCAATGTAACTACCCACGCTCCTCCATAATGTTTCACAACCGTATACGTCTAACGGTTCAAGGGGATTTTTTCTATCCATTTTAAGAAAATAGAAATATAAAATATTTGAATATATAAATATATATGTCAAAAGTTTTTAATAAAATTGACAACGGTTATACGAAGCTGACAGTATGTCAGACTAGAATTATTTGGACTGTTGCCAACAGTTTTGAAAAGTATGAGCTTGGCTGAAATTTATTTTCTCGAGTGGATCTTATTTAGAAGACAATATAGAAATTGTCTGTTCTGAAGCTTGTTTTGTTGATGAGATATGGTCTTAGATCAAATTAAATACCCAACACGCAGATAAACTAGCTAAACGTCTTAAAATATTTGAAAGCACAACCTCAAATGTCAATAATAAAATAGCTGTCGACATGAATCAATGTTTGTGACACCAATGGCATGAAATGGCTAGGTTAGATAGATAAACAAGACCGATTTTTGTTTCTGCGCAAGCTAGTTGGCAAACTTCAGGTGGATTCTTCTCATGTGTAACGGAGTTTACTCGAACTTGACAAAATATTTTACAATTTAATAGTAACTGTTTAGTGGTTAGGGAAACTATTATATTTTATATTATAATATTTTATAGCGAGTTCTGGCTAGTTTAAATCGAGAAAGTGTTGAGTATAGGGGAAGCACGCAATGCTAATGTTTTGCTGATCGAAATTTCGGAAATATAATTTTTGTTTTGTATTCTTTTTTGTGAGCAGATCATTGTTTTTGCGTGAGCATTAAAATATTTATACATATTTTTATTATAAAGTTGTATTTAGTATAAATATTATAATGACTTATTTCATTGCAAAATGGCTGGAGTGGTATATTGTTCTGTTGATGATTGTCGCAGTAAACTGAAAGAAAGACCGTTTTTTAGATGCGCAAAAGACAAAATTGGGCAAGAAAAGAGGTAATTTAGTAGTATACAAGTAAACATTTTTTATTTTCTATATTATATTGCAGATGTGAAGCTTGGAAAAATGCTTTCGGTTTTAAAGCAAACCACCGATATGCCAATATAACGGTGGAACAATGTTATAATAGGATAAAAATTTGTAATTTGCATTTTTGCTTAATACAAAATCTGAATTGCTTAAAAGTACAGTTAGTTCTACGACTACAAATAATACCTATACTCCTCTAAAAGTGTTTACGACTGATTATAGAAATATAAAAAGTGTGGATGGGAATGTACTGGTATACGTTACTGGATACCAACTTAAAAAGTGTTTATTGCAGCATTCCTGTACCACTTGCTTAGAATTTATTAAGATAAATGATCTAGAAGGAGAATCTACCGTTTTTATGAAATATAAAGATTATAGTGTTTCATACAACATTTGTAATATGGTTGTGCCTCCCAAAAATTTTGTGGAACTCGTTATAGAATTGGAAAACACATTTATAGATCAATTTAATAAATTTGCCCCTGAATATGGTGTCGGTATGAAGCTTAATAATAGCTTTAAGAATGTTAAATTGTGTCATCCTTGTACAAATTTCCCTGCGTTATCAGGATAGCATCATAAGTTTTTATCCAGGTTTTCTTATGATTTATCATTGGAATAGTTGTTAATCGATACACTCTTCAATACACAAAATCACCAAACTGAGTAAAACATATTTTGAAAACAAAAATAATCATACACAAAAATGTAACAACAAACGCGTTTTATTAACATTTCTTAAATAAGCGAAAAAAAGCGCTATCCCAATAAAAACCGTCCCTGGAACGTGCACTTCACTGGATTCCATTTCTAGTAGACTATCATATCGTTAAAAAGTCATAAAATAAAATATTTCATTTCACATTTTACCAGAGATGTGATCTACTATGAATGGACCTTAATAAAATTTGACAACAAAGTTTTGTAGTCTTAAACTTCAAAATATTATTGATTGTATAGTTGTCATATATTTTTCGTTGTGTCAGATAGGGAAACTATTATATTTTATAATATAATATTTTATAGCACATAATTTTATATTCGAAGTAACTCACCTCATGTCGTCTTTTATAAAATTAATTATAATTAATAATAATTGTGACATTTTTCAATAGTATTTACCTAAAGCCACAGCTGGTTGTTCAAGAATTATAGCATTCAAACACTCTATGTACTTTTTGGAACAAAAACTTCCATAGCTTTCATTAAACCCCCAGCATGAGTCAGCCGAATTCTCAGTTAAACCAATCAATGCTTTTTCTTCTAGTACCTGATAATTCTAGCCCTTTTTATCTTTTATTGGACTTTTTGTAACGCTCGGATATAATTAATGATACCAATATCAGAAATTATGAGCTCTATTGCCAAGAACATGTTTACTTTAACGTTTAGAACGTTTTCTCTCGGCTCACGATTATTATCAAAGAAATTAAGGGCCTGTTAAATCATAATTTGCACTTTTTTAAACGAAAAATATTTGCAATGCAATTTATTCACAAAAAGTGTGGTTAGAAGTGCCTAGCTACTGCTCCAGATTTGTGGAGGAGAGTTAATTAGGTACAAGAGAAGATTATTCAATAAAAGACCTGTAGATTTTAACCGACAGTTAAATCTTACCGTTAAATATAACTTATCCAGGCTATACTTTGTTTGAAAATATAAATTTTATAAACTCACCCAAAAAAGCACCAATAATATTTGCGACTCTTGCAAAATTCTTTTTGTAGTTCAATTAACTCAATTCTAATTTAAATTTTATTATGTTATTGTATTTTGATTAGATCTAGGACTATACATACATGCTGAAAGTCCCACTTTATAATTTTTGTTAATGTTAAATAATTTTACCTTTCTCTGCTATGAGCCAACCTGTAGGCTTAAAGAATGATTGGACTCAAAATTTAAAGACCCATAAATGTGTGCTGGTATGCTGTTAACATCCTGTGGATATTTTATTGATATGAATGTTAATTAGAAAATAATATTTCTTGAATCTGACCTGACACGTAATAAAAGACTTTATCATCTGGCGGTCCAATTAAATGTTTTGAAATTAACACTTGAAAACCTAAACTAAGATAGACAATAAAAGAAAAAGGCCGTCAAAAGCGTCGAATTCTAGGCATCGGGATGCGCATCGGCATAGAATCGATTTGACCTCGAGCAACTGGTTAGAAAAGAGGTGTCGCTACGTTTGGAAATAACTGTTACAAAATTGATTCATGTCAACAATAAAATTGGATAGTTTACAGTTATTTAAAGGATAAATACATTTTTTCCCTTAGAACATAAAACAGACAGGAGTCTTGTAATTCATTAGCTGTATAAGAAAATGCGACGGAAGTCGCCATTTGCAACACCCTAATTATGACTCATTTGTGATGTTGACGTTATATATGTTATATTATTTATGTAGTTTTTTTGGTGAAAATAAGTTTAAATACCCAGGAGATTGTCTTTAGCATATTTGCTGCTTGAAATTACCTAGCAAGATAAAATTATTTGAATAAAAATGCCATTAGTTTCGCGCTTAACCAAAAATGACTGATGACATAACGAGTACGTTCGTAAAGGGGTAAACGCTTCTCGTGGTGCGTTTGTGAATTATTTTTAATTTTTGTCATAAATTCGGTCCAAATGTTTAGCATAAATGTCACTGTAGCTGTAGCCTCACTGAAAATAATACAGAAAACTGTTAACAAAATGGCACTCTAATGCTGTAATCGTAAAGATTAGATCAGAAGCACGATTTTCATGTATGTAAATTAGAGGGAGCTAGTGTTCCACCAGAACAATAGGTACTAGCCAATCATAAACCTTGAATAGACTAGAAATTTTATTGGTTGGCTGGCTTCGTTGATGGTTGCCTGACGAAATAACTGAAGTTGGGAAAAAGGAATGGACATTTTTGGATAAATCTTTTTTTGCACATTGTTTATTTTAACAGATAATCTCTTGCTATCCTTCTATTGCACATTGGTGTCCTGTCACACCTCTAAATTCGGTCCATAAAGCATGGGGTTGTCTTTTCTGTGACGTCACCAACGATCCTCTTCCGTTAACAGGGAAGAGGCACAGTTAAATTTGGAAGTGTCGCGCGATTTTGGTTCGATTTTAATTTCATTGTCGTTTTTTTTTTAGATTCAATTTCAGTAAAACGCGGACAAAGGAAGTATTCGACCAGAAATTGTGGGATGAATATTTTTTTCAGTATTTCGAATGAATTATGCCATTCCAACAACAAAGAGATCATAAGAGATGGAGGCTCTTCACTTGTTTGAATCGAAATAATTTTTTGTGCGTGAAATTTAAATGAAGTCACCAATTATAATTTTGAATGTGTTAAAAATGTCCAATTGTGGGTATCGCCTTCCTTATTAAAAACAAAAATTATTTTGTTCCGATACTATTATTTATTGTTTAGTTATTTTAACCGCTTAACTTTTTTTCGCAGTGTAAACTATGTCGATAGCTTCTTTCTCAGTGCATAGAGATACTACAGATAGAAGCAACAAGCCATGTTCGTCGTAACTCTGGTGAGAGAGGAAGAGACAGACGATCAGAGGTTTTTTCATCTTTATCTAGGTCTATAGCAATCGCGCCAGTACCGAAAGTCAGCCAGAACCTTTGACTTTCCATTTTCCTCTTACAGGCCAAAGGGTTCCGAGCTGACTCTGCTTCTATCTGTAGTATCTCTATGGGTAAGTGCCGATACTGTCCTCAATAAAAAATCAAAACCTTTTTACCAGAAATAAGCCAGCAACCAAGAAAGCCAGGCTGCTTTAAAGGCTATGAAGAAGCCAGCAAGTAAGACGCAGATACCATGAGATAAGCAAAGTGGACAGTGGAACATGCAGATGAGACTGAACTCAACCAGCTCCCTTTCCATAGCCTTA
The DNA here is from genome assembly GCA_910591675.1 of Galerucella calmariensis. Lineage (NCBI taxonomy): Eukaryota > Metazoa > Arthropoda > Insecta > Coleoptera > Chrysomelidae > Galerucella > Galerucella calmariensis. The sequence continues at coordinate 141,728 of CAJUYG010000374.1, read as the reverse complement.
ATGGTGAAATTCAGCATCGTTCATCTTCTAGAGATAATTTTAGTTATCTTCATACTTTCCCACTTTAATCCCTTCCTTTTGCCAATAAGTTTCCTTTATTTTTCTTTGTCCACATTCAGTTACTTTCCCCTTAAGATTTTATTTTAAGTAATAGTGTCTTTCAAATTTGTTATTAACAGTAGCTACAACTATCAAGTCTACATTAAAACCCGTTCTTCCTAAAAGTGGATCAATACAACTAATTAACTTACTCGAAGAGACGCGATGTACAAAGAAAACACAATCATGGATGTGGTTAAATATGTAGACGGTTACAATGTAGAAAGGGTGTTGATACTTGTTCAGAAAACTACCATATAAGTTGCTGAATAATTATCTAAAATCTAATCTAACTTTGTCAAAACTTTTCAACCACTCAACCGATTATTATTTGAGGAAGTGTCTTGAATCGTAGATTACGTTTCCAGTTTTAACTCTTTACATCAGGGGTGTCAATGATACGTCCCACGGGCCACGACCGGCCCTCAAGACAATCGAATCCGGCCCGCTTTGGTGGGGTCAACCAATCACATCCGATGAACATCTTCAATCAAATATTTTGGATTCAATTGAGTTTTAAAACAGTTTTATTATGGTGAATAAAAATATACTGGTCTCAAGATTATCTTGTAAATATACTACCGGTACTTAAAAACTGTTTAGCTTTTGATATTGATTTATATATAATAAGATTACAATAGTATTTGTCTTATTGTCGTTTTAAAATGGCTTGAGTTGACGCAGCTTTAAAACTAGTAAGTTTTATTAACGACTTGCAGATTGTTTGGTTTTATTACGCTCTTTATATTGACGTTATAGTTTGAAAATGGATTTTAAATATACTCCCAAAGTAACTATTAAAAGCTGACTTTTTTTAGATTGTTTTGTCAAAAAATAGAGCACATTAAAACTCTCTCGTCTTACTTTCTCAAATGCCGTAATAAAGCTATATTAAAACTCAACAGTTCAGGTTAAATCATTTTGGTTTTCGCTAAAACTAACTGCACTTCTTATTGTCAACAATAAAACTAAAATCATCCCCTCTTCTTGTGCGTTTCAAAAAAGCCACGTCATTTTGTTTCATTTCCAAACAGTGGTGTAGACCCAGCGTATTACAGAACAATTTTAGTGAGACTGAAACAGTAGGAAATATAAAAGCAGTTACTATGGATGACATAGGTCTTAAATATATTAATTTGAAACGCTCTAGCCATTAAAAAAAGTTTAATTTTCAGGTAACCTCACTTTAAAACCAAGTGGCTTTAAAAGTATCTTGACAGATACCTTAAAACCAGTTAAGCAAGGTAATAGTGATTTATAAGGGTTTTTATTTTTGGTTTTAAAGACCCCTTATATGCTCAAGACGGTTTTATTACAATCTCAAGACTTCTTTTAAAATTAATCGGTTTTATTTGCAGTTTTATCCTATAGTTTCAAAGCATCCTTGTAATACTGAATGAAACTATTGCATGAAACTTTTTCTAAATTGTAGTTTCTCATTCCCAAACCATACCACATAGCTCAATCGTATATATACCATCAATTCCAAAACTCACAGCAAGATTCAATTTTCCATTTATAAAACGCGAACTTCTCGATGCAATATTTTCAAGATATAAATCAGTGGAGAAACACTTAAGTGTTATACTTAATAATCTGTAAGTTTGCGGTAACGAGTTTAACAGGAAACTTTGATATAACTTGACTTGGGGAAACTTAGTTTGATTTATTGGAACTGTTGGACTGGATAAAAAGAATTTAGTCGCGTCATTTTAGCAAACATATTTCAGAGATAGAGTTACCAACTAATTCAGTAAACCCAGTAAAACGCTCGCAAAGTTATTTGGAGTTGACAGACAGAACCATGTGAACACTCTGTCACCTGGAGAATTAAACTGCAGAACACATTCTAATTCATGTGTAGTCTATGGTACTAGTAAATGGGAGGAAGCAGCCGCTGATTGGTTCAGTCTGGCTGGAGAAGAAATATAGATTCAGAGGTCGTAATGAGATAGACCAGCTAGTCACCTTTTCCAATCTGTATCTGTTTCTGTAGAGTAGGGAGGGTGAGTGTAGGCTCATAGCACTAAGGCCACATGTGACCCATTGTACATCCTCCCGAGGAGTTGTCCTCCTAGGTCATTGTCCATCCTGTCCTTCTCAGGAAGGTGGACAGGTCACTAGGGGACATCTTCTTTATATCGGCAGGTGTAGGCCAAGACTCACCGAACACACACTCTCTTATTGACGATAACTCCGGAATTGACAAAATAAGCATGATCATTTTGCTTGTGTCTAGCTGGGCACGAACGTTGGGATTGTAGAGAAAAAATCGAGGTGTTCGACACGTGGTGCTACAGAAGAATGATGAGGGTGTAATGGAACAGCGAATTGTGTAATCGTGAGACAAATTGGGGAGAATGAATGTATGTTTTTATCTAAAAGAACAGGGAGAAGTATAGTAAATGTTCCGCGTCAAGAGCAATTGACTAGCAAAGTAATGAAGGTGAAAGTTCCAGGGGTAGTCAAAAAGGGAATACGTAGAATTGTTGTTGGCAAAATCATAACGGGAATTCAATTGAATTTAATATTTTCATTCTTATTTGACAATTCAACTTTTGGATGACTAAAATGGTTCGCCTTTTATACTGTGACGTACGTTAACTGAAAGAGAAGTTAGCAACAAAAGGGATGACATAAAGCTACAATTTTGTCGTCTTCTTTTTAAAATTGTGATGAAGTAGAGGTTCTGCTTCCATGTTATATTGCTTTTATAGTGAATTACTCACATCAAAATGATTTTCACTGAAATTGTAACTAGTTTTAGTTGCAGTTTTTATTTTTTTCTAAGACAAACCACAATTTTTTTAATTTCTTCTGCCGGCGCAGTTAAAAACTTTCTCAAGCTTCACATTCAAATTGCCTTTTTGTAAACTAGCTATAAGTTCATAAAACATCCAATTAGAAAGTGGCTAACTTCATCTTTAGGTATGTGACGTATCTGTAGTGAAAGTTGCAAACATTTAGGATTTCTCAATTAATCAAGCAGTAATAATGATAAAATGTTAAATGATGGATCAGTTTTTCGTGTCTTATTCAAGAAAGCCCAAATAATTCATATAATAACTTACTCCGTTTAGGTGAAGTGTAACAATACTATTATAACTAATTGTAATTGGTTGAAAGTATACCTTTCTAAGAAAATTGTGAGAAATTTAATCAACAAAGACTCTCTCCACGTTGGAAACCTCTTAAGAAAATTACCAGCTGCTACTGCCCTAAGATGTAATCATCGCAGATTCGCCACGATTAAATTACAAAGCAGCGACACAAAAACAGTGAGCCACATAGTCTCTCCTGGAATCTGTTACTTTAAACTTTATAAGTATTCAGGAGTTGATGAGATAATTATTTTTAAGCTGAAGGGATTTAGAAAATAGGAAGCTTTTGACTTTTGGTTGGTTTTTGGTCTAATTGTAAGTAAGGAGAGCGGTTTGATGAATAAGAGACTTTTTGAATTTGCCGCGCATCTAAAAGTAGACAACTGACAGCTGCGTCTTCCCTCTTTTTCGGACTCCCCGTATACTAAATATTATAGATACTTTTTCCTCTATTTGTCCATCATCTGAGAAAATTCTCTACCTCTACCTCTCCGGTATTTTACGTTGCGGTGCTGTATTCTTTCAACTTATCAAATACTTATAATCATATACCCTTATACCTTAAGGTGTCGGGTTTGCATTTAATTCTCATATATAAATTTTCTCCATTCTTTCCTGTTTCTTGCCAATGCTCTCGCCTCTTCCCATGATTTACCTCTCTCTCTTAGTATATTACCCACTATTGTATTCCATGTTTGTTTGTCTTCCTTTTTTTCTTTTTATTTGTATTTTTGCCTCATATGTCCTTTTAACTTGTCTATTGTTATTCATTCTCTGAATATGTCCTTACCAGCTGAGTTGTCTTTGTTCTATAAATTTTAGTACGGGCTGGACACCTAATTCCTCTCTCTCTCTTCTAATTTTGTTAATTCTTGTTGTTCCAAATGTTCTTCGCAAGTATTTCATTTTTGCTGCCTGTATTTTGCTCTTTTGTTTACTTGTAAGAGTCCAAGATTCGAATCCATAAGTTAAAACTGGTCGATATATTTTATTATACACTTTTACTTTTGTCTCTTTGGTGATTTCTTTTTTGTTTAAAAATTTTTGGTTCATGGCATAGTATAACTTAATTGTTTTCTCTATTCTTTCATTTATCTCTGCATCTTGTTTTCCTGTTTCGTCAAAAGTTATTCCTAAGTATTTGAATTTTTTTACTTGTTCTATTTGTACATTATTTATTTTAATTTCTGTGTTGATCTTCTGATTTCCTATTACGAGTATTTTGGTTTTATTTTTGTTGATTTTCATGCCTTCTTCTTCCATGACATCTTTCCATCAAATACTTATTTAAAATTAAAATGCCAAAAAGACAGACTAATTTTCAATAAATATATAAACTATGTCGGATCGATCAGTAATGAGATTATTGTTTATATCAATAGGAATAAATTAACACTGAAACATTCGTTGATGATGAATTATGTGGTTAGCATAGTTCACAAAGTGGAGTTTGAAATTCGGTTTCGTGCTGCAATTACCGCAGATCAAAGTTGGAATATCTGTATGCACATCATTCCAATTTAATTTCTTGTTTCAGAAGAGTTTTTATAATCTTTATAATTAAAAATGTTTTCTGTAACAAACTCAGTCGGATCTTCGTAATTCTCTTAAGTTGCTTCCCACTGCGGGTATTTTTCTTTTTCAGTTTTAGATTGTTCCACTTTTCTTTTATATTTTTCGTACCCAGAGGGTGAAGAACGGACCCTATTACTAAGATTTTAACTTAATTAGAGTTTCTTATAGCAATTGTCATATTTAAGTAGAAACTTGTTATCAATAAATGTCAAAATAACAGCTACTTCTCGGACTAAGTTAAACCGCTTTTCCGGTCAAGTGATCCCAACAAAATTTTCAAATAAAAACAATCTGATATTTTCACAAAGCTATTTTTCATTTGTATTGGCTATAAGTCACTTAAATGCTGACATTGATGAATTACCACTAAGCGTAAGCACGTTCTTCGGATTCGTATTTTTCTGTGTTTGGCTTTCACGGTTTTTATCGATAAATTTTGGTTTATTGAAACAGCGATCTAAAAGCGTCTTCTAAACTGGAAAACATCTTTTGGACCAAAGAAAACAAGAATTTAAAGCTCCCTAAAAGTAATTTTAGAATTGCCCTCAACAATCCTTACTTATTGTTGCTCTAACAATGTATTTTTATTCAAAAGACTCAATTATGAAGCTTATAGCGGATGTTTTGTATTGACTTAACTTTGAATGGAGAAAAAAAAAAGAAAAGACTAAACGGAACTGGGGTAGATTAAATGTCAATCAGGTTGATTAGTTTGTCAGGCACTTTACCCAACAATTAAACATTGATATCACTTGAGTCAATTTGATTTATCTTTAATGAAGATTGAGAAGTCAACAGAAGTTCTGTTAGTTAGATTTTACCCAACACAATTAGTAACTTTTTCTGTGTTGTCTTTTTAGATTCTACTATAATACACAGTACAGGTTATTACAGGTCACTAACTAAGTTTTTTCGACACTTTTATATATAAAAATCCAGTAGTAGAGGAAAGTCACCAAATATGGAATACCATTTTGTTTTTGGGATATAAAAAAACTTCATATAAATTAAATCAGTTTAATGTTTTTACTAATCAGTCATACATTTATATGTAGTAATTAACAGCCTTTAATCAAATATATCATTTATCATATTAAAATCTAACACAAAAAACAAAATCACAAATGAGTAACCAAATATGGAATAGGTATCCATATATTGAATATAAGCATAAATCAACCTAACAATAACAAAAATGGACAATGCTTTGAGATCAATTAAATAAATATAATATATTGTGATAATTGAAAGAAGTTACATAATTACTTAGTTACATAATTAGTCACAGATCCAAGTATCAAACTCTGGACCAGCACAATCATAATGTGCCCAGAGCCCACACATCAAGCATTTAATTTGATATTCCATAATTAGACACCGACGACTGTCCATATTTGGATTTTTATACTAGTTCAAACTCTTCTAAATATTTTTTAAAGTCACAATATTTTAATGACAAAAGATCACAAAATGGTGAAATAAACATAATACCGATATACTAAATAGTATAACACTTACGTAAACAAACATAACAGCTGGTAATACTCGTTTATTACTTACCTTTAAAATTTTCTGCACGACAACAAAACAAAACACGCCTGCCAGACGTGAAGCATTCGTGCAACTGACTTGATGGTGTGGGTGCGATAGTTAGTAGACCGAATGAAACAGAAGATGGTCGAGTGTTGCGTTTCATACTTATAGTCTTAGAGA
>CAJUYG010000374.1:84439-120240 GCA_910591675.1 Galerucella calmariensis | reverse complement strand
GTAGAAAATATTTGACAAAATTAGTATATTATATTATAAGGATTAAAAGTGCATATTATTTATATTTGCAGTTGCGAGGCGGAGCGCAGCGCAGCCGAGTGAATGCAAAATTGCCAGTAAAAATAGGCACTTTTAGTCCGTATGATATATACTATTTTTTCTCCAACCAAGTCAAAATTAAAATAAATTCAGTTTTATTCAAAACTCGTTAATAATTTGGTAATAAATTTGAACACCTATTAATTATAACATCGATAGCAAGTCGGTAGTCATGGATATCTGGTATTGTTGGTAAATATTGATTGTCAAGTAGACGTCAGTAGACATACTAATCATATAATTTTTGTAGTAGTTTTTACGCTGCTTTCAAAATGAATCCCGAACACGATGAAAATATACCTGCGGATATATTGGAAAGTGCCGAAGCAGTAGATCTAAATCTTTTGCCACCCAAATCTCGCCAAGTTTATGAGCTTGCATATCAGCGATTTATGGATTGGTGTAAAGAAAAAAATGTGCAAAACTATGCGGAGAGTGTTCTTGTGGTGTATTTCTCAAATTTAACGAAGACCGTCAAGCCATCCACTCTTTGGGCACAGTATTCAATGTTGCGATCCACACTGGATATCAAAAATGGTGGATATATACCTAAAAAGTCTAGGGTTCTTACAAAGGAGGAAGTGGATCGGTTCCTGGATATGGCACCTGATAATGTATATTTGATGATAAAGGTTGCTCTAGTATTAGGAATTGGAGGTGCTATGCGTTGTGACGAACTAGTTCATTTGAAAATTGATGACATTGAAGATATGGACTCGGTCCTGGTCGTAAAAATGTTGCAGAAAAAAAACAAGAAACCTCGTTTGTTTACCATTATAGGCGATAATTATTTGCGTTTATTTCGAAAATATGTTGCACTACGGCCATCAAATATACAGGACCGTCGTTTATTTTTGAAGTATGTTAATGGGAAGGGTCAAAGAATGGTTGTTGGTATTCACAAAATTAGTGCTGTACCGCAAGAAATTGCAAAATTTTTGAAGTTAGAAAATTGGAAGGAGTATACTGGACATTCGCTAAGAAGAACATCTGATACTTCTTATTGATGGTGGCGGTGACCTCACTGGTCTTGAAAGACATGGAGGCTGGAAATCGAGTACGGTAGCAGAGGGATATATCGAAGAATCACGTATTAACAAAGAGAATACTGGCAGAAAAATATTGCACCTGACAAAGAAAGTACAAGTACTTGTTCAGATATTTCCTTGAATGTTTTATCAACAGTTACGGAGAATATTTTGAGTTGTTCCAACATTAATGAAAATCTTTTGAATTGTTCGAAAATTGTTAGTGATAATTTCAGTGGTGCTTTGAATTTTGGCAATAATTGTTCCAATATAAATAACAAATAAATACCTATACATAGTTACCCAATTAGTTTGTTTCACTAAGTTTATAAGAGACAATGTTTTTTTCTTCAAATTTCAATTAAATAGCTCAAATGCAATTACTTTTAGTCCTAGGATTAAAAGTAGCGTTTTTCATCCTAGGATTAAAAGTGTTGTTAAGCAACGAGCAAATTTTTGTACTACTCTTTCAAGTAGTTCTGCTCATATTTTCCATGTCGTACTTGTGTAAATCGTATGGCTCGAATAGACTTTTCGCAATCTGTATATATCACTGTCACAAATAATGTTGTAAATAATTTAAACGACACATAAATAACTAAATTGGTACCAATGCAAAATACGACAATTGTTGTTACTTAAAAAGACAATTTAATATTGGAGAGCTCCCTATAGTTTTCTGTTTATTGACAGCTTCATATTGTGTTTTCTAATTTTTAATGCTTGCATAGTTATGTATTTATTTTTTTGTTGCAGAAATGTTTAACAACGTTGGATTTAACGTCGCTAGGTGTCGGAAGTTGCGTTGGTACAGGAATGTATTTAGTAGCTGGAATGGTTGCCAAAAATGTAGCTGGACCAGGAGTTGTATTTAGTTTCATCATCGCAGCAATTGCTAGTATATTTTCAGGTATGTAACAATCATTTTATATACTGCAAGCTTCAAACGTGATGGCGATCCCGCCCCCATGCGCACAAACTCATTTTCAATGTTACCTATCCACTACAGCTCTTGTAAGACGTATAAATACTCTGTACAGGGGCGTATCATTAGTTGTCCTACAATTCTGTTGGCGTTTGGCATTGTCTGAATAATTTTTGTGGTATAAGTACGACACTGGCTAGCAAGGGGGTTATCGTAATTCAATAGTTATTTAGTTGGGAGAGTTTATACCTGCGCGATCGATCTCCATTACGTTTGGCACTTGCAGTATAAAATTTAAAAATGTAACAAACGTGTTCAGGCTAAATATTTCTAGCTGGGCGTCTTTAGAGTCGTCCAATAAAGGTATTTAAAGAAAAGTCAAGCCATCAGCTGTTGTTAGAGTTTTTTTTAAATTTTCTTTTCACAAACATTTTATTGAACAACTTTTTTAAATTGTTTCTATTCCTTATTAGGACAATCTGTATGTTATAAGAAGATAATAGCTGTAGTATTAAAAATTTTATAAACTGAAATAAACTTTACCACCCGTTGAATGAAGCTGACGATTGAATCGCGTGTTCGGCATCAATATTTCCACCTAACTTGTCGTTTTCTATTTCTGATGACAGTTCTGCTATAAAATAGGTAATTACACTTATTTTATCGAAAAATATAGATGATTTGACTTTAATTTTTTTTGACATAAACTGTAATTTAACCTTTAAAAAGAATTATTTAACAAGCGATACACATCGCTGTCATTTTTATTGCTTTTTTTCCGTTTTTAAAAATTTGATTACACGCGGACGCTTCTAACGAATCGAATTATAAGGTATCGATTTTAGCTTGGCCCAATAATTCCGGTGGATTGATATCACTTGAAATGCATCGCACTATAACCAAAAAATAAAAAAATAAACCTCCTCTACCATTACAACCAATACGTTACGTCAAGTTATGGCGTTACAGGGTTTTTTGATCAAATTCAAATATTTTGAGAATTCAACAAAAACTTGTGCAACATAATTTTGTATACCCAGGAGATTGCCTTTACATATTTGCTGCTATCAACATAAAATTAATTGAATAAAAGCGCCATTAGTTTAAAATTCGCGCTCAACCAAAAATGACTGATGACATAACGAGTACGTTCGTAATATATCGAAAACTGACAGTGTACTTGTCAATCAGACGACGGAGTAAGCGCTTCTCGTGGTGCGTTTGTGAATTATATTTAATTTTTTTCTTAAATTTGGCTAGTAGTGGAAAAAATTGTATATACACCATGGTGTTGCAGACATTTATAAACCTCGCACCTTACTCGAAATAATCTTGGTGCTCGGTCAATAATAAAAGTCTTCTCCACCTTGGTGACATGACACCGTGCGCGAAGTAGTGTGCGAAATACTTACTTCGCACATTGCATGTAAACTATATGGGATTTTTATATTTCAACCTTTATGTTCCTCAATCAAGCAAAAATCCAAGAAATCATTTTTTTTATTAATGTATAACAATAATTAAGGCTTTCAAATTGTGAGAAAATTTAACACTACCTAATTTTATTTATTATTAACAATGTTAACATTAATGGCGCAGCCAGTGCTCGAACCAATATTTATTCCTAAGCCAGATAACTCAGATTCAGCTCGTGATATCGTAGTATTGGGAGTTGGAAGACTATCCATTTTTGATTTGCAAGCAACTGCCGTAGAGGTGACAGCACTTGATCCTGAAATTTCAAAGTCTAAAAATTTAGTTGATATTTGAATTTTATTGTTGATGGAATCTTCCACGTATCCTTCGGCCACAGTCGAAGATTTCCAATACTATTTTTCATATTAAGCTAAGCATGTTACTTATTTTAGAACAATATTTTTGACGTTTGTAGAAAAAATTTTGTTTGCATCTCATGCGCGAAATACTTTGGTGATCTGGACTATTTTTTGATATTTTAAATCTTATTAAAATATAATTTTCTCTAGTTCATTGAGTTTTCCATACCATTTTAGAACTGCTTACGTAAAAGAAGTCCATATTGAACTTTTTTATTATATCATGTATTTTCGGTTGAAATATACTTTGTGTTTTCCCAGTCCCTCCTATTACCTTTAAAGGAATTTCACTCAGATCGTTATATGAAAAAAAAGGTAGAACGTGTCGCGGGACACATGGTAGGAACTTTAGTTCCTTTTAAGCAAAAATTATGTAATACATCTGACGTTATAGATAGACAATTTGCATATTCCTCGGTGGTCGAGTAGTAAGCAAACCAGACTCTCATGCGGTAGACCCGGGTTCGATTCCCGTGAAGAAGTTTTTTTTTATTGTTGATTTTATTTTTAAATAATTATTCTGCTTGCTATTAATAACGACAACAAGTAGACGTTTGAAATATTTAGCAGAATATTCATTATTATAGATAATGGTACGGTACCCTTGATGAGGGAGTCCGACTGGCAACATCTACTTATAACAGCATCGTATATTTAAAAAGGGAAACCGTAGCATTATACAAATTGGACATTCAAGAACTGTACGTTTACCACAAAAAAATTAGTGGAAACATAAAATTGAATTGTTAAATTTTCAATTTAAAATTATAATACAGTTTATAGAAATTTTTATTTTCTAGATTTTTTCTCAAGTGGGTCGTAGAAAAAATATGCTGTTCGACTCGTGTGGATTGTCCATATCGCACTTGAACTTCGTCCTCGTGCGATATGGCCATCATATCCACACTAGTTGCACAAACTACTATTTCTATCAAAATATGCCATTTTACATTTAAAAACAACCTGCCAAATGTCAAATCAATGTATCCATCCATTTTAAAGTTATCGAATTATAACATTCAAGTTTTTAAAATTTCAACACCCTGTATTTCGAAAAGTAAATGTGCTGGACCCCTTAATCCTCATATCATTTTGTGCAATTTTACGAGAGGAATCTACATGCAAACGTTGTAATTACCCTTAACGTTCGAGATGCTTATACCATTTTTTGCGCGATCGTATTGAAATTAATTTCGAATATAATAATTTAACTTTCTTCGAGATGAACGAAATGTCAAAAGTGACATTTATACTTCTCGATCAGTTTAAAATATATTTTGCATTTTGGTGAAATTGTTTTTATGCTATTTATTACTTTTCGACGTCTGAACAGTAAGTAAATCACTTACCGACGTGTTAAACTTCAAGTAGATCACCAGCACTGCGAATACCAGCTTTGCATAGAATTTTAATATAGCATCGGTGGTTCAGTGGTAGAATGCTCGCCTTCCACGCGGGCGGCCCGGGTTCGATTCCCGGCCGAAGTATATGAATCGCTTCTTTGTAAACGAGAGAGAGAGACTCAGGAGAGAGCACACGCACGCAAACAAGGCACATAACGAAGAAACGTAACATAACGTAACGTAACGTACCGGTCGCTTAAACATAACCTGATGTAAAGAACTAAGGTTCCAAAATCACTAGATACAAAAATAACTATGTTCTTCTCTCTATATTGTGAATTATGCATTATGATACATTATTTACAAACATTTTTCTCAATTTTTATGAAATGTTCTGACTCCATAACGTCTCCATCTCTAACCAAGTTTTCTGTTACTCTTGAAATACTGCAGGAGACTTCTGGAGTCGTAATATTGTATAAAATTCCATTTGCAGCTTCCTTTATATTGTTGACGCTCTCCGCTACATAACTTTACACAATAGTTGCAAATTTCCATCCGCCATGTCGCTTGAGAGCTAAAACATCAACTCCAGTATATTCGCTGATAAAGTGGTCGACGTTCTTATAAGAGAGTGTCCAGAATTCTCCTTAAAATTCCCAAAGCTATTAAATTTAGTTAGCAGAATCGGTCCTGGTATTGAGACTTGGGGCCCATTTCACAAAGGTACAAGTGTTGTTGAAAATAGTTGTGAGTAACAACCACTTGTTTTCACAAGTTGTTACGCACAGGCATTTCATAAACAATCACAAAACTTTTTCGCAACAAGTTAAAATTGTCTGTAACACTTGTTATAAACAAGAAGGGAAAGAGCTTGTCAACAACACCATACATAACCTAAAAATTTTGTTTTTAAAACTGTTTTTCATTGCCAGAGATGTTAGCTTAGGCCCATAAGCGATATAGTGAAATAAGTCTAAAAGTGTGACATTGTGTAATAAATTTCTTATTTTAAAAGAATTTAGAGACAGTAAAGACACTTTGTTCGGCTGTTTTTCTAGTAAGATTAGAAAAAAATATAAAATAGAATGTTGGAAAGCAATTCATCAAAAGTCTGCCAGCTTAGGGCTTGTACCTCCTACTAAAGATTAGACTTACTGCCGAGATGTTTTTTTGGCAAAACATAAAAAAGCGACACTAGTAAGTTCAAATATATTCAACTATAATCTATGTATATTTAAAACTTGTCAGCTATCTACCTTTTAAGTTAGGTAGAGGAGATTTAGTAGATAACAAGTTTCAGATGCAATTTTGTTGACTACACTAGTTGTTGGGATTTGAACCTAAAGGCCTGGGTCCAATTCCCAACAGTGTTGCCTCAAGGAAATATCATAATATAATAAAATTAGATCCAGTACCTACTCGTGGCTCCACCTGTGAGACCGTGGCGGTAGCGCCCACGTACTAACCTCCTGTTAAGGAGGAATCGGTACTCGTTGTTGACGTACTGAACTAGATGGCAGACACGAGCTATGCCAAATTCGCGGCATATGCAAAAAGCTCTCTCTCTCTCGTCCTCTCTCGTTCATGTCCTACAAACATGATGCCTCGTGGCAATTGCTCTCCCCTATTAAAAAGTATAAATTAAGTATAAAATAATTGCTTGCTCTACCCATGAGGGAAAATTAGGAGCTCTAGATGTGTAACGTCATCCTAGTTGTTAGTGTCTCCGATTATTAAGATTATTACGATGGAACTGTTAGTGGGAAGTCTCAGTGTGCCGGTAGTAGAAATTGGCGGCAAAAACTCAGAAAGGTTAGTACATGGGTGTTGTATTGATGTAAAATAGCCCAGTGTTTGCTGGATGAATATTGAAATAAAGTATGTGAAGACCCAAGTAATTTTATTGCTTCCCCGAGCCATCGAAGGTCTCTTTGTTGGCCAACGCAAAGGGTACCACGTGTTGGCCCCCGATAGTGGCGGATGCCCAAGAATTGTTAGCTTCCCATCACTAGTTAACAGGTAAATTCATAGTAAATAACAAGTAGGTACTTCACTTGAAAAATTGTGAAAAGAGTACACTTGTCGTTTTATGAAACGCGAGTAATTACATGTTTTGCCATCCAATCAATTTACATATTTGAATATACTTACTGTGCCTAGCTAGAGCTTGATTGCTTCGTAGAAAAAATATTGTATGCAGCTCGTGAGAAAGGTGCTTATTACACTAACAGCAATTTCAAGTCGCGTGCAATAAACACTTACTTTTGTTCAAATTTGCATAAATAACTATGTTTATTACTTCTGGAAATGACATGTATTGATATTGATTTTGAAAAGGTGAATTTTTAGTTAATTTATTTAAATTGCCTCAATAAATAATGTTAATAGTGTTGTTTGTCCATTTTCTGCGGAATAGAAAATGTAAAAAAATGTTCTGTCAAGCACGAAAGTAAGTTGAATTTTTTTCTTTGGTTAATTAATTATTTAATATATTATTCAGATCACATTTACAGTACCAAAAACTTTACTCATTGATATAACCAAGATGTAAAAGTATCACTCGTGGTTCTGTTTTACAAAATTTTCAACATAAAAAATAATGTCTTCATAAAACTTTTCGAGGGTCTTAATTCATCGAAATTTATTTCCCCAGAGGCGACTGTCAAGGTTTTGTAAGAAATATTTCTATAGCTATACGGATGAATTGGATAAGGTAAGGTAAAATTGTCGCTAATTATTCAGCTTAATATAACGTGGATTTGAATCTTTCAAGCCTCGTAACAATGGATTTAATACTAAAATATCTCCCCGAATTATCAATGAATAAATGAATTTTGAATTAAATACATTTCTCTGCTAATATTTCATGTTTCAGTGTTTGGTTTTGTTCAAGCTTTAACCTAAAAAGCTTCCCTTTTCATCGTTCTGTTCGTAAAATCAGAATCTTTCACAGGTGGTCGTTAATTGAGAACACACTTGATGATAAAAAACTTTTCTTTTGCTCAACTGACGTGCCTTTTCGTGCTCAATACAATAAAAAAAGATATACCTACCTTATTTCTTATTTCTTCATATAACGATCTGGGAAAACCCAAAATATATTTCAACCGAAAATACATGACATAATAAAGTTCAATATGGACTTCTTTTACGTAATCAGTTCTAAAATGGTATGGAAAACTCAATGAACTAGAGAAAATTATATTTTAATAAGATTTAAAATACCAAATCCAAATTAAAATTCATGGAGATATCAGATTAAAAGTATTTGCTTTCAATCAATTTCCGGATCAAATTACCATCTAAATTTAAATCCTCTGCAAAGTCTCTTCATAGAATAGACGAAAATAACTTTATATTTCTTACAAAACGGGTCGATAGACGCTGCATTGCCGGGGCCAAACGTCAGCGAAAATAAAAATAAATATTCTTTTCCAAGGAGTCGGAAAGAGTGAGAAATTCTTTTGGAATCCTAAAAGAATACTGTTTTGTAATAAGAGATCTATCTAAGTTTGCATGCTTTTGACGTGTATTTGGCTGGATACAACCTGGATACAATGCACTAAATAATTTAAAACTACAAAAGAATTTTGGGATGGAATTTTGGATAACGAGCTCGTAACACTATGTAACTTTGTGAAGTCCATAATACTCTCAACATGACGGACAACAGAACAGAGTTATTAAAAATGTAAATGTCACGAATCAGTGGCGTAGCCAGAAAGGGGCCCTGACGGGCCGTTCACTTCCCAAATTCCAGTTTCATAAACCAGAAATTAAAGTAGAAAGAAAGTAAAGGGAAATGGGACTTGAGGAAAGTGAAGTGGCAAATTGAAACGGATATACCAGGATCTGCTCTGGATACTATTTTTTTGTGCAATTCCATTTTTTTTCAATATTCACGTCAAGTCCTGTCCGATAGTGCAGTGACAACATATGTATATTGAAAAATTCTTAGCCTACTATAGAACCATAGTATAAGAACGAACCAGTAGTATAACTCTTATAAATTTCATTCATAAATTGCCAGAGCTTTTGATGATCTTGAACGGATCGCTTTACGATTCATTTTACCATAGGCGTAGGTGGCATAAGTTTTAAAATGACTTGAACGTGTTAAATATTTTTTCTTGAATATTGTAGAACAGTACACTGATAAGTGAATAAAACAATAGTCTTATACCAAATATTTATTGGTTTTTCCATATTACAATTTTCATTTTGTTATGATTTTTAAAATTTTTATTGACAAAATTTAATGTGTGATATAGTCGTACCCTGAAGAAAGGATTCATTGAATATTTTATTGAAAAATCAACCCAAGGATGTACAAACTCTTTTGTTTGACTAATATTTATGAGTGATTCAACAATATTATCTTCCGTGGTAACTTTCTCAAAAGTCATTTGGAATAATGTTTCTAATAATTAGATGTGTTGTATAAAATTTTCATGCGGCATATTCAAGTTTCCAAAAGTATCCTTGTTCGTATTTTCATAAGCTCTAAGGTAACAGTATAAAGACGAATCGTCTAAATTCTGATACACTTGTGAATACGTCTCACATACGCTGCATGTAAAAATTTCCGAATATGTTTCAATTAAATAACCACAAAAGTAGCGAACAAAATTCTTTTCCAATAAATCATTTGTCTGAAAGTCTTTAGGCATTGCAGTATTTGATGGAAGGAATATTGTTGGAATAGCCTTTTTTAAAAGAAGTTTTCTCTTATGAGGTTGCATAATCATGTCTGGTTGAAAATGAGCACCACATAAACGATGACTACTATTGTATAGAGTTTATAGTTTTGGCATCAAGTCAAGCCTATCGCATGCTTCGAGCCAAACTTTAGCTTTGAAACAAAAACAACAAATTAAATCAATGCATGAAACTAAGGCTCATAAATGTAATATGAAGATCAAATAATAAAGTATTATACCAACAGTTTCTCACCTTTCTGAATCCTTTGGAAAAAGGTATAATTGTCCACCACAATTATAATATTTATTGTTACATCCACGAACTATACACACAATACCCGTTTTCTTCTTTTTAATGGTATCCATTGCAAAAAAATGCTTATAAACTATAAAAATAATACCGAAAACCCGTAAAAATATAAGCTGTACACGAAACTTCTTAGGTCTTGGAGAGGACATTTATCACCAAGGGTATTAAGCATATCTTCGTAAATCTGCTTACCTCTTAACCCTTTTAAATAAAGGTACTTGATGATGGCTCGAAACTCCAATTTTTCGATTTTTACAATTTCGGTTGACATCTTTTTTCTTTTAGTTTATTGCGTAACTCTGGTTTACTTTTTTGACGTCCAACTTCACACTGACACTTCTAATGAGTTATTGTTCGTTGCTATGGTAACGCAATATTTTGTTTATGCATGAAACTGGTCTTGGCTAACTAGATATCAATACATCCTCGTATTACTAATTACGTAAGGCATTTTTAAGTGATCAATAACGCAAATTATAACAAAAAATGGCAGTGTCTGTCGCCAAGCATCTGATCTTCGCACACATAGATTGAGAAAAAGTTGAATAGTTCATACGATTCAAACAAGTACGACAAGGATCATGTGAACAGCATTACTGGAAAGAGAGAGACAAGATTTGTTCACTGTTGTGGCTGGGGATCAATACACCAGTACACAGCTGGGCATCGTACTTATTGACGTCAGCAGCTTTGCCGTTTGAAGAACTTTGAACTAGTTTTTCTAGTCTTGGGGAATCGGCTTTATAATATATCAATTAAAAAAAATCGGAAGTTCCTTTTTCCATAAACTCTTTTTTTTGCGATAAAATATCAAGCACTTCCCATTTTCACATAATTCAAGTGATAAATGCTGTAAAAAATAAATCCGTCAATTTAGAGTGTAATTAAATTTAACTGAATCAAGAGAAAAGTTAACTCACGGCCTTAGAATTTAAAATGGGCGTAAATTAGACGATAAGCACGTTTTGATACTTTGGAAAGTCGGTAACACGTGGCTTTTAACGTAGTAAAATTAACGCAAGCTTTTCAACATTTATTTAACTTTTCAGGGGTTTTTAAAACTGTATAAATTAACATTCATGCAACTGTAGACTTTATATACGATTACTGGAAAATGCAATGACCTTGAATTATTTGGCGGATGCAGGTAAGTAATCTACAATACCGTCTTCACCATAAGGGCACACGGGTGCAGTGCCCAGGGCCCCATTCTCTCAGGGGAGCCCAAAGGACCGAAATCCCGAAAGAAACCGTTATTAATCGTAACCAAAGAACCAGCAGCATTCTAATATCATTAATGACATTATTATCATACTGTATTTTATTACCTATGATAAATGGTCATACTTAGTGAAAAAATACTATTATAATTCGATTTTTTTACTTTCCAAAAAGTTCCCCAAATTCTTGTGTGCCCAAGAGCCCTAGCCTAGTTTAAGACGGCATTGGTAACCTACTAAAGCCTTCTTTACAGTTCGCAATTCTTCTTGCAATGTATTATATTGCAGCAATACTTTTCATCATTTTTACACGCTTTATATAAGCTTCACTTAACTTAACGATCGAGGTAGAGAAATATAAAGGATACTAGAAATAAAATGCCTCAGCACATCTGGGAATACTAGTCAATATTTGAATTGAAGTTTGTTCTCATTTTCAATGTGTAGCAATGAAGTTTTAAAAAGTATTTTCCTGCATAGAGAATCCCTTTAACGATATCGAGTCGAACAAAATCAAATTTAAAATTGTAATATGGCGGATTTTATTGGTATTTGTCGATAAAGAAGAGTTGGTACGTTGGCTTCAGGGTCGATTGAAGCATACAAAGATTATGGAAATATTGCTGTCGATTGGACGGAAAAAGGTCTGCATAATATTTGATCCTTTTGTCACAAAATGAAGGGTTTTCCATCAATTAATCCCGAGGGAGGAAAATCTTGTTTTTCCACTACTAGCTGTGAAGTTGACAATTATTGCTTCTTTCTAGGCAACTGAGAAGTTGAATTTCTCTATTAGTGGTTAATAATTTTTTCTATTATTAACCTAGGTCAATAATGGACTAATTCAAATATTTTGGGAATTCAGGAATTTTTTTTTGTGTTTGGGAGCCGTTCTGATGCCGGGAGCACTGCAGCCTGTTGGCTCATTGTACTCCACTCCCACATTTATTCCACCCATCCAATTATCCCCGTACCTTCGAGTAGACGATGTGGATGTGTGCCATATACTTCGGGTGGCACATTGGCTTCTCCGAAGATTGTTTGTCTCCTCGAGTCCAGTGCCTCACAGTCAGATAAGATATGGGTTACGGTCTCGGCCTCCATGCCACAAAGTCTGCAGCTGAGGTCCCCGTTATATAACCCTATTTTATGCAGGTGATCTTTTACTGGGGTATGACCCGTTAAATAACCTGTAATAATTCTTAGCTTATTCCTACTGATATTCAGTAGTTCTTCGGCCCGTTTTACACATGTGTTACCTATGAAGGGTTTACTGTGTACCTGCTTAGGAGTGTTCCTACACTAAAGTTTATGTTGGCTTTGTACCCATTTTTGTATTTACCCTCGGACTACCTTCTTTGTGGTCCCAAGAGCTGGTTCTGGTCCAACATATGCTGTTGCTGAACCTCTTTTTGCGAGTTCATCAGCTTGTTCATTTCCAGAAATACCGTTATGTCCCGGCACCTACACTAATCTTACTTTAATGCGGTCTGCTAGTTCATTCAGTTCTTACTGGCATTCTTCTACAAGTCTGGATGTTACCTTTTGGCTGTTTAAAGCTGCAAGGTCTGCCTGGCTGTAAGTTAGTATGTTTATCCTATGAGTGTCAGTCCTAGGATAGCATAAATCTCCCCTTGAAATACAAAGGTATGTTCTAGTGAAAAGGAGCATCTTGTGGTTCTCATTTCACTATACACACCTGCTCCTGTCCCTTCCCCAGTCTGTGACCCGTCTGTGTACCAGTGCTGGGACTCTGCACACTATAGAATTCTACTATCGACTCTTTTTCACACGACTTGTCGACAAAATTGATAGTTATCGCTTTCTACATGTGAAGACGTGTCGGTTTCTACGATTACGAGATATCTATAATTTTATAGGTTATATTTTAAAATTTATGACATTTGACACAAAAGATACAATAAAGATAGCAAAACAAGTCGCAATTGGCTTTCACACAAGAAACATTAAAGTTATTATAGGGTTACCCACGTCGAAAATTTAAATTATCAAAAAAAATTTAGCATAGGCACAATGAGAACTATGAAATATTTACATAAAAGCTACAGATCGATGGTAATGTCAAAAATAAGAGAAGAGTTGTCGACAGAAAACAGAGTGAGACTTATGGCTGTTGTCGACTGGAATAATAGTTATCTACTGTAGAAAGCGACCGGTAGAATTCTATAGTGTGCAGAGTCCCAGCACAGGTCTCTCCTCGGGGAAGCTTCAGTCTGCTTGGGTCTTGCCAGTCCTTTCTGTGAGGTATTTCTACCTCATATTCGGGACTGGGGAGAAGTTTAGTGGCCATATAGTCTGTTTTCATATCTAAAATGGCTCCACTTATGATGTCCTTAATGGATATGTGTCCTGATCTAACTATTTGGTTACTCAGGTTATTTTGCTGCCTAAATAGCCCCATCCTTGCTTCCCCCATTATCACGAGGTGTAATGGAGGAAGGCCAAATAAGGCTTCTAGTGCTGCCGTTGGCGTGCTTCTCATGCACCCTGCAATACTGAGACAAGCAAGTCTTTGTGCCTTGCCTAGTCTCATCATAGCGTTCTTCAGGGAATTCAGGAAATGTGCAGCATAATTTTGTATACTCATGAGATTGTCTTCAACATATTGGTTGCTTAAAATTACCTATAAAGATAAAATTATTTGAATAAAAATGTCAATAGTTTGAAATTCGCGCAAAACCAAAAATGACTGATGACATAAAGAGTACGTTCGTAATACATATATCGAGAACTGACAATGTACTTGTCAGTCAGACGACGGGGTAAACGCTTCTTGTGGTGCGTTTGTGAATTATTTTTAATTTTTGTCTTAAATTTGACTAGTAGTGGAAAAAATTGTATATTCACCATGGTGGTGAAGACATTTATAAAACTCGCACCTTATTCCGCTCAGTGCGAAGCCCTTCGCTCGGTCAATAATAATAGTCTTCACCACCTTGGTGCATAATAAAGACTGCGTTCCACGTAAGATGAACCAACGTGAAGTTGCAGTCGTATGTGCGAAATTGCTGTCAAAACCAGCACCATATTGTAACATTGACACAATAATAATAAAACGGCTATCGTTTGTAACGCCAGTGGCATAAAAGGCTCGTACGAAGCGACAAAGATAAACAAGACCGATTTTGGTTTCTGCGCAAGACAGTTGGCCAACTTCACGTGTCTTTTTCTTGTGTGAAACGGAGTCTACTATTGTGCGCTAACAGTAATAAGTAAATAAATCTTTCGACGTAAACAGAGGCAATTAACAATCAATATGATTTGTACAATTTGATCACGGAAAATAATTGAGTTTCACCGAGCGTTTCTGGATAGTATTTACAAATTACACGTGTAATCAATGAGAGAGTCGTTTGGAAAGTTAATATAGTATTGGACACAACGTTTTATGTACTCAATCGATAAGTATTTCACCGACGAAATAAAATTATTTTTAGAAAAGTGTCCACACGATTTAGTACTATTAGAACAATAAATCGAAAGTAATTATGAACCTTCTTCATAACATCATTAAAAGCATAAAGAAAACAATCGATTTATACCATTCGAAATATACATCTTGAAAGAAAATATGTGCCTTTTTGGAGCTTCATGAATCTAAGATACTAATGTCTCTTTGCTCCGTTTGGAATTTAAGCACGCCTTTCGTAAATTGCTCTTAACTTTCAGAAGACCTTAAGGTTTTTGCTTGTGGCACCACTGCAGCTTAAGCATTACTTAGTAAAAAAATTTTTGATTGTCGGTTGAATATAGAAATACCCTGTATATCCATTTCAGTCCTGCTACATTAATTATTTCTGCATTAAAGTATCAGAAGAAGTCTCCAGTACTATAGATAATATCGTATTCAACGGCGACATTTCAGGAAGAAAAGCGTTGTGATACTGGCTTTTGTTTTCTCAAATTAACTCGGGAATTTTCCAGAAATTATCACGACTTCATCTCGAATTTTCATTTTATAAACTGTCTAGACCAAAACAATCGAATAAGAATGAAAATAATTAAAAAGCTAATTACTTTTAACATCAAAGCATTTTATACGTATAATAGAAACATTTTTAAAAGCCAAAATGTTGTTTTTACAAATGTCAAATGTCAAATGTGTGCTGTACATAATTAACTATCACATAATTTATATCTGACAATCAGTGTCGTGGCTAGGCAACCCTGGGGCAAAAAATAAATTAGGGCCCCAACTTAAGTATTTTTAGAGGGGCGGCAAACATAGTTGTGCCTACCAGAGCACTGAGCCTAGGGATTGAGTGAACAATGGGAAACAATACCAGTGTGGTTCAAACAGAACTGGCTGGTATCTCAATTGCCACAAAAGACCCAACCAGAAAAGGAATTTCTGGCAAAAACACAACAATCTGCACTGATGGTAGACAAGCCCTATTAGCCTTGAATAGACAACGTGTTATATCGGGGATAGTACTAGAGTGCCACCAAAATTAAACTGATGCCTCGACAGACAACAATATTAACCCGAGGTGGGTTAAAGGGCACGACAAGTGTAGAGGTAATCGCATTGCCGATTCTTCAGCCAGGGAAGCGGCTGGACTGAAAATTTTAGTACCCGACTTTGACAATTGCGGAACTGGTCAAACGTTACACCCATGCTCAATCCCTTAAGAGATGGGAGGGAATCAAAGGATGCAGTCTTGCCAGGATCACCCTGGGCGACCCTGGGAAGCTGGCGCCGAAGAAATATTTGGCGATGACCAGGAAAAACCTACGTTTACCAGTAGGATTTCTGACTGGCCACTGACAACTAAGGAAACACCTCCATACTATGGGGCTAGTGGACACACCTCTATGCAGGATGTGTGAAAAATGAAACTGTCGGGCATGTCTTATGCGAGTGCCCGGAGTTATCGTCAATAAGAGTGTGTTCAGTGAGACTTGGCCTACACCTGCCGATATAAAGGAGATGTCTCCTAGTGAACTGTCCATTTCCTTGGGAAGGACAGGATGGACGATGACCTAGGAGGACAACTCCTCGGGAGGATGTAGAATGGGTCACATGACATGTGGCCTAAGTGCTGTGATCCTACACTCACCCTTCCTACTCTACAGATACATAAACAGATACAGATAGTTGTGGTGCCTAGGACGTCCCTGATTCAAGGAACCATCAAAAATTACAATTATTGTTTATAAAATAATTCTGGATTTAATGCTGACTCCAAGTGAATTCTCCTTTTATTACATTATCAATCTAATTTATTTTATTTGCATAAATCTTTGTGGCATTTCAGTCGGTAGAGTAGATATTAATTAGCAAAGGAACCTGTTGATTAGCTACATCCTACCATACATCAAGTTAAATGGGAACGATCTAATAAAGCTGTCGTTTCTCTGATTGATCCTTTGAATCTTTATCCTGGTGTTTAAAAGAATCGATTTCACAGCTGTTGGCATTATCTTTGTCTTCTAATTACTATTCGCAACTAGTTGAATATAAATAGAGTTAATAGATTTAATTTTCAAAATTGCTGACTAACATAGTTAATATTTTCTAAAACATATACTTTCAAATGCACTCAGCGAGTTTTAAAGAAGATAAAAGCAAAAATTGAAATGCAAGCAAAACAAGGACGACTAGTAGGAGCAATATCCAGCAAAGACAAAAAGACAAAGAACATCTGCCAAAAGCAAGCAATCAACTGTCACAAACGTCAGGAACGGTCATTGTTTCGAAAATTGGACATGGAAAACAAAGTAAGAAACAACAATTAGAGCTGAATACACGCTTCAACTGAACTAATACTAAACAAGCAAACAGAAGAGGAACTGGGAGAAAACCAATAGGAAATCAAGAAATCTTGAATATCTTTCAAATGCAGACGTCTTCCTAACGAAACAAAATAAATCTGTAAACTGTATCCCTAACCAATTTCAAAGTAACGCCTTGTATAAAACATTCCAGTAACCTCACCCATTCAAACTTTATCCGATTATACGTTCTTAAGAGATCGCCACAAGAACGGATTGTATGGAGCGGTTTCAGCTTTCAGAAACTATCGATCTGTTTATTCAAATGTGAATTTTATATTAAGCTCTACGTTTCGGCACTTTATACTCCATTTACCGTAACGAAAAGTGTACATCTGTACCTACCAATTCGCGATACACGATTTACGTATGAATTTGAAATTAGGGTGGGTTGCTCTTGCAAGATGAGAACCACAAAATGATGGAAAATCCCGTATACAATGGATTATGAATTTAGGGTAGCGCATTTCAAAATATGTATATTGTTCTACTTATATTTATAATAATAATAATAATCGTCTTTATTAATACACTTGAAAAAAAATTATAAATTATAAAATATGAAAGCGAAGTTCAACTTTTACTGCGTAGAAAAACGCTGCAAAACTTGCTCTTCCACTTAACCTTGTAAACCTACTACATATACAAGTTGTATTACATTATATTAGTACTTCGATACATAAAGTCATTAATTTCCCCCACTTATCTGAATGCAATCAATTCTGATGATTAAACAAGTATTTCCGAAGTAACTCTTTGAATTTTTTAACATGCTGATGTTTGATTTCCGTTGGTAATAAACGAATCCAATTTGATATCTAAAAGACCGTCGAGAAATGTCCAATTTAAAGGGAGGTATAGTAATTACTCCTTTATTTCGAATATTAATGTTATCAACGTCTGTCCTGAACCTTATATTATACTAACGGTAGAATTTTTTTTGTTCTAGGAGCATGTTATGCAGAATTTGGTGTTCGGGTGCCTCATACCTCTGGTTCGGCTTATATGTATTCTTACGTAACTGTAGGTGAATTCATAGCCTTCGTTATCGGCTGGAATATGATTTTGGAGTACCTTATAGGTACGAGTGCCTGTGCGTGTGCTTTGAGTGCCTGTTTCGACTCCTTGGCTAACGGAGCTATTACGCATGCCATACACGAAAGTATTGGAAAAGCAATAGGTGAGTAAACCAGATTATAAAACCAGTTTTCTAAGAAATAATAATAAGAGTGTTCAAAATGGTGTAGGAAACAAAAAACACTGAACATTGACTTGCAAATTAATACATTCTACAGAGGAAAATAAATCTAGAAAAAAAAACAGAGATAAACAATAATGAGGAATGGTAGAAAAAAAACCGAAGGTACGGGATATATCATCTGGATATCGAGTTTTTTCACATTATACTTGATTACTATTCAAGAGGGAATCAATAAAATCTACTTATACAATTGAAGATTTCTTTTCATTGTCTGAACGAAGGAAACTTTGAAAAAAAGGAGCTCAAAACGAACCGATGATCGTGAAAACCGTTTGAAACATAAGGAAGCGTCAAATTTTATGTAGCATTCTCTGTATCTGAAGAGTAGGGAGGGTAAGTGTGTAGGCTCACAGCACTAAGGCCACATGTGACCCATTGTACATCCTCCCGAGGAGTTGTACTCCTAGGTCATTGTCCATCCTGTCCTTCTCAGGAAGGTGGACAGGTCACTAGGAGACATCTCCTTTCTATCGGCAGGTGTAGGCCAATACTCACCGAACACACACTCTCTTATTGACGATAACTCCGGACACTCGCATAAGACATGCCTGACAGTTTCATCTTCCTGTTCACACATCCTGCATAGAGGTGTGTCCACTAGCCCCATAGTATGGAGGTATTTCCTTAGTTCAAAGTGACCAGTCAGAAATCCAAATATTTCTTCGGCGCCAGCTTCCCAGGGTCGCCCAGAGTGATCCTGGCAAGACTGCATCCTTTGATTCCATCCCATCTCTTAAGGGAATGAGCATGGGTGTAACGTTTGGCTAGTTCCGCAATTGTCGAAGTCGTTAGGCCGTAGGTGTCACTGGGTCCTAGAGTTTTTAGTCCAGCGGCTTCCCTGGCTAAAGAATCAGCAATGTGATTTACTTTACTCCTGTCGTGCCCTTTAACCCACCTCAGGATAATATTGTTATCTGCCGAGGTGTCAGCTAAATCTTGGTGGCACTCTAGTAATAGCCTCGATATAACACGTTGTCTGTTCAAGACTAATAGGGCTTGTCTACTATCAGTGCAGATTATTATGTTTTTGCCAGAAATTCCTCTTCTGGTTAGTTCTTTTGTGGCAATTGAGATACCAGCCAGTTCTGTTTGAACCACGCTGGTATTGTTTCCCATTCCCCACTTAATCTTTAGGCTTAGTGCTCTCGAGTAAACTCCACATCCTGAGCCTTCTTTCATTTTTGAACCATCTGTATATATGCGTATTGCATTTGCAGCATCTGGCTCTGTGTTCTGTTTTACTTGAATTTTGTAGGGTTTGTTAAACAAAAACCTGGGTTCAATGGCATCGTTGGCTGCCTGCAGCAGAGGTAGCGCAGTGAGCGCTTACTGCCATAGGCTTAACCTCAATTGGCCCCCTCCTACTTCGGGGTTTACACCAGCCGAGCGCAATTATACCATGGCCATTAACGCAACCTCCTTGACGTGCAGGTCCAGAGGGGTCAGACCAGTAATTAGTTCCATTGCTGCGGTTGGCTTTGTTCTCATGGCTCCTGTGATGTTTAAACAAGTTTATGTAGCATTGAATTAATTGTATTTAGTGTGACAGTATTCCAGTAAATGTGCAGCGTCAAGCTTTCAGTTTTTTATCATTTCCAAATTATAATAAAAGCCTTGCTATCAATGCTACACCTAAAAGTTTATCCTGTATTGTTACCAAAACTTACTAGCACAACTTCGTGGAGGGCTTCTTATCAAGTGAAAGACAAGTTTATAAACTATTTACAACAGAAAATACAAACTTTCTCATCCACAACATTTAAAATATACAGAGAGAGTCGTGTTTTCTAGGTTTGTTTGACAGTTTTAGTGGGACAACCTTATTTATTGTTTCTCCCTTAACTTGAGTGTTTGTTAGCAGCAAAAGGGTGTGTCTAATGTACCGGAAATCTCGCAAACGAGAAACTGATGTATCAATTTAAATTTAAAAGTTTCCCTGAAATGTTTTGTATCTTTTTATAGGAAGAGATCCAGACTTCCTCGCCTTTGTAATAACACTCCTAATGATGCTGCTTTTAGCGGCAGGTGTTAAAAAATCGTTAATCTTTAATAACATCCTGAACGTTATCAACCTCGCAGTTTGGGTGTTCGTCATGACGGCAGGACTTTTTTACGTCAACACAGACAATTGGACCAAGCACAAGGGATTTCTTCCGAAGGGATGGTCTGGAGTGAGTATAACATCAACTATTCAACCTATTTTTCTTTATATAAATATCTTTTCTTACAAAATGTAAATACAGTGGTCTCTGAAGTGTAAAATCTGAGTATTTGATCCCTCAATGTCATAAATAAGACAACGACTGACAGTTTAAACCCGAAATAATAAAACAACCTATCAAATTCGGTTCGTTTTCATGAAAAACCGCACGGAAATAAAATCACTGCAAACATTTCAATGCGTGTGTTGTATGCTATGATCACCATGAGCTGGTGAACTGGCTTTAATAGTGGTATGAAAACTACATGATTCACTGGGATGATGTTTATTATATAACTTCACTAATTACACTATTTCTAACAAGAGCTGTACTTGGACCTGTCATATAATATGAATAAAATATAATATATAGATGATTGACAATGAATCCATGTGAATCCATTGATGTGAATGCCCACGAGTATACTTCATCAGCATATATGCATCTGCCCTAGGTCAACTATCCTTTTACGGGACAGTCTATGGCCTCCAACTGACCTTTTACTCTCACGTTCATGACCTTACGTGTCTAATTACTATTCGACAACTATAAAACAATAAATAACTGCATTGTTTTCAAATTAGAGATAGTTACATTGAATTATTTAATAATAAACAATTATAATGAATTTAATTCTTGGTTTTTTATGTAATGCCAAAATACATCACAGCGAGTCGTCCAATACGCATCCAACTTGGAATAGATCACGCTTGGTCTTTCTGGATCTTTCTGCGAGGTCAAAAAAGAAATTAAAACCTCTCAATGTTACATTTTCAACACTATTTACTTTATAATAAATTTATTTGACGAACAATCTCTGTCCTTTATGCCCTGGCACCCATTAACCAGCTTTATCAATAAATAATGACTCGCTAATAGCAATTTATTGTCATTGATGGTGGAAATTATATCGATACACGAGTTTTTGTTTTAAAATAACCAATTTTGTGTTGTTATCTGCTCTTTCTATCTCGCAAACTTTCGAAAACTTTGGTAATATACGAGTTTTCATTAAAACTTCGCAGCCCTTGAACGGTTGCCAACAATTTCCAACAAGCTTTATTTGATTTTGGTTAAATATTTTACGAAATTTGAGCTGGAATTTATTCGTTAATAGGATCTTGATTATTATTTGAATATGTGTTATGAAATTTTGAAAAGAACGTCAAAGATATCCCAGTGTTAGCTACGCCCCCAGCTCTGTATCTGTATCTGTAGAGTAAGGAGGGTGAGTGTAGGCTCGCAGCACTTAGGCCACATCAGACCCATTGTACATCCTTCCGAGGAGTTGTCCTCCTAGGTCATCGTCCATCCTGTCCTTCTTAGGAAGATGGACAGGTCACTAGGAGACATCTCCTTTATATCGGCAGGTGTAGACCAAGACTCACCGAACACACACTCCGGACACTCGCATAAGACATGCCTGACAGTTTCATCTTCCTGTTCACACATCCTGCGTAGAGGTGTGTCCACTAGCCCCATAGTATGGAGGTGTTTCCTTAGTTGACAGTGGCCAGAAATCCTACTGTTAAACGTAGGTTTTTCCTGGTCATCGTCAAATATTTCTTCGGTGCCAGCTTCCCAGGGTCGCACAGGGTGATCCTATCAAGACTGCATCCTTTGATTCCATCCCATCTCTCAAAGGATGGGATATATACTATGGGATACTATATATACTCTAAGTTTTGATGGTCATTGTCAACGGTCCTCAAAATACCTCCAATGCAAAAGCTGAGAGATGTAGTAAAAGCAGAGATATAGTAAGAGCTGGAAAGATAATGAAAAAAAGAGAAGTCTTGGAAATATAATAATGATTGAGATGAAAAAACAACCACATATAAAGAATTGAAGACTTCGGTAATATTCCATATTCCTTTACTACACATTTTTCAAATAAGAGTCCACCACTTCCCATCTCAATTGATTCATTTTTGTGGCAGTTGATACTTCAGTTATAATAAAAAGAATTGTTTATTTATTTCAGGTGTTCACAGGAGCAGCAACATGTTTCTATGCGTTTATTGGATTCGATATTATCGCAACAACTGGAGAAGAGGCAGCTACACCAAAGAAATCTATTCCTTTAGCTATAGTTTCAAGTTTAGCCATAATTTTGATAGCGTACGTTACTAGTTCCATGATGATTACATTAATAGGTGAGAAAGATTATTTATAAATGTGTTATATCTTAAAATATAAAAAATATTCATCTTAAATAGATAATATTAACGATCGCCCTATTTTAGAGGGCGGGAAGGTGAGGGCGAGAAGTAGAGGTGTGCAATATGACACTTTCTAACCTTTAATGACATTAGTAGTGACAGCATTACATATATATGGTTGTGAATAAATATTATAATACTTATTTCTGGAGGGGTACAATCCATCAATTCTTCATCGAAGGACATTTTTCTTAATTACTAAGTAAAAGTCCAAACAGTTCAATAGTATATTACTCAACGAGGTAGGAAGAGTTTCATTCCTGTCTCGAGATAATAGCTAACCTCTCGACAGTAATGAAACTCTTCCCACCTCGGTGTATAATGACCTATTGAGCTGTTGGGACCTTCACTTAGTGGAATCTACTCATATTACTCTTATAAATGATACTAATAGTCAATAAAATAAAGGGAAATATTATTTTTTCCCAGTTCCATATACCGATGTAGACGAAGAGTCGGCCTTAGTGGAAATTTTCGGTCAAGTCGGCGCATATAAATGCAAATATATCGTAGCCATTGGAGCACTTGCAGGTTTGACCGTCAGCATGTTTGGATCCATGTTCCCAATGCCAAGAATTATCTACGCCATGGCACAAGATGGATTAATATTCAGGTGAGTTTTTAAATTAGTGTACAACCGAATCTTAACATCATATTCATTCACTTTATTTGTTACAGAATGTTTTCACAAATCTGGCCAAGTACTGGTACACCAGTACTTGCTACATTCATAAGTGGATTGACTGCTGCTGTAGCAGCACTTTTTATACGCCTGGAAATCCTTGTAGAAATGATGTCCATCGGTAAGTACAGTTTAACACTTTTTCAAAATGATAGAGTCGTCAGCCCCACGTTGGGCGCCAATTTTTCTACTATTCTCTTTTTCTCTTCAGGTACTCTTTTAGCATATACGTTAGTCTCAACTTGCGTTTTAATACTTCGCTATCAACCGCATTCCACCAACTTAGTGGAACTTCTTCCACAAAGCCTTCGCACTCCAATTCGAGGCTCGCCTACCAAAGAAGCACTAGCTGAACACCCAGGCGGTCAAACGCTTTACGGGAATCAGCTACATCCTGCTCAACTGAAACAAGCTATCGATGCTTCCATTCCTTCAATTCCATCACCGTCTCCTTTACCGCTAGGTTCACAGACCACCCAGAGGGTTATGGTAAGAAGAGTTACCAGAAGGTAAGTACTAAAGTTGTGTTTTTTCTTTTGTTATAAGAAAACACTATAAATTGTTACAGTTCTCCGGATAGTGACGATACATTTGGAGGAGATGAGCCTGACGAAGATTTTTCTGGACGCGATGACCAATTTCTAGTTTCGGATAGGACTGAAAATAAATTTTACGGTTAGTTCCTGAAACAAAAGCTACTTTATTCAATACAGTATCTAATATTATGTTTTCAGGAACTGTTCATGGAGCTAGTAGTGCTACCAGTACTGGTGGAGTCGTTGGAGCAGCTGTTGGACCAAGTTTAGGATATATAGGAAGACGAATCCAGGTAGATATTAAGTTGTCACGTTGTATTTGTCTCAACATATAGTTATAATCCTTTTATCTCTAAACTTGAGGTATAACTAACAGTTAGAGCAAAACTAGGAGGATTGGAATTGACATAAAATAAGAAAAACCAAATTTTTTTCAGGCTGCAACATATCTTTGTCCATCCATCTTTCCTTGGGTAGATACAGGACCAGCTACCGAAGAATC
Organism: Galerucella calmariensis; assembly: GCA_910591675.1. Lineage (NCBI taxonomy): Eukaryota > Metazoa > Arthropoda > Insecta > Coleoptera > Chrysomelidae > Galerucella > Galerucella calmariensis. The sequence continues at coordinate 95,577 of CAJUYG010000374.1, read as the reverse complement.
AGGAATGTTTGTAATGAAAATGGTTGGAATCTTATACCTTTTAATAATAATATTTGATCTTATTGTTGTTTGTGGGATGGATAATATGAATACAGCAACTTCACTGTTTCTGTGGCTCTTCTTCCTATCGATTTTAGCTATATGTCTAATGATATCTCGAAAACCTCAAAATAGGTAAGTGTAAAAGATATTCTTAATTCACTTGAGCTTCATTGTATACTATGTCGCTACCAAAATAACATTTATTGAGAATTTAAAGACTGGGGAAAGTACCAATCACGACCAAACGAATCAAAGACACTGAAACATATTATTAGCATCCTGTTTGAAGTATCAGTAAAGATAAACCTAAAAAATCACTAAATTTAAACAGAATACTGCGAATTACACAAGAACGCCAAATATTACTGTGTGTAAAAGGAAAAGCATCTAAAACTTTTAAAATAAATAAGGATGCGTGAAATAGAGACCCTTTTTATGCATTGCTTCTTAATGCGGCATGAAAAATCAACCCCTGTGAATATAAAATATTGAGTATATCAAAAGGAACAAGGGTTAAATGGGGCTGGAAAATTAGTACTAAAAATATAAAGAAAAGGATCTCATGAATTTAGATACTGTAATGGTATATTATATGGAAGTGTGGATGAAGGATTTACGCAAAAAAGACGTAGAAATGAAAAAAAAGAAGATATACTTATAGTACATATTCACCTGTCATTACTTTTGTCTATAAAATAAGAAGCAATACTGACTCTTCAAAAGTACATTTATTTTTTTCAGAAATAGTTTGATGTTTATGACTCCAGGCCTGCCTTTTATTCCAGTAGTAGCAATAACAGTAAACATATATTTGATAATGAAGCTGTCCATTTTGACATTAGTCAGATTCACGACGTGGATGACTCTAGGATGTATCATGTATTTTTACTACGGCATAAAAAATAGCGCGTTAGAAGAAGGTCCCGATAGCGATCAAAATATCGAATTAACCGTGACAGATCACGAAAAACCCAAATATAATAGCACGTCACCCTACGAAGGGGATCACAATATATTCAGGTAATCTATCCGCTTATTTATATATAAAAAAGAAGAACTATCATACTGGGACTCTGTACATTATAGAATTCTACTATCGACTGTATTCACATGTTTTTTGTCAACGACTTCTTTTTAAATACTTCAATATATCATAATAATAAGTCAAAAATAAGAGAAGACTTGTCGACAGTTTACAGAATGAGACTTTCGACTGCTGTCGACGGGAATAATAATGGTAATAATATTGTAGAAAGCGATCGGTAGAATTCTATAGTGTGCAGAGTCCCAGTGCAGTTTGTTATGAAAATTCTTCTTTCTTCTTTCTACACATATGTTTTTATTCAGCCAACCCCAACCGACGTACGAATGGGATCCGACTAAAGCGTGGGATAACGATCCGGCTTGGGCTCAACCATCACCATCCCAGCCACAACTTTATCAAGTCGAACAGCACTATAACGTTAACACAAACAACACCAAATCAGTAATCAACAAATCAAATCCAACGACATCCAGACCAAGTCCTAAGCCTAGTTCACAACCGGTGAGTGCTCAAGGTATAACCTCCCAATCAGGAGAAGCTGCTTCGACTTTGTTTGTTAGTGATCCACTGGCCTACGCTAACTGGGATGATTAGTAGTGTAATTAAATGAAAAATTGATCCGGTGATATTTAGGTCTAGAAATTACGTACTGAAGAAAAATGAGGATTATGTTTACTTGAAAAATGTACACGTAATCTAATTTTCGGAATACAGCTTCCTGAAAGTATTATTTCATTTGTTTAGTGTCATAATATGAGCACCAACTTATGACTAACTTATTTTGCGAATTGTTTTTAATAAAGGGATCACCCAATCACTTTTATCCGGTTTTTATTCCCATTGATCTCCGTATACATGTAACGTAAATATGGTTGCCTATACTAAGTGCAGATTTTAATGTATGTTTGGGGCCTATACTTAAATCGTTTTATGACTGTTAGCAATAAAAAGCCTTATCTTGTTGAATGGAGCGGTACATTTTTCTAAGCAGAAATAAAATATGTAAATTCTAGATCTCAAAATCATATTTATTACACTCCAACAGTATAATATTTTAATAATCATAAAAATGTTGTTTAATATCTACGTTGTTGTATATTTAAAGAGAAAGGTTGTTGAAAATTTTTGAAAAAAATGTGTAGTTATATATCGAACGTTTAAGGGACTGATGTTTTAAAGAATATTTTAGATAGGTTATCATATTAATTGGGTTTGATTTACTTAAACATGAATAATTGTCAACTCAATGAACATTAAGTTTATTTAATAAACAAGTGTATTAAATATGCCAGTATAGCAACGATTCCGAATATCAGCTTCCATAGCAATATGCTATTGCCGGTCGACAAACCTCTTTCAACCTAAAACTGATGAATTCAACATTCAGCCGCTCTTCCTTGTACACCATGAACAAGATGAACAAGCTGTAAGCACAGTATAGGAGTATAAGAACGAACCAGTAGTATAACTCTTATAAATTTCATTCATAAATTGCCAGAGCTTTTGATGACCTTGAACGGATCGCTTTACGATTCATTTTACCATAGGCGTAGGTGCATACGTTTCAAAATTGGAAAATCAACACAAGGATGTACATACTCTGTTGTTTATGAGTGATTCGACAATATTATCTTCCGTAGCAACTTTCTCAAAAGTCATTTGGAATAATGTTTCTAATAATGAGAGGTATTGTACAAAATTTTCATGCGGCATATTCAAGTTTCCAAAAGTATCCTCATTCGTATTTTCATAAGCTCTAAGGTAACAGTATAAAGACGAATCGTGTAAATTCTGATACGCTTGTGAATACGTCTCACATACGCTGCATGTATGAATTTCCGAACATGTTTCAATTAAATAACCACAAAGAGATACTCCGTTGTAGGTCACAGATAGCTCGGTAGTGTAACGTCACGAGATAACATCCTGCTCGTTCCTATACTGTGCTGTAAGCTCACTTGTATGTAAATTTGGTTGCCTATGCAGAAATTGGCGGGTAGATATTAAAATAACATATCACAGGCTTAGAAAAGATCTACTATCATAACTTTCGTCTTCCATATCGCTTCTATCGTACACCTTCCGATCTGTTTTTATTAATAACATTATATAGGTATAAAACAGTACAAATTCCATTTTTCATTAGAAAAAGCATCCAACCTAAGAGTTGCAACAAAATAATTCATTGGATTTAAGTACATCATGTCCAACAAAAAACTTTCAATGTTTTGTCCTAGTCATAAAAAAAATATTAATGATTCTAAAAGTGAACACATATACCATATCATTTTCATTGTAGATCATAAAGAATATAATAGCAAGATAATATTTTCCTTTTCTATTGTACATTTTATTGTTGATATTACATACCAGGTGTTCTAAAAATAATAGTTAGTATCCTAAATTTTAGAACGCTCGGTAAAAGATTTATTTTTAAATTTAAAAATCGTCATAACAACTGGTGATAAAAAAAGTTGCACAATAGTAGAGGTACTTAGAGTACTAAGAATATAGGTTTTGCACATTATTTATCTAATTTTATAGTATACAGGGTTAATTTTTAAGTAGAATTCGAATAATAATTATGTAAAATATGATTTTATAAAAGTAAGATATGTCAAGATACACACACAGCTCCTGGAATTGTGAAAAATATGTCTTCTGTTGATAAACCTTAACAAATTTTATAATATATAGTTTTATACACATTTTTTATTAATTGTATACATACTTTTTAAGAGGATTTTTCTTGAGTTCTTCTTGAAAATTAACATTGCACATTTGTCTATATGTATAGTTGAATATTTTGTGATAATAATTATATAAATGTTTTTTTATTCTTCAGTTAATGATATATCTATCTACAAATCTTTTTTTTTAATAAGTATAAGTATCTAATGTAAAGTTTTTAAATAGTAATTCGTGATCTCAAGTTTAAATATGTAATTAATCTTAATTCCAGTGTAGGTAATTTTTTGGGAACATAAATATTGAAATATAAAAATTCTATTCCAGGATAAATGGAGGTTTCATTTGATTAAATAGACTCAGTTTCATATAAGAAGAAACCACGTGAAGTCTGTCAACATCACCAATTGGAGTATTCTCATATACTAGTATCTATTATATGTGAAACTGTTTCAAACAGCTTAAAATAATTCCCAAATATGTTTTATTTAAACTATACAAATGATAAATACATTTTTATTATTGTTATTTTTTGTTAACCTATAAAATGTGAAAACGTTACGCTATTGATTTGAAGTCGAATGTCAGTTTTTCAATATGGCGCTGGTTTTGACAGCAAGTTCGCGAATACAACTGCAACTTCAAGTGGCTTCTTCTCACGTAAAGCGGTGTCTAAAGGGAATAAGTTATTTAAATTTATAAACGTATTAAACCTAAAGTTGATTAAAAAAATTGTACATAATAAATAAAAGTTTAAAAAAGAAAAATTGAAGAAGAAAATACTTTTATATTCCCAAAAATTTCGTTTATAATTATAAACTTTTTAATTATAAATACAAAATGTAAAAAATTGTATAGACTCAAATTACTAGCTTGGTGTGTTAATTGCATTTTTTTATATATAATTAATTCACGCTGTATGTAAATACACGTAGATTTCATCTTCCAAGGTTTAGACAAAATAGTATATTAAGATATGAGGGCCGGCGGTAGTGAAGCAACCAGTTTGGGAAGGGCGGTTACCAAACCCGAAAGCTGTAAGGGAACATCCGGCCCGTATATCACGCTATTTTTTGCACGATCGTTTTTTTTAATAACTATGCTCCAAACTGTCATAACCTATAAATGGCACTAGGGCCGTAAGTAGCTTACTAGGGTCGTATTTACAACCTACTTCTATGGTAACAATGCTGGTAAATTAAAAAAAAAGACCGATCGTACAAAAAATATTGTACCTAATACCTCTAAAAAGTCAGCTCCATCCATTCAAAAACTTAGGCAACTTGAAACATTTTCTCAGCGCTGTCAAGGTCACCGCTTATTGCGCATCTACCATGAAGAAAACATAGATCTAAATCCAATTAGTTCTATGTGTTTGGAACGCACTCAACAGCTTTTAAATTCGATTTAAAAACTAAACCGAAACGTTGATTAATAAAAATATCTTTATTTATTATTTTGTTAAATGTGGATGCAGATGACTTTGATTAGTGAATATTTGTAATCCATTTTTTCCGGTCCCTTCAAAATAAAACGAGTAGATTGGAAATTTTATGCAACAGTGCCTGTTAGATTGGTCTCTGAATAAGTATTAAAAGCACAAGATATATATATAGGGTGTTGTTTTAAAAATGGGACATATCTATGATTGCCGAAGTTTCTCTTTTTTAAAATATTGTGTCCTATTTTTAATAGGGACATGCTGTTTGTATGTAATTACCAAGTGCCCTCTATTTTACTGGTTTATACTGAATATATAATTTAATTAAAACTATTATTACTTAAATTCCAAAAATTGGCATTCAAAGATTATGGTGGAAAAAGTAAAACATTAAAAAATATACTAATAAATAGTTATCAATTTTTAAAAATTTCAAATTAGTCAAAATATATCCCATGTATCCCTATCATTTTATGGCGGCAACATTAAAAGATAAAAGTGATGTATAAAGATGAAATAATAAGATTTTGTAGTCACACTTTAGGGACCAGTAAATGGACCTAGTTTTAATAATTGTTAAAGGAGTTGCCTAACTAAATATGGTACTTTATTTTCATTTCTTTCCTGGTCACATTGTTGGTAAGTAATCAAATAATAAACAAAGGTATTGTAACGTTTATTGAAATCACACAAAATAATTCCACTTCAAATATAAATGCAGATCCAAACTTTGTAAATTACTTAGTGATATCTCGGTGTTTTTCTTCCAACTTAAATATAGATATAAGATATAAGTTTTAGATATTCTAATGTTAAGAATATCTATATGGAAATAAATGATTTCAGCAAAATACGTTGTTTTATTATTAAATACCTACATTCCTTTGTCAAAAAGATTGTCTCATGATGGCTGAGTAGTCCATTGGATTATTGGATACGAGTCCATGCAATATAAATGTACCTAACCTATATTTTCTAAATACGTCAACATAAAAAGTGTAAAAAGTATAAACTGTTCTTGGGAATAAAATAATAATAAATAATTGAGTAATGACAGAAACTAAATATGCAGAATTACAAAGAGAGTACCAAGCTCAACTCAAAAAACTCGAAGATGAAGAGGTAACTTGCAATTGTAAAGTATGTTGAGATGGAAATTTATTTAAATTTTTCGTAGGAAGTCCTTATTCAAGATTTAAATAATATGTTAAACCAGAAAACATTTCTTGAAGACAAAATTAAAGGTATTGCAAAACTAATACCCACTTTAAAAGTAATAAAAGTAGAAGCTCAAGATTTAGTTAACACAGTTAATGATATATCAGAGTCTTCAGAGAAAATAAGTGGCAAAATAAGAGCTTTAGATAGCGCCAGAGTAGGTCTAATCTAATTAATAAGATATAGAATTTTTATAATTTGAAGTCATTTTAGGGGCGTGTAGATGAATGTCAAGCTAGAGTGAGTGATCTTATAGATCTTGAAATATGTTCCCAAGGAGTACAAGAGGCTATTTTAGATTCAGACTATGAGAAAGGAGCTGCACATGTGCATCGCTTTCTCTCTATGGATCAGTCATTGTTAAAAAGAACAGCAAATGATATGGATAATGTAACTGATATGTTAAAGTCAGTAAGGACTTTGCAAGATGCTGCTAGTCAGTTGAGAGCAATAGTAACACATAAATTCACAGAAGCTGTCAATACTGAGGATTTGATATCTATTGAGAGATTTTTCAAAATATTCCCATTATTAGGGTACCTAACTGAAAATATTTTTAAATGATACACAATATAATTTTTAATTTTTTGTAGACTTCATGAAGAAGGTATAAAAAAATTCTGCAGTTACTTGAGAACAAAGATATCTTTAACAGCCGAGAAAAATCTAAAATCTGCAATGAACACACCAGCTTCTGATAAAAGACATACAGTAATTTATGCTGACACCTTAACCCTACTTTATGAAGGTTTGGCGAGAATCACGGACACTCACCAACCTTTAATAGAAACTTATTATGGTCCAGGAAGACTGCTATCGGCAGTTTCTATTTTGCAAAAAGAATGTGATCTTCAAACCAAGAGAATTTTACTGGAATGGACAAAAACTAGACAAATCCAGAAAAAAATTCAGTTGATAACTGATTTGTCAAGAATGAGTTCCAGCTCAAGCTTTAATAAATTAGAAAAGATAGATCCTAAAGACTTGGATATTCTTATTGGAGAGATCACATTAATGCATTTCAGAATTGAGCTGTACATTCGATTTATTCAAAGAAAAGTAACCGTAAGTAATATAATGGTGTTTTTTGATAAATTTGTATTGTAATTGTTTTTTTTTTTATTTTTTTTTTATTTTCACATACACTGAGTCAACCACTTGGGTCATTGGCAGTTTGAATACATATGGAATTCATTATAAACATAAAAAAATAAGATCTACAGCTTATAAATATTAATTGACTTGTTGAAATTTTAAGGTTTTATCTAATTTGTCCATAAGAGCTGTCTTTATATTATCGGGAACACCACACAAATTACGCATATAGTTAAGATAAGGACACTCGGAAATAATATGCTTCACAGATTCAACACACTGGCACTGATCACACAGATGAATAGCTTCTTTGGACATCAGGTATTGGTGGGTTATTCTGGTGTGTCCAATTCTAAGCCTAATTGTCTTCACTTGATCAGATCTATTGTTTGGCAAGGAAGGAGCTCTAGATACATCGGGTATTATTTGAAGAAGTTTATTGCAGGGGTTCAAATTCCATCTTAGCTGCCATTCGTTGATGATGTATTTTCTTATAGAGTCTTTATGGTCTTGGCTAGGAACTATATTTATAAATGTTACTGCGGGGTTGGTAGAAAAGTTTTTGGCAGTTTGGTCAGCTTCCTTGTTTCCTTTAATACCTGGCACCCAGAGAAATTCTGTATTGAGATTGAGCCCAAAAAAAGTTTACTTTGATTTAATTAACACAAACAAGTGTAACTAGCGCCCTCTATTAGCAATGTTAAATTAGAGTGCAAATTAGGATTCCTCATGCCAAAAAACGTAAAATTGCCAATTTTCAAAGAGAAATTGTGAAAACATAAAAAATTATTGTGAAAATAGAAATTTTTATTTAAACTTTGAACGTATCTCGAAAACTAGCAATATTTGCATAAGGCATGTTGAGCAGAATCATCATATTTTGAGGTCTAGAATCTACAGTTCAGAGATTGGACATTCTTAATGAATCACTCTGTGTATTGTCTGGTAGTTTTTGTATGTGTTTATTATCTCCAGAAAGCAGGTTTGGATTAAAGTGGGATTACTGGAGTGTTTGATTGTAATTGTTTGTGCATCTAATTCCAGACAGATGCAGAAGAGGGAATACCCAATCAGGATGACAAAAATGAAGTTCTCCAATCTTTAGAACAGCTTTTAAAAAAGAGCGATTTAAGTCAATCAAAGCATGATCTTCTTAGTTATTACCTAAGATTAGAACAGTATTATATGGAAGAGTCTGTAGCTAAAGCAGTCACTATGGATTCAATTGAAATGGGACAGCAAACTTCTAGTATGGTGGATGATACATTTTTTATTATCAGAAAATGCATTAGGTAAGCTGAACCAAAGATTACAGAATAAAAATATAATATGTTTTACTCCAGGGCGGTTTGATTCAAGTTGCTGCCGACAGTTCACAGTTTTTATCCAGCATCTTAGTAATTTTGTGATACTTATTGATAATCTAGCAGATATTTATCAGAAATTAAATTAAATATATTCATTAGCCACCAGAATAATAGGGCCACTAAATCTTAAATTTTGATCTCTTAATAATGCGTATTTTTTAGATTGACAAGGTTAAAACAGTAAAAAAAAAGCAGCTACAGGATGCCTTTATTAAAAATTTTTATAAATGTTGTAAAATACTAAGTTTGGAGTTTGGTTTATGTGTTAAATTTAATCTATTGTCTTTCAAATCAATATACATTTGAGAGTAAAATATATACAGACTCTGGTATAGAGACTGGCATAATATTTGAAAGGAAATTGATTACATGGATGATGAAAATAAAATTTAGTAAATTCGTTCAAAAGGAACTGACCAATTCCCCTTTGGTTAGCTATAGAATTTTTGTGTTTTCTTGCTTAATGTACTTGTTTATATAATATCCTTATTATAAAAATAAATCCGTAATTTTGTATTAGCAAATATTACAAAATATTTAGTGTTTAAGCTTTGCTATTGAACAGAAAAATATTAATATGACTTTTTGCTCATTTCAACAATTAATAAAATTAAAAAATATATAAAACACGAACAACCAATAAACACCGTTCTAAAATAACAGCGCTCGTCGGGCGACGTTCCGTATAATATGCCAAATTAAATGCAAGTAAGGACGTAGCGACGTACTGTACCATCCAAGTCACCAGCGGCATCGGTGCTTTACGCGATAAATTCGAACGAGTGAAACATCTTATATTTTTATTCTGTAATCTTTGGCTGAACTATGGCTTCAAGTTACATAATATGTAAATAATTACCATTTTTAGGAGATCAGTGTCTACAGGTTCTCTAGACGGCATTTGTGTCATTATAAACAATGCTTGCAGAGTGTTAGAAAGCGATTTTGGAGAAATATTAAGGAGTAAATTGAGACAAGGGTATCCATCAGGTTATTTGGATCTGACACAAGCTTATAATGTTCTACAAACTTCAATACAACAAGGCAGATTACAATCTGGAGATACTGAACAATCTAGAACAGCCTTTTTGGTAAGTCAAGATTTTCTCTTATGAATTCTATCTACTATTATTATTCTTAGGTTGCTCTTAATAATGCAGATAGCAGTACTGAATATGTGGATGCGTTATGTGATAATGTGTTGAAAGAAATTCAGCAGGCATTACCAAAAATGAACAACAATGAAAGAGGTAAGTGATTTATTTACGATTGAAAAAAGTTGATGTTGCAAAACAAAATTTAGTGATGTCAATTTGATCTATTTATTGAAGGAAATTTGGCATATATCACGATTAGAAATTAGCAATTCTTATTTTGGACATTGTCACTTTGACAAAGACTTGCCAAAAGATATTGTATAATAAAATAAATATCTGATTGTGCTTCTCCTTTCACACTTCATTATTGAGTAATAGGCGCATTTTTATATATATATTTTTATTTTACCATTTTTTACCATATTTTGAGGCACCGTGCCGATCGGTTTTCGGTTAGATGCCTTCTTAGCTAGTAACAGTACTTTGCTTGCTTATATGCTCATTATTTTTTATTATACGTCTTAGCAAATTTTAAACAGTGCTATGTTTGTGAAATAAGAACGTTTAGAAATAATTTAAACAATTCGACACAAAAGTAATTGTGGCTGGAAGTTGCTCCTCGTGGATGGATGCTTGTCCTCCATGGTGGGAAGATAGCCCCAGCCAGTAGAAAATATAATCAATCGGTCAAAAAGTCTACAACCGACAGAAAATATTCCCCACCGGCTTACAGGATGTTTTCTACCGGCTGCACCCTGCCAGAAGTTTGTCTTTACTAGCAAAGTGCAGTAATAAAAATATACAAACAGGTACAAAAAAATTTTAAACAATTGTATGTCAAATAACAACAAAATATTAACATCTAGGTACTAACATGTATTACAATATTTTGACCGAAAACATTAAACATGAATTACAAATATCACCACTACTTTACCAACCCCTGCTACACTCAAGCTTGAGCATGCGAATACTAAACTCATGCAGTTGAGAGAATAAACATGCAAAGGATACTTTACCAAATAATAAAAGGCTTATAAGTTTTATTATATCTGAGATCTCTATCCCTAAAAAAATTTCTGAAACAGAAAATCAAACAAAATTAAAAAATTCTTTAAAAATTCGACGAAATCTATGAAGCCTGT
>CAJUYG010000374.1:25975-79518 GCA_910591675.1 Galerucella calmariensis | reverse complement strand
ACATTCTCCCATTACTTCAAATGGTGTATCTGGAATTTCAGCCCAAAATACCTATTAATATGGGCTCCATGAATTTTTGACTAAGCGCGTGTATGTTTGAGTTTATTTCAAACTTTTTTTTATTTAAAAATCGTACCTAAATGTCCCAGACACTTTCATTTATGAAAATCTGCTAATTTGACCCCGTAGATTACGAAAATGGCCATAAAAATTTACTAAGATCCGTAATAAATCTTTTTCTTTTTTGAACTTTCATACTTGTAACTTTCAGGAACCCCTGTATACAAAATACCGTAGATACAATAGCGTTGATTTTTTTCCATATTTTTTTCCATATTTTTTCATTATTTGGGAGGGTGTATCTGAAAATTCAGCCCAAAATACCTATTATTATGAGCTCCATGATTTTTTGACTTAGCGCGTGTATCTTTGAGTTTATTTCAACCCTTTTTTAAATTTAAACACCGTACCTAAATTTTCCAGTCACTTCCATTGATTAAAACCTACTAATTCGACCCCGTAGATTACAAAAATGGCTATAAAAATTTACTAAGGTCCTTAATAAATTTTTTTCCTTTTTTGAATTTTCGTACTTGTAACTTTCAAGAACCCCTGTATACAAAATACCGTAGATACAATAGCGTTGATTTTTTTCCATATTCTTTTATTATTTGAGAGGGTGTATCTGGAATTTCAGCCCAAAATACCCATTATTATGAGCTAAATGATTTTTTGACTTAGCGCGTGTATCTTTGAGTATTTTTCTACTTTCAGGAACCCCCGTATACCAAATACCGTAGATACGACGGCGTAGATTTTTTTCCATATTCTTTCATTATTTGTGAGGGTGTATCTGAAATTTCATTCCAAAATATCTATTATTAATGGCTGAATGATTTTTTGACTTAGCGCGTGTATTTTCTCAGCTAAATTATTCTCGTTTTGAAATTCACTAGGACATGTTATGAGTCATTTAAGTATGTCTATGTTAAATCTGAGGGAACGAAACGTTGGAACAACAGTCCTGCTAGTAATAAAATATGGGAATACAAACAAAGATACCCAATATAAAGTCGTCGTCTGACGTACCTACTCACTTTTAATTAAAGGGTTGGATATAAAACTCGGAAATAATCAATAAAAGTGACTAAATCGATGTCGTAACAAACATAGAGGTAAATACCTACTTGTCGACTACAATCTATATCTACAATGGCATTTTGCTTTTAATGAGTCACATTTAGAAGATGAATAATGACTTTACATGATAATAAAACTGAAAAGTCTAGAAATCTAAATTATTCAAAAGAGAATATCAATTACGTTTTTTTTCAATTCCTTTCATTGGAAACATTATTTTCTTTTATGGATAAAAATTCAATAAGACTCTTACAGTCAAATATTTGAATTATTCATCAACATAAAAGACTAATAAGTACAGTTCGTATTTTACCTTTACATTAATTTATGATGAGGTACACGTAGCTCAATCAAATTGAGGGAAAAATAGCAAGTGTTACTCATACGGTGTGTTACAAGTTGATCTGTGTCTGTGATTTTGAAATTCCTGGTACAAAATATGATCATAGACACAGATCCTGTAATAAATGAAGATCCTGGAAACGGTTCCTGTCCTATATAAAGTTCCTAGGCCATGCAAATATCCTGGACACTGCACCTGTCATAAATAAAGAGCCTCGATACAGTTGCTGGTCCAAAGTAAGATGCTAGACACAGTTCCTAGTCCAAAGTAAGATCCTGGACATGGTTTCTGTCATAAATAAAGATCCTGGAAACAGTTCATGTCTTATATAAAGTTCCTAGACCATGCAAATATCCTGGACACTGTTCCTGTCATAAATAAAGATCCTGGAAACAGTTCCTGTCTTATATAAAGTTCCTAGACCATGCAATTATCTTGGACACTGTTCCTGTCATAAATAAAAAGCCTGGACACAGCTCCTGTTCCAAAGAAAGATCCTGGACACTGTTCCTGTCATAAATAAAGATCCTGGAAACAGTTCCTGTCTTATATAAAGTTCCTAGGCAATGCAAATATCCTGGACACTGTACCTGTCATAAATAAAGTGCCTGAACGCAGTTGCTGGTCCAAAGTAATAGCCTGGACACAATTTCTGGTTCAAAGGAAGATCCTGGACACAGGTCCTGGTCCAAAGTAAGATCTTGGACACAGTTCCTGGTCCAAAGTAAGACCCTGGACACAGTTTCTGTCCTAAGATGAGTTCCTGGGCCAGAAAAATTCCTGGAAGAACAACTATTGGATGTGGAAATCGCTAGATTCTATCACCAGGAAAGTACTTGCAAAAATCTTTCTAATCTCTATCAGATATAACAAAGCCCTGAGAACTCTGGCTTTGTTATCTCCAAATATGAAGTCATTTTGGCAAGAACCTTTTCCCTACCAATTTTTTTTGACATATTTAAACGCCTGAATCTAGTAATAAAATAATTGTTTCAAACATGATATTGTTTGAATTTTGCCAATTCTGTCAATCTTTTTTCAACCACTTGGAAAAATCTACAATCGCATAATCGGTGACATTTGTTGGGAAAGTATTTATCTACTTATAATTCGATTACTGTAAGATATTCTTGGAATTAAAATGAAAGAAATTTCAAATAGGTACCTATTGAAAATAATCGTATGATACGGCTATGTAATCTTTAATACACATGGCTTTTGGCCTGTCCGAACCTTTTTCTATTGTTCTATACAGCTTATGGTTATAATGTTATAAAAGACCGAAAACATTTATGAAAATTTTAGGAAATATTCAGATTATTCTGTAATAATATTTGAAATGACCGAAGATAATTTTCTCGTACTCCAAACTTAACATTACATCGTATCGGTATATTGTCAAGTGACCTCATTGTTAACCACAACCATTCGCTTGTCTGTTTCCGGTTCAAGTCAATCGAACTATATTTTTTTAATTAAACAAATAGGTAACTATTATCAGTGTCAGGTTTTTATTTAAACCTTGCGTGCTTTAATCCTTCCAACCTGCTGCTGTTACGCATACATTCACAAAAATAAAATAGTCGTCGATTGCGTGGGCGCACTTCGACCGGAAGATATTGAGATATTGCCCTAGCGCTAATGCCCTTTGCCTATCGCGTTATACCTTTATAGCCCACTCAGTCTGCTATAGACTTATATAAGTTACGTGTTCACCATACCGTAAGAGACGGTTTTTCAATTCAATCGCGAGATTTACCTGTGTTGCCGTATCCTCGATATATGGTATCTATTAGGAAATTAACAAAAATACTTTTTGCATTTATTATTTATTGAACTATAAATATAAATAATTGAAGGTATACATATGTATTTAGACATGAGTTCCACCGTTGCAATTGCATTACACACAAGCATATTATAATTTTTCATATGTATAGAATATTTCACAATATTTTGTTGACTCGGCATTTGGCTTTGGGGATGCTGTGGGTTTAGGTCTTGAATCAATCATGTGGGCATAAGTCAAAACGAATTATCTTGGAATGAAGTATATCTTATGGGACTGCTACTTTCCAAATAAATATCCGTAAGAAGGCGATTTCTATAAAAAAAATTAAATAGGTACAAAAAGAAATCGAAACAGAAAGACTTTTCATTTTTATTAAACCTTTTGTTGCGATAATTTTGTTTTTTAAGGAAAATTGTTGTATTAAATGATTCTATATATAGTGACTTTTATAATTTATAAACTGCTATATGACAAAATGTTTCCATTGTGCTCGAAATAACAGCATTATCAAAAAATATATTGCATATTATACAACCATTTTGTGAGACCTTCATAGTGCCGCTTCAATCCCATTTTATAGATGTGACTACATGACACACTATTAAATCATTTTATAGTAGCTGTATAAATGGTTATAAAACAGTCGAGTAAGAGTTGTATAAATGTGTATTAAACAGTCATATAAGAGTTGTATAAACTTTTGATTCTGAACCAAACAGTTGCATAAAAATGAGCCCTTTTTAGTTGTATAAGGATCATTGAATTGTTTTGTTATAAGAATGTTAGTATCCTATAAGACATATCTTGTAGCTGTTTATACAAACCTTATATAATTTAAATTGCTACTTTTGGGCATGTTATCTATCTACTTCCATTCTAGAAACTTCGTGTCTTCTATATAGGCCACCATTTTGTCTGGAGGCATCTTCAGTAGTTATGAGTAGGTAAGTAGGTTCCGGGCCTGTGAAGGCTCCTTCAGAGCCTTCTTTAGCTAGCTGGTCTGCCATTTAATTCCCTGCAATTTCCTCATGTGCCGGCACCCATTTTAGAGACACTTTGTTGTCTCTTGTCAGCATGTTAAAGGATTCTTCACAGTTTTTTACCAATTTAGACCTAGTTGATTGCTGATAGCTTGTGTAGAGAGTGTAAAGTATGTAGTGTAGTGTAGTGAGTTCAGTATTGTTATATGACTGTTTAGTTCATCATAATATCATTAAATTGTACCCAAACGTTTGATAAAAATAATTACTTAATTAGAAAAATACTCAGTGTCCGAGTAATACAGAATTTAGATGGTTTTTGACAACACCGCATCTCTCAATTCACTAGCTCTAAAAGTTAACTTATTATTCACTGTTTCAGAGTTTCAGTCAGTCAGTCCCTACCAAATTGTCTGGTAGCGCGGGCGTCAACAACAATATACGGCGTTCAGCTGAAACGCCGAACGTTTTCACAAAAACTGAATAAACAAAAGTGCCTATAAATTAAAATTCACCTTATTACCGATATCCTAGCTAGAATATACTTTGAATTTTAATTATTTTTTTTTTAATTCAAATTTTATGGAATCGCGTGATTATGTCATGTTAGTTTACCGGGATATTTAATTGTTGAGTGATTGTTGAATGACATCAGTAGTGTGTGATCAAATTTTAAAATAGTGCTTTTACAAAGGATTGGTTAAATTAAAAAAAAAAGGTAAATATTTTACTCGTTTTTACTAAAAATTACAAATTGTTTATTGATAGTACTTATTAGCGTTTATTTACATAATTTTTGTTAAAGTTGACCACAAGAGAATTATTTTTTTAAATTTGTCATTTATTTTCTTTGTGGTGTAGTAGTCGCGTCAAAGTAAGCCTAAAAATCCCAAAACTTCGAACTTTGGTCGGAAAGATCCGATCAGGGTAATTTTTTAAATAATTTTAATCCACCCCCCAAATTCACCCCAATTGGGGGGGGTATTTTCGGCATTTTTCAACAAGACACCTAAAGCTGGCGTCCATAGTAGAACAAATGTTCCACTCGGGGGTTTGCAAGTGCCCTGAATCCATTTTTTGGGTCAGGCCGCCTTTGCGACCTTCCCATGGGTGTGTGAAAGTGCGTCTGGGGGTCCAAAATAAGGTGAACATGAGAGTTCCACCCCCCTCAGCTCTTGTTCGTGCAGCACTGGGATCTCATGCCACCTCTTTTGCAAATAATATAATTATATTACATATGGGCAAAACCACGTCCTCCTTTATTATGATTTTTGACGTTTTTTTTTTGATAAAAATATGGCATCCAAAATTATTAATTATGAGGGGTGCATAGTTTTCATTCATTGAAATTGCTCTGTATATGTTGGTATGTTTAAACGACAAACATGTTCCCCGACATCAAGGGCGTCGATATGGGGGGGAGTATTGGGTAACCCCCCCCCAAGAACAATAAATAAACAGTAAATTATTATATTTTTCAATTAAATTCAATAATGAACATGCGCAAGTCCTATATTACTGCATCACACAACAACACACATTTGTTTGTAATGCCTTTACCAAAGATTACAGAATAAAAATATAAGATGTTTCACTCCAGGGCGGTTTGATTCAAGTTGCTGTCCCGAACGGACGCCGCTCTCATAAATTATGTTTACGACTCGTTTTTGTTGTCAATAACGGGACCGGTAGATACCAGAGAAGTTCGAAAAGCTTATTTTATTTTAAGCTATACAGGGGTAATTAGAGAAATGTATATTTAAATTAATAGGATTCTTTATCACAAAGGTTTATTTTTAAATGTTAATTATTTCGAAAAATGTTCGGGATATGAATTTGAAAAGGTAAGTAGAAAATAAACTTGAATTTTTAAAATTCACAGTTTTTATCCAGCATCTTAGTAATTTTGTGATACTTATTGATAATCTAGCAGAAATTTTTCACAAATTCAATTAAATAAACTAATTAGCCACCAGAATAATAGGGCCACTAAATCTTAAATTTTTATCTTTAAATAACGCAGATTTTTTGGAGTGACAAGGTTGAAACAGTAAAAAGAGAAGCAGCTGCAGGATACCTTTATTAAAAAATTTTATAAATGTTGTAAAATACTAAGTTTGTAGTTTGGTTTATGTGTTAAATTTAATCTATTGTCTTTCAAATCTTTCAATATACATTTGAGAGTAAAATATATACGGACTCTGGTATAGCAACTGGCATAATATTTGAAAGGAAATTGATTACATGGATGATGAAAAGAAAATTTAGTAAATTCGTTCAAAAGGAACTGACCAATTCCCCTTTGGTTAGCTATAGAATTGAATTTTTGTGTTTTTTTGCTTAATATGACTTTTTGCTCATTTCAACAATTAATTAATAAATTTAAAAAATCTATACAATATAAATATAGAACACGAACAACCAATAAACACCGTTATAAAATAACAGCGCTCGACGGGCGACGTCCCGTATAATATGCCAAATTAAATGCAAGTAAGGACGTAGCGACGTACTGTACCATCTAAGTCACCAGCGGCATCGGTGCTTTACGCGATAAATTCGAACGAGTGAAACATCTTATATTTTTATTCTGTAATCTCTGCCTTTAACCCTCCCCCCCCCAAGAAAAAACATTATCGACGCCCCTGTCCGACACTGTTTTAATAAAGTCTTAGAATTGGGTTTATGCTACCCTTGGATGTTTATTCTATTCGAGCTAGCTGTATTTTAATGTTACATTTTTTAATGAGTCAACAAGTTGTCAGAGGATTATTTCGCATTAAAGTAAAGTATGCTGTCAATTGTATTCGTGTAAATACCACAACACTGTGAACTTTCAAGAGGGTACTTTCCAAGGGGAAAAAATTAACAAGAGTATTTAGAGTTTGCTCTAAAAATAGTGAGTTTTTTGTCAAATAAAAGTGACTAATTTTAGTAGAAAAATTAATTTCTTTAATTTTGTGTTTTTAATAGTATCAAAATTTATTTTACGATTTGAGTTCTAATTTCACGGTTATAAGAACGTTGACCTTTGAAAGTTGAATTGGAACCATACTGGAGCATACTCACTTTTTTTTAACGTTCATGGTCATATTAATGATACCATCTGCACTTGTCATTAATTTTCATTTCAATTATTCTTTGATGTTTAAAAAATAAGACCGTTAATATTGAAATAGTATAGAAAACCATGTTCTGGGGTAAAAAATGAAAATCTGCAAATTTACAGTTACCTTTTATGTAAATACTGAACGTACAATAACCCTAGTGGTTGAAACAATAATTATTATTAACTAAAAAAAATGATTTGGCCATCTTACACCTTATCTCAAACCTATTGGAACGTCTCTGTCATTAATTTCATTTATTCCAATAAGACAAACTTTTTAAAACCAAAACAAAATTTTCATTCCGATTAATTTTCATATTGCTTTGATTTTATTTAAAGATAAATAAACAAACTGCTGAAACTTGTGAAATATTATTAAATATTTATGTTAGTGGAATTACTACTACTTGTGTTATGAGAACACTTTTAGTTTAGAAGTGATGATAGATTTGTTTATAGATTTGAAATAATGTTATTCGTGAAATGAAATCCAATTATAAATACAAAAGTTGTAATATAAATGAAATAATAGTATATTATACACCAAGGTTATTATTTCGCGAGGGACTTTGCGAGGTTTATAAATGTCTTCACAACCATGGTGTATATACAATTTTCTTCACTACTAGCCAAATTTAAGACACAAATTAAAAATAATTCCCAAACGCACCACGAGAAGCATTTACCCCGTCGTCTGACTGACAAGTACACTGTCAGTTTTCGATATATTATGAACGTACTCGTTATATCATCAGTCATTTTTGGTCGAGCGCAAATTTCAAACTAATGGCATTTTTATTCAAATAATTTTATCTTGATGGGTAATTTCAAGCAGCAAATATGTTAAAGACAATCTCCTGGGTATACAAAATTATGTTGCACAAGCTTTTGTTGAACTACTATCCCTGAGTTCTCAACATATTTGAATTTGTCCATTAATGACCTAGGTTAATAATCATTAACCACTAATAGAGAAATTCAACTTCTCAGTTGGCTAGATGAAGCAATAATTGTCAAATTCACAAATAGTAGTGAAAAAATTATATTGATGGATGAAATAGAAACAGAGGAAACTGGGATACTTAGCCTGGATCAGAAGTAGTGTCTTTTCGTTCCAAAACTAACTGTTAGATTATTGGAACTTTAGTTCTTTACGTCAGGTTATGTTTGAGCGACCGGGGGTCGCGACGCAAAAGATCTGACCGTTACGTTGCTTCGTGATGTGCCTTGCTTGCTTGCGTGTGCTCTCTCCTGAGTCTCTCTCTCGTTTACGAAGTAGCGATTCATATGCTTCGGCCGGGAATCGAACCCGGGCCGCCGGCGTGGAATGCGAGCATTCTACCACTGAACCACCGATGCTATATTAAAATTCTATGCAAAGCTGGTATTCGCAGTGCTGGTGACCTACTTGAATTTGTTCGGATAAATTTTTACTATTATTGCCATAATTTTTTTTGCGCGATTGATCTTTTTTTGAGGGATTTCACTGGCAGAACACTATCTATTATTCCAATCTACTTATACATTTTTTTATAAACACTGACATATGGTAATACGCCAGAGACTTCTTTAAAGGATGATATTATTATAATCGAGGATATAATACCATTTCTTTGGAATCGAGCCAAATCTCACTTGTGAGAGAGGAAGGATATTGGCAAAAATCAAACGTCTTTGCTAGTTTTTGAATAAAAGTAATTGAGCAAATTTTTTTTCAATAAATCTAACGCATTTACACCCAAAACATAAATATTGAAAAATCCCACGAAAACTTAGGGGGGGGGGTCGAGAAATATCTTACTACATCTCAACAAGGGAAGAGGGGGGGTCAAAAAATACTCAAAAATGCTTTACGTATGGACGCCCCCCAAATATTAAGGTTCGACTGTGATTTTCCGGTTATTAATTGTTTAATATTTAAAACCCATTTTAACTAATATTCTTTTTCTCTTAATTTTTTGGGAATCAAACCACAAGAATGTTTTTTATTTTTTTTTTCGACGTTTCGGTAGCGTTCCAACGTTGTCAATATTAACTAGTAATGAAGTAATTTTTGGTCCCTATCTGACACAACCAAAAAAATTTGACAACTAGACAATCAATAATATTTTGAAGTTTAAGACTACAAAACTTTGTTGTCAAATGTCCATTCATAGTAGATCACATCTCTGGTAAAATGTGAAATAAAATATTTTATTTTATGACATTCTAACGATATAATAGTCTACTAGAAATGGAATCCAGTAAAGTGCACGTTCCAGGGACGTTTTTATTGGGATAGCGCTTTTTTTCGCTTATTTTGGAAATGTTGTTAATAAAACGCGTTTGTTGTTACTTTTTTGTGTATGATTATTTTTGTTTCCAAAATATGTATGACTCAGTTTGGTGATTTTGTGTATTGAAGTGTGTATCGATTAACAACTATTCAAATTATAAATCATAAGAAAACCTGGATAAAAACTTATGATGCTATCCTGATAACGCAGGTAATTGATTATTGGAAATTTCTCTTTCTAACATTGGTAACCAAATTTGACTACATTCGGCTGAAATACTATAGCTACACATTTATCTGCATTTGGTTGTATTAAAGCACTTTCTTTGATTTTTCGTCTTTTCTTATTGGACTCTTTCAATATTATTTTTGTCGAATCCCATTGTCATAAAATAAAATATTTAATTTCACATTTTACCAGAGATGTGATCTACTATCAATGGACCTTAATAAAATTTGACAACAAAGTTTTCTGGTCTTCAACTTCAAAATATTATTGATTGTCTAGTTTTATTACTAGTTAATCTTGACAACGGTAGCTGGAACGCTACTGAAACGTCGAAATAAAAAATAAAAAACATTATTGTGGTTTGATTCCCAAAAAAATAAGATAAAAAAGAATAAGTAATGCCACAAGGAACTTACAGAAGATATTTAACTAATAATTGTTCTTATGATTGAGATGCTTCAAGGAATATCGTGAAAATTGAATCTTTTTACTGACTATACCCATTTCCTCTACCTGAAATCAATAATTATTTCATATTTATTTTGAGAATGAAGATTATAATAATAACTTTTTTTTTCAAAATAAACATTTATTTGTTTATTTAAAAGTAATGTTGAATTACATTATTTCAGATAGTGTAAAAAGTTTATAATTGCCATGTTTATTTTTTTATAGGACTATAAAAACATGCAGTTTTAATTAATGCTCATAAATTATACAGTTTTTAATAATATACGACTGAAAGCAATAATAAAAATGTATAAAAATATTACACAGAGTTTTGCAAAAGTAAGAAAGGCAGTGATTTGTGGATTTTATTATAAAAAGGTCACAGAATAATTCTGTTATTAGTTATTACCCATCAGACCAGCGTCTGTAAAAACTGGTAAAAACAGGCCAATGTAACCGCGGCATTGCAATGTCAATTTAATTTACGCTGACTTATGTTGAACCTCAAACGAAGATATTCATATAATTAACAACAATATATGCAGGGATCAAGTGACCAGATTTAGTTTTTAATTTTTAACGATAGTTAAGTGTTAATGGGTGAGATGATTCAATGATATTTAAAAAAAACATTTAATAGTGTGAAACCCCGCACATTACCAAACAAATTTTCTTGAACACTCATGCACACAATATTTATCTATAGGCTACTATATTTTACATAAACCCAAAACTCACAATTCGATAAAACCACAGATCTAAACGCTAGTTCTGTGATTTAAACCATCGAAATATATAAATGTAGATTAAAAAAACGAAGAAATGACGTAACAGCACAGGTTATAAAGAGAACAGATACGAATCCCGGTAAAACATCAAACGATTTTCAGCTCCGTCGTCAATGACCTTGGACCTTTAACTCGCTATGGCCGCGATGTTGCCAATTTAAAATATTTTCTGAATTTCTTACCAAATTGCAGTGTTGACTCGGGGACAATAACAGTTTCCAGTGCCGGATCTAGTTTTTTTGGAAGTTTCCACTAAATCTTTAAAACTGCGCCATGAATTAAAACAATAATCATAATCGAATATATATTTATGTATTTATTAAATACCTATATGTACATTCCTATGATTTGTTATAAATAGTCATTACTCTTGGGAGATTAATTAATAAATACATTATGGGTATGTCCACCCATCTCTCTCTCTTTTTACTGTTCTCTGTCAAGCTTTCGTATCTGTTCTCTTTATAATCTGTGGTAACAGTCACATTTTAAACCATAGAGATACTATAGATAGAGGCGCTAAGTCATAGACCGTTGTGTAAGTAGGAATGTCCGTCTTGACACTGGTGAGAGTGAAAGCGACAGAGAATCAGATGTTTTTTTGTTGTTGTCTGTGTCTATAGCATCTGCGCCATTGGAGAAAGTCAACCAGAACTTCTGACTTTCCCTCTCTCTTACAGGCTGACGGGTTCCGAGCTGGTTTCTTGCCTCTATCTGTAGTAGGTATCTCTATGTTTTAAACACGGCACTATGCAACTTAAATCTTGGGAAATCCTGGTTACCTTCAGCTTGTTTGAGAGTTCGAGGTGTCAACATAATAAGACTAATGTCAGTCAATAAATCGATATTATGTCAAACACGTTAATATTTTTTACAGTTCCAAACCTGTATGAAGATTAAGCAAGCTTATTATAATGGTCTTAAGAAAGTTCCATCTACCAGCATTACATCTGTAATTATAAGTGGCTTATAGAGGTGAGTTGTAACATTCTTTCGACCTATATAGGTATGAGAATTTTGTACTTCGCAAAATTACTTGACGGGTGGAATTTACGACCTTCGGGATTTTGCAATTTCAGCCATTTCAAAAATATATTCCATTTACTTTCACACTTGGCACTTGACTAATTGGCAGGTGGTCACAAATTTTGGGACGAGCATTAGATTGGCTACGTTGCCAGCTGTAACCAAGAAATCTTAGTAGCTACTATAATATGAAATTTTAAAAACTGTATATTATGATGAAGGGGAAGGGAAGTTAAAATATTTTATATTCATCCAATCTATCAGAAAATTAATTCAGGAATTAATTTGTCTAATTTCAAGAAACGTAGCATCTGTATATATATTATTTGAATATTTTTCAATATATCACGTATAATACTAACAATTCACTTTACAGTAAGATTAAATATGGCTGCACTGCCGCCTCTCAGCTGTTCTCCTCGAGTGAAAGATGAGTTAGTTTACCCCATTACCTGTACGGTTGCGACAAATCTTTTAGCACCAGTTAAAACTGAACAGCAAATTTTGGAAAATTCAATGTTAGAAGATGATCCCAATGCTAACTGTGCGGTGTCTGCTGTTCCCAAAGAGAGATCCGGTCCGAGATGGGGCCCACAGCACAAAGGGGCTCAAGAATTAGCTAATTTGTATAGCAAAGGTTAGTGAATTATTATTGAAGTATTTTTAGTATCTCTATCATGCCCAATGTTTTTTTGCGAAGTACTGTGGCACTAGGCATATTATGCCAATGCTAGATTTAAAATGGGATGTCAAAAAAAGTGAATTCAGCCTATTGTTGCTAATATTTATAGTGTATTTTTATCATATTGTCCGACCCTGTATATTATTTTTGCTTTCAAATTTACAGTCTTGTTGAGGACATATTAGGTTATTAGCCCTGCAAAAAGAAAATAAATCGCCCACAAAAACAAAACAAATATTTTCATATATAATACCACGAGAGTGAAAATTTTGTCGGCAAAATTTTTCGATTGTCATGAAAGTTTGTTGCTTGGCAATTTTGCGAATGACATTTTTAACAAAACCACGAGCCGTTAGGCGAGTGGTTTTGGATTAAATGTCATGATCAAAATTACCTAAAAGCAACAAACTTGAATACAAGAGAAAAATTTTACCTTACAAAATTTTTAATTGAGTGGTATTCGACATGACTATTTCATGAGAGAAAAACTAAAAAATCATATGTTTAAACGTTTTATTTATTGCAAACTTCAATTATACAAAGCCAAAGGTTCTCTATAAGTTGGAAATGGTTTTCTTCATTTAATTGTAAATATGGTTTCAAAGAATGGGCAGAAGAATGTCCTGTAAGCTTAATTACTTCTTGTTCACCAACTCCTTCTTTTGCTAATGCAGATATTGCAGAAGCTCTATGTGAATGATTGGTTATTTTTATTTTTTTTGTGTCTATACCAATTGATTCTGCCGATATTTTCGTCCATTTTGAAATTGTATTAATTCCCAATGGTGAATTTTTGTACCATATTCCTCTCTCCCAATTTGGATGTACTGTTAAAAATATTCTTGTTGTTGTTAGATAAGGATTGGATTCTCTTTTTTCAATAATTTTTGAAAATAAACGAACGGGACACAAATTGTTGTTAGCATTATTTCTTACCAGCCACTTACTGCCAGATAAAGCTTTTGATCCTCCTTGTGTCGTTTTGGAAAAGATTGGATTATTTTCTACCCTGCCAGTAAAATTACCTTTATTATCATATTCTTTTTTAAAGTAATTTATATCACAATTAGCAGCTTCATTTCCACTCCATGCTAATTCGAACGAACATAAATGAAAAAACTTTTTTTGTAACCCATCAGGATTATTTTCAGAATAGCTTTTTACCATTTCCATGAATTCTTCTTTGGTAAACGCGTTAGAACTTCTTTTTTTGGATTCAGGTTCAGCCTGAAGCTTTTTACGTTTTGTATCCCTGGCCAATCTAGCAAATTTATAGGTAATATCTTTAAATGGATCAATTTTGATGTTAAATTCTAGAAAATATTTTTCCTGAACCATTTGAGCAATCGTATTCCAAAGTGTTTTCACACTAGCTTCAGTATTATCAGTTCCATCTCTTTTTTCATGTTAAAACCATAATCTTTAAGAATTTTTGCTATAACTTGTTCAGAAGTATCCTTTTCTAACGTATAATTACGTGCGTCCAGAAACATTCTAAACTGTTCCCACGCAGACTTTTTTGTCTTCATTGTATTTCGCGGTATACTTTGCTAAATTGTACTCTCTATTTCATTTATTGAATTATTTCCAAATCTTGTATTATTCATGTTAATAATACTTATTTAAATTTTTGAAACAGTTTTAATAATTTTTAGACAGTTTCCTTAGAAACCACTTACAAAGATTTTATATTGAATTTTATCACAGAGTGATAGAATTTTATACACATAGATTTGATATATTAAACGTCAAAAAATTGCAGCGACAAGACAAAAAATTGCCAGTTCAAAACCTTCAAATTTTGTCAGTTATCAATTTACTCTAGTGAAATAGGAAATATAAATATCTAGTCTGGCTTTTATTGCTGGCAATGTTGCCAGCCACTATGTTGCGGCTACATATCGCACTAAAAATATTGCCCGTTTAAAAGCACCTTTACTTGAAATCGTCCTATCAATATGATAAAAGTATATTATAAATATAGTATGTGTAATAATTTCATATAAACCTTGTATATTATTATATGAAATCATCTAGACCCTTCCACTGAAATTACATGATTGTTTCATTGATTGTTCTTCAATTTAGATAAAAATTTCAGTAAAACTATGATTCAATATTTGGTTATATTGTTTATCATATCAGGTTTGCGTATATTCCGAAAACAGAATATAGATAACGGTGCCCGCTGCTTTATCTTTACTTTGCTTTTTTAGTCATAATAATTTCCTTTTTAAAATAAAGCCGGAATTCGTACACTTCAACAAGAGAAAAGATTCTGTGAAAAATATTAGACCTTAAAAAAATGCTCCCATTTTTTTTTATCTGAAACCCAGCGGAATTCGGCAATCATTTTGTCGGTACCAATAATTATTTTTATCAATACAAAAAGCATTCGATAAATAAGTAGTAACAATAAACTTTTGTAAACATAAAAAATAAGGTATAAATTGATTTCCTATTTAATGCAAGATGTCATTGGCGTATCATTTACCTTGAATTCCACAACGAGCAAGTGAAATTGACATTTAAAGGCTGCAAAAAATTGTCGAATAATGGCAAACTTGTAAAAAAATCTAAAAACATTAAAAGCCTGCTAGAACAATTTCAATCTTTTTAATTCCCCGTTTAACATGAAACTAAGCTTTAACCTTAGTAGGTTTCAGGCGATCTGTGCACTAGTGGCTTCTATATACAGGGTGTCGCAGATAAAACGACGATTAGGAAAATCTCGAAGAATGAAGTTGTCGGAAAAGTGAAAATAGTAACAGTGATCTTATTTAATGAAAATAATACTTTCATCGGTTAAATAGGAGGTTGTTCATTACTTTTTTTAATGGTACACCCTGTATATGTCATCTACACTATCACACAGTTAAAAATAATAAAGAAGTATTAAGTTTCATAAAAACATGTTGTAGATTCTATTACGCATATGGGAATTTGATAACAAATTTTCTGAGTACTTTTGTAATCAAGAAAAACTTTTTTCCACTTGAAATATTGGTAATATTTTAAATTAGCTAAATATGGATTTATCAAAAAACCAAACTAACTAATTATTAGACGTATTTGTATAAAACAAAACCTGCTACGACCATGAATTTTATCATAAATACCTAAAAATTGCCTAAAAACGCCAATAATTAGACAAAATCGGTAAATAATGTGGATTGTTTTCTATTCTGTCAGTTGTTGATATGTTGACAGTTTATACTGAAAAAGTAAAATCTTTGTCAAACACTCTTTCCTTGTCGACATAACAATGAAATATTTAACTGAGACTCACCGAATTGAGATTTTAATGATGATCGGGTACGGGGATAACTGCAGAAGTCAAGTTGAAGAGGCAAACTTATTTAATCACAGGTATCCCGAATTGCCTAATATTTCACAAAGTACTGTGTCTAAAATTCATGCACAATTCAGAGAACTTGGACGTGTCAAACCATTGAAAAGAAAACCACACTTCGTTGAAGATGATGTGAAAGTGGATATTTTGTTAAGTGTCGAAGAGAATCCAACTTCAAGTACACGTCAAATTGCCCGTGAAAATAATGTTAGTCATACAACTGTTCTAAGATGTCTTCATAAAGAAAAACTTCATCCCTACAAATTAACTATTGTGCAGGAGTTAACAGAAGACGATCCAGATCGTAGAATGGATTTCTGCGAAAGATTGATGAATAAGCTGAACAGAAATGAGATAACTCTTGGTAGTATTCTTTTTTCTGACGATCAACATTCACATTGAATGGAGAGGTAAACCGACAGAACTGTAGATATTGGTCAGCAGAGAATCCTAATTGGATGCGTGAGACACATACTCAATACACTCAAACGGTGAACGTTTGGGCCGGTATCATAGGCGACCATATTATTGGTCCTATATCAATTAAAAATGGGAATTTGACAGCTGAAAAATATTTAAATATGCTTAGAAATGAAGTTATTCCTGCGTTGGAAAACTTATATTCCAACGCAATAGATCCTAGCTTACCGAATGAATATGTTTGGTTCCAGCAAGACGGGCATAATGGGCAACACCCCATTATGCTTTAATGGTAAGAACTTATTTAGATGAAATCTTCCCCAATAAATGGATTGGACGAAGAGGTACTATTGAGTGGCCAGCTAGATCGCCAGACCTTACGCCGTTAGATTTTTTTCTGTGGGGTTATCTCAAGAACAAAGTATATGCAACACAACCAATTAGCATTGTAGACCTCAAAGACAGGATATCTTCAGAAACACGGAATATTTCACCTCAAACTTTAAACAAAGTTAAGGAGGAGACTGTGCTATTGCCAACAGCTAGGTGGAGAACATTTTGAGCATTTATTTTAATGTATTAAAATCAAATACATCAGGTATTTTATATATATGTTTAATAACTGTAAAAATAAAAATTTCAGCCTGTATAATTCATAATTGACCATACATTATTTAGTTTGTTGGAATCTGTTCATTAGGAGGATTTCAAAAATATGCAAATATACAGGGTGTTTTATTAAAAAAAACAACACCGACGATGGCATACTTGAGTGAATCACCCTGTACATTTACATTTATGTTTACATAACGCACAACTCAATTCAAAAGTTGACGTGTCTCGGCATTTTTTATAATTTTCTAAAATAATGACATAAAGAATTTTATTCCATAAGTGGTTTCCACACTGTAGAAGCAACTTTTTTTCTTTTTCAAGGACACTATCCAAAAATTCCGATAATAAATAAATTGTCAGCTGCGAGCGTAACATTTTTAAAAAGATTCTATCCGTTTTTCGACACCCCAGTTTCTCGATATGCGATCGTGAATGAAAATTCCATATCGTTGACATAATTTGGCAGCAGCAACACATTTCTTAAACGTTTAGTTCGCTAAATTTAGAATTTGAGAGTGACGAACAACTTAACTAACGAGGGTTTTTATATACGAGGATATACTAAATAGTTTTTTAAATGAGAAATATTACTAATACGTTCCAAAATGTCAACTGACACTTGCGCTACCTGTCATTGTTGAAAAATACACCGATACGTCAACTTCAAATAAAAAGAATCAATAGGAGAGATCAGTGAAAGTCAGTGTGACCAACAAAAATTTGTTTTTATGACAAGAATGACAGTTAACATCCACATGTTCTGTAGAAGGTTTCTAAACATTTGAAAAAGTAAGACAAGGAAAAATAATAAGTCGTCACTTTTTCTGACGTTGAAAGAAAAGAAAGAGATTGTCCTGTTCGTTGATGGAAAGATTATAACAGTTTTCTTTGAATTGTTAACAAACGTTTTAGCTGAATACTCAACGCATCGGTGGCCAATAATTGTAGAAACTTTGGACAAGTCAGTATCATCTCTGTCATTAGTTATGTCAGATGTCAACAATCAGGAAAATAAAGAGATGCAACAAACTATAGTCAAATGCAGTCTTATCATGCGGGTCATACGATTCAACAAAGACATACTCACCGTTTTTATGTTTTCTTTTATTTCGTTTAATCATAACTTCCAAATTAAATCCGTAAGATGAATAAGACAGACTTATACAATTTCGACGGGAGAAAAAAAGGATATGTATTTAGTTTTCAGCGATTCTAAAAAGTCTTTCTCCAGCGAAGTTTTTATTTAAATGTCAATTGACAAATGACAATTTAAAGTGACAATACCTATGAATAATAAGAAGAAATTTTCCGGTATTTTGCATCCTCGAGCAAAAAAAATGGTACTTAATCTGATACATTCTAAAAAAAAACGAATAAATCTTACATCTTGACCTATTGTCAAATTAAACATTTGTTACTACTGATTGTGACCGATAAAATAATGACGTTGGACAAACTTTACGACCGACCCATATAACCACAACATTCTTTTTTTGAAATCTTTTAAAAGAAAACGAATTTGATAATTGTTTGGTTGAAATAGACCTTGATATCTATTTTTGAATACTCATATTTTCAACAATGATTGAATTGTCGATTAATTTTCAGCCCATAACACATGTAGGCTTTAAAATGTTTAAGCTAATTTTTAATAATAATTATTATCCCACACAATTTATGAACAAAAGAATTAAAAATATAGAAAACGAATAATTTTTAATAACCAATAATAATAATAATAATATTTCACTATCATAACTCTTAAAAACAATACCATAGTTAAAGGCTTATCGGAAATAATTAAAAATTTTCATCATTAATTTAATATTCTAACTAGCTTCAAAAATTGATATCCAAATTTTAACGACTCATTTCAAATAAATATAAGTGTGGAAACCACTTATGGAATAAAATTCTTTATATGTCATTATTTTAGAAAATTATAAAAAATGCCGAGACACGTCAACTTTTGAATTGAGTTGTGTGTTATGTAAACATAAATTTAAATGTACAGGATGATTCACGCAAGTATGCCATAGTCGGTTTTTTTTTACTGAAACACCCTGTATATTTGCATATTTTTGAAATTCTCTTAATGAACCGATTCCAACAAACTAAATAATCTATGGTCAATTATGAATTATATAGGGTGAAATTTTGAAATTAATAATTTATTACACTTGAAATATTGGTACCTACTTTTATTATATTTATCAAAAATCTAAACTAACTAATTATTAGACGTATTTGTATATTAAACAAAACCTGCTACGCCCATGAATTTTATCATAAATACCTTAAAATTGCTGTTGAGGTTTTTTTGATTTTATAGACTTTTAAACAAACCGGCAACAGTGCCATCAAACCGATTTGATTAGCAACGGAGTTTTTTTTCAATGAGAAGAGAGATTAGATACTTTTTTGATTAATGTCACATAATTTTTATGTAGTTTGTCTTATAATAATATTTACAGTTTATTAGAGCTTTTTATTTCAATAAGTGCTCAATATATTCATTATCCAACATAATGGTCTGATTTTTCTCAATTGCCTAAAAACGCCAATAATTAAACAAAATCGGTAAATAATGTGGATTGTTTTCTATTCTGTCAGCTGTTGATCTGTTTACAGTTTATACTGAAAAAGTAAAATCTTTGTCAAAAACTCTTTCCTTGTCGACATAACAATGAAATATTTAACTGAGACTCACCGAATTGAGATTTTAATGATGATCGGGTACGGGGATAACTGCAGAAGTCAAGTTGAAGTGGCAAACTTATTTAATCACAGGTATCCCAAAGTACTGTGTCTAAAATTCAAGCACAATTCAGAGAACTTGGACATGTCAAACCATTGAAAAGAAAACCACACTTCGTTGAAGATGATGTGAAAGTGGATATTTTGTTAAGTGTCGAAGAGAATCCAACTACAAGTACACGTAAAATTGCCCGTGAAAATAATGTTAGTCATACAACTGTTCTAAGATGTCTTCATAAAGAACAACTTCATCCCTAAAAATTAACTTTTGTGCAGGAGTTAACAGAAGACGATCCAGATCGTAGAATGGATTTCTGCGAAAGATTGATGAATAAGCTGAACAGAAATGAGATAGCTCTTGGTACCATTCTTTTTTTTGACGAATCAACATTCACATTGAATAGAGAGGTAAACCGACATACCTGTAGATATTGGTCAGCAGAGAATCGTAATTGGATGCGTGAGACACATACTCAGTACCCTCAAAAGGTGAACGTTTTAGCCGGTATCATAGGAGACCATATTATTGGTACTATATTTATAGATGGAAATTTGACAGCTGAAAAATATTTAAATATGCTTAGAAATGAAGTTATTTCTGAGTTGGTAAACTTATATCCCAACGCAATAGATCCTAGCTTACCGAATGAAAATGTTTGGTTCCAGCAAGACAGGGCAACATCCCTTTATGCTTTAATGGTAAGAACTTATTTAGATGAAATCTTCCCCAATAAATGGATTGGACGAAGAGGTACTATTGAGTGGCCAGCTAGATCGCCAGACCTTACGCCGTTAGATTTTTTTGTGTGGGGTTATCTCAAGAACAAAGTTTATGCAACACAACCAACTAGCATTGTAGACCTCAAAGACAGGATAACTACAGAAATACGGAATATTTCACCTCAAACTTTAAACAAAGTTAAAGAGGAGTTCTATAGGAGACTGTGCTATTGCCAACAACTAGGTGGAGAACATTTTAAGCATTTATTTTGATGTATTAAAATCAAATACATCAGTTATGACCAGTAGGACAACTCATCGGGAGGATGTACAATGGGTCACATGTGGCCTAAGTGCTGTGAGCCTACACTCACCCTCTCTACTCTACAGCAGTGGCGGATCTAGAATTTTATTTGGGGGGAGGGAGCTGAACGGGGGGAAATTTTTGAAAGGACTTCCATATAATGAACCGACCAAAACAGTAGCTTAACGTTGTTTTATGGAGTGAAAACGTGTGTTTCATATCAAAGGTTTTCAGGATGTTTTGTTTACTAATTTACTAATGAAATACATCAAAGTTAATAAAAAGCAGATTAAAAATGCGAAAAGGGTGTTTTGGGGGGGCTTCAGCCCGAAAGCCCCCTCCGTAGATCCGCCACTGCTCTACAGATAAAGATAAATATATGAATAATTGCCACAAATTCAATTTTAACCATTTCTCATCAAATATTTAATTTTTATGTCAAATTTTCTGTGGTCGGATGTTTTTGAAGGCATCTATTATAAAATCTATAATGATAAACAAAGCATTTTTTTATTCATAGTATATAAAATTTTATAAAAATTGCAAAGCCGGGGTTAAGATGTTCTTTATTATATACCTTTTATCAAATATCATAAATAGATGGCTTAACGATTTTATCATATTTATTTTATTTAAAAGGTAATTTATTTCTTATACCGAGTGTCTAGATATAGTAGAGTGGATTAACAAACTTAACTTCAATGCCATACATCCTTTTAATTGTAACTTCGTCTTTTATAAATCAAATTTATCTACGACCACCTTTAAAATTAGTCATTTACGAACCAAAAAAAATGTGTGAAATCATACATTATTACACCCAAAAGCCTTTTAAATAGGGTTTTCATCTTAACATTTTTTTTAGCTACGTAATTATCTAGTTGCCTTGAATTTAGTCGTTTGTTGTATAAACTTGACTGTGCTGTCAGTAAATTTGACAGAAGTGTCAGGCATAGTGAAAGATATTTTCTGTTGAGTATATTTAAAATTTTAATTACACTTATTTTAAATGGAAGAACCTCGGATTGCACACCACCTGAAATTAGAATTCGTTGTGTATATTTGTTTATAGAAAATTTATTTTTATGTTTTTCAACCTCTTCAGAGCACATTTTTTTATTTTTTCTTCATGTGGTCGTATATGAAGTTTTGTTTGACATCTGTGCATGAAGTACTTTTGCGCACATGTATCATAAATAACTATTTTTTCTGTTTAATATACAGATGGCTATTATAAATAAATAAGGAACAAATATCTGCAACACAATCGAAAAAATTCTACTAATATGATCGAATTATTTTATACCTCTTCACGTGTTCATTTTTTTTCTCGACAAATAATATCGATCGGTTTCTCCACGTATACGTTTCTTGCTAGAATTTTAGTGCAATTTTATTTTATTGTTCAACACGAACTTCTTCTAATTCTCTGTAGACGTTTGAATTGTACACAAACCCTGTTAAAAATTTTATTTCATTTTCATGGCGGCTTTTAGTTTATTTAGAGACACAAAAATAGGATTTTTAAACATTAGAAGCACGTGAACTCTGTGATAAAATAGAAAGGAAATTCTTGTATAGTGCCTCCGTATATCTATTCGACATATAGAAATAGATAACTAGTTATTCCATCAAATAACTCATCGTGTCCGTTAAAGTTTGTAATATATTATTAATTTGACACTTTAACTAGTTATTCTATGAAATAACTAGGGATGAACTGGTGCCAACACGCTAAACAAGTTCTCTCCCTACGGCCCGGAATAGTTTATAAATACAGTAGGGGTGGAAGGTAAATGTATTTGTCGTGCGAGATATATGATATAAATTATTTCACACTTTAACGGGCTGCAGATCGTTATTCTATGGAATAACTAGTTAAACCATAAAATACAAGAAGGGGGCGACGACCCAGCACTGTAGTGGAAAGCGTTTGATTTACTTACCGTTCAGACGTCGAAAAGTAATAAATAGCATAAAAACAATTTCACCAAAATGCAAAATATACTTTAAACTGATCGAGAAGTATAAATGTCATTTTCGACATTTCGTTCATTTCGAAGAAATTTAAATTATTTTATTCGGAATTTATTTCAATACGATCGTGCAAAAAATGGTGTAAGCATCTCGAACGTTAAGGGTAATTACAACGTTTGCATGTAGATTCCTCTCGTAAAAAGGGACAAAATGATATGAGGATTAAGGGGTCTAGCACATTTACTTTTCGAAATACAGGGTGTTGAAATTTTGGAAACTTGAATGTTTTAATTCGATAACTTTAAAATGGATGGATAAATTGATTTGACATTTCGCAGGTTGTTTTTAAATGAAAAAGGGCATATTTGGATAGAAATAGTAGTTTGTGCAACTAGTGTGGATATGATGGCCATATCGCACGAGGACGAAGATTGAGCACGACGCCGTAGGCGGAGACAATCCACACGAGTCGAACAGCATAGTTTTTCTACGACCCACTTAAGAAAAAATCTAGAAAATAAAAATTTCTATAAACTGTAATATAACTTCAAATTAAAAATTTAACAATTCAATTTTATGTTTCCACTAATTTTTTTGTGGTAAACGTACAGTTCTTGAATGTCCAATTTGTATTATGCTACGGTTTCCCTTTTTAAATATACGATGCTATTATAAGTAGATGTTGCCAGTAGGACTTCCTCATGAAGTGTACCATACCATTATCTACAATAATGAATATTCTGCTAAATATCTCAAACGTCTACCTGTTGTCGTTATTAATATCAAGCAGAATAATTATTTAAAAATAAAATTAACAATGATTAAAAAAAAACTTCTTCACGGGGAATCGAACCCGGGTCTACCGCGTGAGAGTCTGGTTTGCTTACTACTCGACCACCGTGGAATATGCAAATTGTTTATCTATAACGTCAAACGTCATAATTTTTGCTTAAAAGTTCCTACCGTGTGTCCCGCGACACGTTCTACTTTTTTTATAATAATTATATAGGTCAACAAATTTGAATTCAATGTTTTAAATAAAAATGTCTTTTTGTGTTGTGAAAGATTGCAAAAACTATACTATAGTCAGTTGATATCTGTTAAATCTTTGTTCCCAAAGAATCATAAGTTAAGAAATCTTTGAATTCAAAATTTGGAATGAACCCAAATAAATATTCTTCAAATTTCATCAGGCTCAGTATTAAAAAGAAAAGATGGGACTTTTGAGAAGCACTGTATACCTACGAGTTTCACTTTCTAAACACATTGGTGTTTTCGTCATAGATTTTTATACATAAACGCAATAAATATAATTTTTTAATAAAAAAAAACTCAAAAAAAGTTATCCACAATACACCACCGACACGAAACTGCATTTTTTTTTATTCATGCAAATTTATGTTGAAATCCAACAAAGACAATCGAAAATTGTTGAAAAGTAACATGCATAGAACTGCACCAAAGCTATGGTTCACTAACATGAACGTATTTACTGCAATTTCAAACATTGTCACGTAACGAACCAAGCAAATTATATACCAGGGACATTACATTATTAAAAACTCTTTAAAAGAAAGTATAATAACGAATAGAACGTATGAAAGGTTATTTATATGAACTACCACTTTTTAAAAATAAAAAACTTGGGGATACAAATTCAATATTGACATCCATAAAAAGAATTACTTTTTCTACGCGACACAAAACCGATTATTTCGATGACTAAGTAGCTTCTTGTCGAGAATATTTATTTTATTTAATTCGAATTTCTAAAAATAGATCCTACACCACACATATACGTAGAGTAGGTGGAAAAATACTAATGATCAATTCTTTCAAAGTATAGGAAATAATAGGCACGTAAAAGGTGAAGGGAAAATTACGTTTCTGATAACCTTAATAACTATCAGGCCCTAATTTTAGATCGAATGAATTATTTTTGACCCCGTGAGTTTATATAGCACGAGACTTACGAGGATACAAATCAATCATAATCATAATTTCATTCAAAATAGGATGAAGACGTAACTTTCGTAGCGACAATTTGTCTTACGTCCTTTTCTACTGTCACACTGACAGTTCTTGTATCTGTACTTTGTTGTTTACGTTTAATTATTATTTATGAAAAGTGAATATTAATATTATTGTTATTATTTAAATAATACAAAAATATGCCTAGATACATCAGCATTTTGAAAGTTCTCAGGTATTTTCAGTTAGAAAAAGAAGCTGGTATTTATTAATTTCATAGCCTTTTTGGAATTTGGCTAAAGACGATCCTGATGATTTAATTTATCAAATTTAAGGTTAGATATACAGATTGCGAAAAGTCTATTCTAGCCATACGATTTATACAAGTGTGATAAAGAAAATATGAGAAAAACACTTGAACGAGAAAGAATAATTGTGCGCAGTCAGCTGTTGCCAAATGTACTTATCTGTAAAAGTTATTCCCAATTTTTGTCGGCAATAATGTTAAATACCAATAATTGTTAAATCGAAAGCAGTGTATAGATTTTATTTATTGCAAATTGTAATTTGTCCATTTATTTTCTTGAACTATATTATTTTATTCTTATAGTTAGGGGTTTCAGAACAAGCAAAAATTTTTATCAAGAATGACATTTTTCGATAAAACTAATATTTAAACATGTTTCACCTATAGTATACCCCCTCCGTGGACAAGCTATATACTTTTGTAATTATTAAAAGGGAGTGGTATCTAGAACAGATATATAGGGCTTGGGTTAGTTATTTCGGGAATAACATTATTTTTAGATTTCGTGTTAGTTAATGTTCACTGACAATTTTTTTTCGCATTTTTCCATGAAAGAGCAAACTTGTTAGGGATACTGTTTATATAGAACGGATTAGAAATTGAGTATGAATATAATTTTTGATATGTTATCGTATGGGATTGCCCAATTATGCAAAAAATTTTCAATCCCGAGGGGAACCGGTGATATAATACCCTATATGCACGATACAGAATGTCTATTATATAGTGGCCCACTCGAAACAAACCACCCCGTTATTTGGCAGTGTTAATTGAATTTTATGAAATACTAGATAGAATTAAACCCATGTAGTTTCTAGTAATTTGTCTACTTTGTACAGGGTTATTCATTATAAATTACCCACCCCATATCATCGTTATTAATAGTTTTAGAAAAAAAGTCTCGTATAAAAGTTGTTTGGTTACAGCTGAATTTTCTTTATATTCTATCAAATGTTCAGTAGCGTGCATATTTAAGGGGATACAAAAAATAATCGTTCTTTTTTAAATGGGAAACCCTGTATATTTTCACATTTTTGGAATGGACTTTTTTTTCTGATTTCAAAAATATATACATAATATGTTACCCCTACCTTTTTTGAGTTATGAAATGTTGAAAATCTGAGTTTTATTAATTACTGTAAATAAGAAAAAGATAATTTATCAAAGTAAGCTATGAAAATGACAACTAATATGTTTGATAATTAACATTTTTCTAATAGAGTAATTAAAATGGTTTACAGAGAGGTGAAAGATTTTATTAATAATAATAATATATACAAGCAATTAAAGCAAGGATTCAACTTGAAATTAACAAACTAAATGAAAATAATGAAGTCATCTGCAATGTTATTATAAATAATATAAGTAGGTGTTATCAATTATGCATTAACAATAATGGTGGACATCTCGAATATCTTTTATAAGTTATTATTTATAAGTTCTCTTAAATAAATCTTTGTTTTCTGTTTCGTATAGGTATATATTTTGACTTTTTATTTCTTACTGAGAACCATTTCAATTACTTTATATGAAAAATATCAATTATCAAACATATATTAGTTGTCATTTTCATATCATACTTCAATAAATTATCCTTTTTTATATTTAACAACATTTCATTACTCAAAAACGGTACAAGGTAGGGGTAACATTATATATTTTTGAAATCAGGAAAAAAGTCAATTCCAAAAATGTGAAAATATATAGTGTCCCATTTAAAAAAGAACTAATATTTTTTGTATATCCTTAAATTTGCACGCTACTGATCTTTTGATAAAATATTAAGAAAGTTTAGCTGTAACCAAACAACTTTTTTTTATTGGTGAACCATTTTACCTATTTAAAGCACGCCTCAGCGTGTTTAAATCGAACTTTAAAAAACGCGCGTGTTTTAAAGCTACCGTGGAAACATCAACAACTCGAGAAACGAAGTCTAAATCATGTCTAAATGACAGTTTTTTTTATTATTGATCTGACAGGAGTAGTTTGTAACGTCAAAACTTTTATTCGAACAATATTTAACAATGTCAAATTTATAAATTAAAATGGAAAGTGCCGTTGGTTTTGTTTGAAATATTAATATTTCGATTTTTCAAATCTTGGGAAATGGTAGGAAATACAAATTAGTTTATGTTTTTCTCATTTCCATGACAACGCAAGGTACCTATACATCATATACCATTTGACATTTAGTTCTTATTTCCATCTATGATTTCCATTTCTTGTTGTTGTAGTAGTTATAGACCAGCATTCATAATTTCAAAGTGCACCAATAAAAAAAATAGCGTAAAGTATTCGTGGATAACTGGCCTTTAAAACACTTGCTCTATTTCGAGCACTCCGGCTGCGCGTGATTTAAAGACCTTAATATCCACTTATACTTTAATATACTATTATATGAGACTTTTTTTTCTAAAACTAATAATAACGATGATAGGGGGTGGGTAATTTATAATGAATAGCCCTGTACTTAATTGCATTTCCAATGCACCTGCCAGCAATTCAAAATTTGTATAGTGAGCCTAGCAATGGAGCCTAACAAGTCAGTGTGGCCAACAAAAAGTGTTTTTTTCTGACAAGAATGACAGTTAAGGTCTACCATTTGAAACATAAGATTTTTGCATGTTTTTTATCATTGCGAACATCTATATTGCTTTATTAAAATAATGAATATACCCCCGAAGCGTATATCTTGAAATTTAAAATGACTTTTTAGCTGTATACTCAACATATCGGTGGCCACTAATCCTAGGAACTTTTGGCAAGTCGCCATTTCATTTCTGTTATTCTGTCACTAGTTATGTCAAATGTTTAGAAAATATATCTGGCAACATTGCTTTATTTTATGGTCATTACACTGACCTTAGAATAATTATAACAAGCTATACATGGAATCAAACTTTCACTTTTGAGGTTAGAAACCCTTGCTTCAGATGATTTTCTCTCTAAGGTTATCTATTGCTTCATTTATCTTGTGATATCGATTATTCTCATATACACTATACCTAGCTATTAAAAAAAAGTAACTATTATCATAATAACATTTATTATATCCATTACAGGTAAACGAACACAAGAATGTGTCTGCGTTGGGATATGCCTCACTCTAATGGCTATAAACTTCGCATTTATATGTTATTACATCAGGTTAGAGAAATTAAGTACCATTCTGGTAGCCGGGTTTTGCGGTATCATAACTGCTGATTTCGGTTCTGGCTTTGTACATTGGGCAGCGGATACATGGGGATCCGTTGAACTACCTATTTTAGGAAAAGTAAGTACTTTTGCTTCCTAACCTCGACTTAATTCACGCTTCTACATTTTTAACTTGACGATAGAAATGTAAAGTTATAACAAAAAGTTGTTTGTATGGCGTGTGGTCTTTTGTAATGTCGCAGAAAAGTTTCCTATTGTAACTATATTACCGTTAAAAGTTTATTTTTTATGTAATACGTTTTATTTTGTTACAGAACTTTCTACGACCATTCCGTGAACACCATATAGATCCAACATCCATAACTCGCCATGATTTCATCGAGACAAACGGTGACAATTTCATGGTAACGATACCATTCCTGGGCCGTATGGTGTGGGACTTCCTTACGCTCTCGAAGGAAGACGTTCAAAATAAATTTACGTGGAACTGCTATATTTTTCTGTTGGCTATTTTCGTCGCCATGACCAACCAGGTAATTTATTTAATACAATATCCCATTTTTCGATATAAACAATTTGTATATAGGCAACCAAACCTACACAAAATCATTCATTAACTAAAAGTTTTTGATATATGCAACCAAATATACACTAAAACTTCCACTTGTCTTCCACTGCGTGGCGCTGTTCTTACTGTCTTATCGAATAGAAGGTTAAAAGCATGTTATGCAATTTACAATGCATGTTTTTGTATGTTTGGTTGCCTATACCCGATTCGGGTAGGCTCTTATTAGTGTCATTATTAATATACTTGAAATTGAATATATATTTTTAGATTCACAAATGGTCTCACACGTATTTCGACCTACCTGGCTGGGTGATATTTCTACAAGAATATCGCATAATACTACCTCGTCGTCATCACCGCATCCATCACGTTGCACCGCACGAAACTTATTTTTGCATAACTACGGGTTGGTTGAATTGGCCGTTGGAGAAACTTCATTTTTGGAGTGCCTTGGAGATCATCATCGAAACTGTGATAGGCTGTAAACCTCGAGCGGACGATATGAAATGGGCTCAGAAGAGAACGTGATATTTCTATTTATGTTAATGTTAATTTATTTTCGTTGTATTAGTTGATGCAAATTTACTGATTTTTTCGTTTAAAATGTTTGATAAAAGTTTTATATTCAAAATACTGTCGCAATTTGCATTATTTTTTTTTTAAATATAAGTGATATACAAAAACCATAACCTTGAAGTTCTTAAATATTTAGTTGAAAAAATAGTCGACAGGCTTCTTTCTTCTTAAGTGAAAATAATGTTGGGCGGAGTAGAATTCAATGGGACCTCTGGCGGAAAAAATTGTAACTGTCGCAACGAGTTAAATAATTCGTTTTGCATTGTTTTTGTTTTATATGCAAGTCAACGTAATTACCGTAAAGTCGTACTTTATTTGTTTAATTTTGTGTCGGTGACAAGTGTTTTTCCATTCAACTCAACTGTCATCATTTCTGAGATAATATTCTTATATAATCAGAGATATTATGGAAGAGGTTATGTTATTCTATTTTTTGTTTTCATTGCAGACCAAAGAGAAAATAAGTCGGTATTGAAAATTTAAAATATTACTCAATACAAACGTACTTTCCCTGCAACTTTTGTAGATATGACTATATTAAAAATAAAATAAAAACACGAAATCAGACTCAAAACTAAACAGTTAATTGAACGCTTGTTGTACTTTTCACAAATATCAACCATACCTACCTATTACTCCAAAAATAAAAATATTAGGAGTCAAAATTTAGTTTAACCACTTAAATATCAAAGGGCTTATACGGCAGCTGATTTGTTCTACTCGTTGCTAAAAGATGACATTGACATTTCAGAGCGCCATCTATCGAATTCTACTTTTCCCAATACCACCTTTTATGGAACTTTTGGATTGGTTTTCTAATAAAGTGGTTGATTTGAAGGTTATGTTTCGTTAGCTCAGAAAGTAGTTCAAATGATCGCACTGGAATTGAACATTTTTAGCATTTTATATAATGAATTGATAATACTACACATTTTAAATATTTCATTACATTCCTTTCAGAGTAGCTTTCATTTTTATTTACTGCATTTTATTTTAATAATTTTAACTGTCCATAAACCATTTCGCTACAATTCACAAATATTTATCAGGGAAAAGTGTGTACGGAATACGAGCACATCATAAGGGGCGTTCGTTAATTAGGTGAGGCATTTCTGAAGATTTTTCGACCAGCCTCTCCCCCTTTGTGAGATCTAGTGAGATTTTTTCTCCACCCCCCCTAATCTTCTGTTAGATTTTTCAATATTTAAAAGACCTCGTATTTTATCACCATCTGATTACAGCAATTATTGGTTTTTCATATTTCGACTACACTCTGTATAATAAATCGTTAAAACACTAAAATTGTCGATTATTTCTGGTACCCGTGGCATTGTATTACAATCACAGAGTACACCATCTAACAAGAGGCGAAAGAAAGTAGTTTTCGTGATCGCAAATTTGTGTGCACATGCGTGAATTAAGTAGTTTATCTGTCAATGTCAAGTCGACACTTCCGTTCATTCCCCTCAGTTCACCGTATATTATTTTAAGGTTAGGTTAAAAATGAGCCACTTCTCATTACACACATGAGATGAATAATAAGGTGATCTCATGTTAGTAGTTAAAAAATATCCTATAGACCTAATTGGGAGGGATGTTCATCAACACTACTATTTTTCTTAGTGTAGTGTTACTTTTCTCAGTGTATCAAGTAGTTTATGTGTCAATACCTCGATGTATTTCCGCTCAATATCGTGTAAGTCCGACTTCAAAGGAACCGACAAAGTTTCGTCTCTTGTTAGATGGTATACTCTCTGTGATTACAATGCCCGTAACTTGAATAAAAATATACTTTATTTCCAATATATTTTCTCTAAACTATAACATTTTAAGTAAATCTATTTCTGTCAAAAATGCACTTAAAGAGATCACAAAAACATATTTACAAATTCCTTTGAAATATAATAAGTTAAAACTACTTCCACGTTGAAAATGTCAAAGGTTATTTTTGGTTGCTTTGACTATTGACGTTTGACGTGTCAAAAATTTTGTAAGATTCTATGTATAAGTTTGGCAAGTTTATCTGAAACTACGGGGTATCGGAAAAAGGCGAGGAAACATGGCGCCTATCTGACATAAACGTGCAAATGGCGTACGGTACCTATTTTACCAAGTAAAACTGAAAATACAAATGTCACTGACAATACCAAGTAAGAGAGAACACACGCGGGCGCCTGCCAATAAGAAGTCAGCTGGTCAGGCCCTTCGATAAAAATCACCAATTATGTAGTTCGGAGGGTGTGGTCATTATGGTTTTCGCACAACGCTGCCAGAGCTTGAAGAAGTCTATAGCAAATTTGGAAAAGTGTACATCATTTAATATTCATAAATTGGAAAAATAATGTTAATAGATAAAATCCAAGGAAAAGGCACATTAAAGAGTTAAGGTTCAATCATATTTTTATTAGAGTTATTGGAACTTTTATAGGGTCAAGCAGTAATAGTGCTGTCCTTATAGTGACATATACGCATGCGCATTTGATGTTTTAAATAATTAATGTTAGTGCTTGTCCTTATTTGTGCGCGATTACTGCAGTGCACTATCCCGACTTTATTTCATGTTTCATATTTATATGTCACAATTTGTAGATGATCTGTGACACCTACCCTAATATAATGTCATTATAGAGTTTCATGTTTCAATAACTCCAAATTTTAAGTCACTTTTAAGGTCGAGCACTATTTATTCAAGGTCATCACAATTACTGCAAGGCAGTAAATTCGTGTTTTCAATAAGTCTCTAATATTGTTAATAATAAAAAGTCCCTTTACTTAGCACTTTAGCTTTTTCATAGTTAAACGTGGCAATGTCGAATGATTTCGACTGC
Organism: Galerucella calmariensis; assembly: GCA_910591675.1. NCBI lineage: Eukaryota > Metazoa > Arthropoda > Insecta > Coleoptera > Chrysomelidae > Galerucella > Galerucella calmariensis. The sequence goes on along the minus strand of CAJUYG010000374.1, from coordinate 47,153 downwards.
ATTCATTCCAGATAAACTTGACAAAGTATATAGAGCAAGAACACGTAATGAACATCAGACAGTTGCTCTGAGATAAACAAAAGAGTTTTAACTCCACCTCATCATTGTCAGATTGTAACCTAGAATGCCTAAAAGAGTAACACAAATTGTTCATCTACGAAATATTTTTTTTTGTTTTATTTGTAAATATTTTTTTGTTCTCGGAATACATTTACGCTTCACAACGATAAACATGCTTTGTGGGAAGCTTCTAATGAAATTTCTTATCGCCGGAAATCAAATACAATAAGATTCGTTATCTGCTTCGGCGAATCGATTCAAGATTTTTACATTTTAATATGATTCCACTTGTTGATTATCAATTTTTGTACCTAATACTTAATTTAAATTAGAAATAAATCGGTTTTATAGCAAATAAACGTATATTTTCATTTACCTCCAACATAGAAATAGAAATATTTATTCTCATAGGACATAAAGGTCGTCATTACAATTCATATAAATATAAAAAAAATAAACATTTAACACCAACAATTCACAGTTAAAAGTTTCAACATTTTAAATAATGCACATACATATTTTCCAAAATTTATACTTAGGTGACATGTTTAACTTCTTCAAAATAGTCGTTAATATTGTATAGACACATATCCTTCAATATACTTTTTATTTTGCTTTTAAATATTTTTGTAGGCAAGTTTTGAATTTCTTCAGAGAGTGCAAAGAATCGAATACCTAGATCCTGGTGCTTGTTTATTCTTACTCTTGTCTGCATGACTTGTGAAGTGATTTTTATTATTTTCCACATAATTTAAATTTTCATTTACAATTAAGGAGAACAAACTCATAATTTGAAGCTGTTTAAATATCTCTTTACAAGGTTCATGATATTTTGCTTGTATAATGGAGCGTACAGCTGCTTTTTGTAAGACAAATATTCTTTGTAGCAAGCTGTGACTGGCATTGCCCCACACTGGAATACCATACAGAAATTTAGAATGAAAAGTCCATAATAAGCAGTTATTGCAGCTTCTTTGTTAACTATATTTGATATTCTATGTAGGGCATATACAGTTCTAGCTAGCCCACCACAACAAAGGTTATCTAGATGTATTCCCAAGAAAGTAATATCTTTTATTGCATTGTTTGTGTGATTTAAGCTGAACACGCAAGTTTCAGTTTTACTTTCGTTGAGGTATAATTCATTGCTATCAAACCAAATTTTAGCTTTAGTTAGGATTTTTGATGTGCTTTCAGTTATATGAGATATATATATCTACATATAATTGAAATAGAAAGGTGTAAAAAAACCACTGGTTCCCCAGGAACTAAGCAGAAGGAATGAGACTGAATGTTTAGAATGAAAATAATAATTTATTTATAAAATTAAATTCATACATTAGTAAATAGTAACAAATAAATTACATATACATATCTTCTATATTTAAAATGTAATAATAATTTGTCAACAATCAAAATAAATTTAAAATAAATAAATTTACCTTTATTATAAATATATATAGCAAAATTTAACGATCTTTGGTTATTTAACTGACAAGAATTAAAAATATATCAATTTACGATAGTGATAAAATTCTTCATATCACAATTGTTAAATCCGATATTCAACCTTAAAAATACCAGTCAATTATTTTTAGTGTGCACCCTGTACGTTTATTTTGATTAGATATTTTTGACGTCACGATAATACTTAATCTAACAAGCTGCATATAAACTGTTTCCATGAATTTTTTACTCACACTTGAGATAATTTGCTGTTTTTTTAAGATATCAATTATTTCAATAAAAAAAATGGAAACAATCTAAATCATGTAGAGGTGATAAAAGTTGCAATTTTTATTAGTTCATCTCATCATGTACCGGGCAAGCCTGGGGTCATATCTTCTCATTGTAGTATAACCCATATCCCTGTAGCTTTCTAATTGGGATACAAATCCTTGATTCGGATATACACATCGTTTCAATTTCACTTTATTCAAAGCCTCTCTAAAATAGACATTTTTTCAATAAACTATATTTCCAATAGGACAATATATTAGTAAAGGACTGGGAAGTGAAAATACTCATGGGAGCTAAGGTTTTTTTCTCAAAGTACAATCACAAATTCTGCATATAAAGAGTGATAATAAAAGAATATAAAATATTATTACCTGAAAGTTAAGTTGTACTTCTTCATAAGATATGCAATAACAGTAGTGGCACTTCGGGAAACACCCATGTGACAGTGTACTAGTACAGCTCCTCTACTCACACCGTCTCTAATAAATTCATATGTTTCATCAAAATATGACAGCAAGTCTGAAGAACATATATCTGGAAGTTTTATATATTTGATTTGAAGATGGCCTAAGGTTTGTTTAACATGTGCTGATAATGGATAATCATCAATTGTAAGTATATGTGTTATTTTGTACTTTTTTAAAGTTTCAATGTTTCTTGCTTCAGCCACCCCACTTAGATAGAGATTTGGCTCTATCATATCCAAGTCATCTGGATATTGTCTATCAGGTTTTGTATAAAGAGACCTAAAAAAAATGTGATTCAGCTCCACACTTTGATATCATTTTATATTAATAATAATTTAAATAAAATGAAGTTTGATACCCTTGCTCAAGCTAAAAATACGATCACTCAATAAAAGTAATATAATATATTGTGGATTTTTGTTCCAATACTATTATGGTAACCAATTGTTTCAAGTTTGAAGTTTATATTTAAAAATAGTCATAACAAAATTAAATTATTGTTTTACTTACCTAAATATTCTTTGTGCCATATTAAATAAGTAGTTCCTAACAAATATTTGCACTGTATTAACAAAATTTTAGTTATTAGAATCTGATATCTGCTAGAAAGATGTTAGCACTGAATCATCATATTTGCAAATGCACTCTACCCAAATCTATATTTACCAGTAAACTAGATACTCCTCATTTTCGCTATAAATAGCTAAAAGTCGAAGGTTTGTTTGGATTAAAATCAAACAGATAAATACTATACAGTGGACCAAGAGTTGTTTAATGAATTGTATAGTATATTTTCAATGGCTATTCAATTTGAGCAAGTATAAACTGATATAAATTCTTATCAAGGGAACCATAAGGGAACGGCGATGAGAAGCTAATACAACGGTACATCTGCGAAAATCGTGGGCCGGCAACAGCGCACCCAACGATTCACAGTCGCCTCATGGCATGGGTAAAAATCGAACTTATATACGGGGAAAGGTTAAAATGTGGTATTTAAATTTTGTTGAAAACGAACTTATTGGTACTTAATAATACAAGTCTTCCATATTAAACATTCACTGACAAAAGTTACAAGGGGCCAAAAAATTGAAACCCATGAATTTAATAAAGAAAATTTACAATTTCTTCAATGGGTACATGATTTTACCTACCCCAAAAAGAGTCTAATCCCAGTTTTTCAATCTGCAAGAAATATGTAGAGCATAGATAAATGGATCTTTCATATTATTATGGGAAAAATCAGGAGCCTAACATTCATACTAGTCTGTCCTAAAAGTTAAATTGTTTAATGAATATTCAATGTTGATAAAACATATTAGAACAAATAATCCTACCGTTATAATTTTTTCCTCCATAGCTATACCTTCTTAGCATTTTTTTCTGTTTTATTCGGTTAAATAGTTTCATATTTTTTAAAATAAAAATTAATTACTCTGTTCGGTACTCTTCTTCTTCTTTTTTGAATGCTGTGGCAGCTGTCACCTGTCAGATCTTTGACATTATTGACAGATAATTGAAACTGTTTACAAAATATAAAACCACAGTTTAAAACTACCAAATTCAAATTAATTAAAGACGCAAAAATGCTTGGCGATGGAATGAAAAATGCAGTTTTAATACCAAGTGACGTCAGACATTCAAATAAATAAAATTCTACCGTTAGTACGGTTTTAGATCATAAATATAAATTATATTCAGCTCTGTTCGGTGGTGTTCTCAATGTAAGCATTATTCATTTTAGGTTTTTTATTATAATCCATCAATGTTATAAGGCTAGTGATCTGCATTCATCTACTTATACCAAGTTGTGTAGCATTAGTAATACATTTTTGATTGTTTCAGTAAGAACAATGGATGACGACTTTCAGCTTGGACCTGTAAGCATTAATATAATAGGAGAAAATTTATATTTAGGTGGCTTAGCAGCAGCAAAAAACTTGGAGGTATTAAAGAAGTACAATATAACACATATTTTAACAATAGATACATGTCCCTTACCTCGGAGAGTTTTAGAGCAAAAAGATATAGTAACAAAATTTATTCAATTATCAGATCAACCTCAAGAGGATATTTTATCACATTTTGATGATGCAGATTTGTTTATTAAAGAAGGTAGAGAAAAAGGAGCAGTATTAGTACATTGTTATTTTGGTGTGTCGAGAAGTGCAACACTTGTAATAGCCCATATTATGAAAAGAGATGAATTGACATATTTTCAAGCATTTGATAAAGTTAAAGGCAAAAGAAAAATCGTCTGCCCTAATCTAGGCTTCGTTTCACAATTGAAGTTATATAAGGATATGGGATATAAAATAGATAAGGATAATATGCATTATAAAATACATAGATTAACTATGGCAGCACACAAGGTAAGTGATATCAAACAATCAATATAATGCTTTTAATATTTTTTGTTGTATTTTACATTTTTTTAGGTTCGAAAAATAAAAATTCTACCACAAGAATTTCATAGTCTGATCCAATCAGATCCCAGTCTTGAACAGTCACAACCAGAACCTAACGTATATAGATGTAAAAAATGTAGAAGAGTATTAGCTGCAGAGTCAAACCTACTTCTACATCAGACCAATGGTGTAACATGTAAAGAAACATATTTTGTTGAACCGTTGACTTGGATGAATGTTGTGCAACAAATTGAGGGTAAACTCATGTGTCCAAAATGTAACAGCAAACTAGGTTCGTTTAGTTGGATAATGGGTAGTCAATGCCCTTGTGGTGTAAAAGTGGCGCCTGCATTCTACCTCACACCATCCAAAGTAGATTTTACCAATTGTATTAAAAATATGGAGATTACTTTTTAAAACATCAAACTGTTTTTGTTGTTTTTATTTCTTAACAAATTTGTCCCTGTGATAAATACAGAAGTTGTTGCTGACATAAACAGGTTACACAAAAGGTTGGTCGTTTAGATATAAAAATTTATATAATAAGTAAATAAATGTATCAAAACATGAATATATAACCAATATATTTTACAACTCGATATGCAAAACAAATAAAAGGTAATTAATTGAAGATTTATTTAAAAAAAACGTTTGTTTAATTCAGCTTCACACTTTAACAAAACTATAAATAAATTAAAAAATTTACAAAATATTCTATAGTAACATTAGGCTCAAAGTTCTGTATGCACATGCTTGGCAGTCACATCAGGGGCATGTAAAAATACTCCTTCAACAGCTTGCCAATGTACTGGCCCTGAAGATGATCTTATTCCAACTACTTCCATTTGACCATTTATTGGTCTTCCAAATATTTTTCCCGATACCGTTAAATATGCATCAGTGTCAACATGTTTAAACATCACACTGTCATCTCTCCGCCAACTGTCACCTGGAATTAATAATTCTCCATTTGTATATTTTCATACTTGAATTAGAAAGGTTACGTTGTTATTGATAAACATCTGCAATTGCCCTACTTATTTTATTTGATATAATTATTGCTGTTTCTGCTATTTGAATCTATTGTGTAATTATTTTACCTAATTAATAAACAATGTATGGATGAAAACAAAAAAATACTGACCCGAGCAAATAACTACCCAATTGTCCCCAGAATCTCCTTCTCCATCATCACCGTAGCAACTAATTTCCTGGTTACCACTTAAAGGACTTGTAAAGTGATGTGAATGCAGATTTTTCTTTGTTTCTACATGTTCTAATCTGATGGTTGATCCACATTTAATAGGATGACCCCTATCTAAAGTTTTTCCACTAGCAGGTTTTATTAACCAGTGACTATTAATGTCCTCTTGTACTTCAGTTGCTGTAACGGATTGCTGTCCACTACCAGAACCATATTTCACATCGTGTGAGTGAAGTCTTACACTATAATCAGTGTTTAAAAGTTTTAACACTGATCCGCAGGTTACGAACTTTTGTGCAGAGGCTAAAACATATTTCATGGATGACAAACCAAATAAGTAACATTTTTAAAAATTAAAAAATCTTACCATGTATATATTGAACATTATAAATTAAATATACAATAAATATTATTAATATATCATTTTTTAAGGACATCATTTTGTTCTAATAACCGATTAAGAGTTTACACGTATTATTATAAATTATACTATTATTCTATCCATTAACACGACATACCGCATCGATACCACCTATCTATCTTCCCCCTTAATCTGTCATTGTCAATTTTGTTGTTATGTCGTGTCGGCATGTCATTTGCTAACAAGTTTATGTGGTTACATATTCAACTTTTAGTAGACCATTTCTGACTATACTGTTCACCATCCACCACTTGAAAAGACAGAAGATTAGCAACTACCAATATAATAAGCTAAATATTACTACTTTTACGTAATAACTTGAAAGTAAGGTTAATATTAATTTTGACAAAACTTCATCAAATTTCAATAAAAAAATAATTTCAAAATGAGTGCTGTTCCAAGTAGAGGATTAGTGGGCCTCATCAAAAGAGGTTGGCATGAAATTCCAGAAATTATGGGCAGTTCTGTATTTGGCATAGCAGGAATTGGAATAACAATTTATTCAGTATACTTGTACTACCAGAAAGATGGAGACAACAGAAGATACAAAGATCAATATACAGTGTACAGACACGACGATCCAAGGGTAGATAAAATCAAACAATAGTGATAGCAAAAAATATCTAGTCATGTAGTAACTTTATTTCATGTTTAAATTCTTAAAATAAATACATTTTCAATAAAGAATTTCGTGTTCAAATATACATTTAAAATTATTTAGATTAAATGAAAGTATATAGTACAATATAATGGGAAACTTCACTATTCGCCCCTATTTAAAGAACACTAATATTCAATAACAAAAAAGCAACTTACTCAGATCAATGAGAAAATATTATTTAAAACTAAACTGAGCAAAATTTGCAATAAAGAACTAGATTGAGAAGTGAGTTGAGAAGGAAAGTTACCAATTCAACATTTATTTATGGAGGAAAATCTTGATATTTAGAACAAGTAGGTAAGTCATTTTTCAACAATGCAATGTTTAAGTCCAAAAAATAGGGAGATTGAAATACAGTAATTTATAGACCAGAGTTTGTTATATACTATATTTAACATTAAAAATTAAATAATTTTAAATTTAAAATATAGGAATGTATATTTCTTGATATTAATAACATTAAAACACTCAAAACAAATAAATTGCACAGGACATTTTTTTTCACAGTGTTCTTTAAAATTGAAGCTTACCATTTCCAAATTAGTAGATAGTTTAAAATAGTTATCACTTATAATCAATCACTTTTTATAATAACGAAACATTTCAACACCAAGAAAAGAATGGACTTTTGTCTTGGAAGCGTTGTGTAAATTTGAAAAACCTAGAAGTATGTTGGCTTTGAGACCTGAAAAAAAATGTGTAAACTTTATTATTTCCAGCATCTAATCAAACTTACTTTTCAATAACAACAGCCGGCATTTGGACCAATTGCACTGGAGATTTGCTATCCTTTAAAGCTTGCGTTAAATTTAATATTTGGCCCCGCATAACCGACATTTGACGTTCATATAAATTATTATCAAACCCTTTATCTTGTTTGTATAGTGAATATAAATCATCACAAAGATCCTAAAACAAATCAATAAATATCATTATTTCAATTACAAGTAAATTTATTTACCTGCACAAAGCTCATATGCGACAGCAAAGGTAACACCAGGTCTTTAGTAGCTTCACTAAACGGTACTTTAGCTTGTGGTAACCAAGCCCAATGGTAAGGATATGCTCGCCAACTGTCTGGATGTTTGAAAGGAAATGCCAAACCATTATCGATAGCCGCTATACTTATTTCTGGTAGCTGCACCATATTCCAATCTAGGGTATCAGTTTGTTCAACTTGAGCACTCACTGTATTACCTAGGAAATAATGAGTACTGAAATACAGTTACAAGAGATAATAACAAATATTTTGACTCACCATTCGCAATTGTAGGTTGATCATATTTAATCAACCAATTATCGTTGCCTCGATCAGTATTTCTGATTATATAATCTAATATTACCAATCGTTCGAATTGTAACTGGAATTTTTGAGCTACTGCAGGTGGTAAAGGTTCCACTTCGAATCTCCTCAACCAATAATCAGCATCTTTGTATCCATCTACGAATACTTGGAATGAGCCCACCTTCAACAAACACATGATTATTATATTTTTGTTACAATTAATTCAAATTTTATCAGGAAAATCCACTTACTTTAGGTGGTAAACCTATCCTATTAAATCTTAATCCAACATTGGGAAACTGTTCCATTATCGCTCTTTTCACTCTAGCTTTTTGCCTATCTATCCTTAAATAATTAAAGGTTTCAGATACTAATTTAACTACCTGAAATTTAAAAAAAAATGTTAATAACGATTGAGTGAAATTGTAGGTGCAAACTTACCCTAGTTTTGGGTACGATATTCAGACTCAATTTTATATCTACCAATGATGCTGCTGCTTCTGATAAGTACCCCTGGTTTGGTACCAGACAAGATCTTCCGAAACAGCATGGACAACACAGTTTGTGCATCCACTTTGTCCATTTCGGATTCAATCTGCCGTAGGGCTCTTCGTCTTTCGGTTTGAATACGCCTATTATTTTCTGGAAAATATAGTAGCAAATTTTAAAATGTGGAGGCTTCAAATGATACAATAAATTATTAATATGATTAATAATGCATATTCTGACTGGCTGCGCATGCGTGGTTATCCTGTAATTCCCTCTTGTTGGCCAAAGAAATGTAATTATTTATTTAAATTGATACACGAATCTGTCGTACAGGGGATTTTCTTTAACGAAATATTGATGGAAATTCAAGCCCTACAAGTTATATTATAATCTTCATCGATTCTATAGTTTAATTTAATCCTAGTTTCAAGAATATATCTCATAATACCATTGGGCTTTGGTGAAATGATTAAGTACATTAAAACTTTTAATAATTTACTGTTATACAGGGTGGTCCTTAAGTAATTTTACATAGAAGTACAGTACAATCTTCACTTCAAAATATTGCGATTTAAACCAACTAGCTTTAATAAAATGTTGATATCAAGAGAGATACAGGGTGTTAAACATGAAATAATAATTTTCGTTTTTTTCGAACCCGGGCCGGGCGAGCATTCTACCACTGAACCACCGAAGCTACATTAAAATTCTATGCAAAGCTGGTATTCGCAATGCTGGTGATCTACTTGAATTTGTTCGGATAAATTTTTACTATTATTTCCATAATTTTTTTTGCGCGATTGATCTTTTTTGTTTATTTACAGCATCGGTTGTCAGGACGGTAGGTTGTGTTTACTGGTTTCTAAGTTTAACACGTCGGTAAGTGATTTACTTACCGTTCAGACGTCTAAAAGCAATAAATAGCATAAAAACAATTTAACCAAAATGCAAAATATATTTTAAACTGATCGAGAAGTATAAATGTCACTTTTGACATTTCGTTCATTTCGAAGAAATTTGAATTATTTTATTCAGAATTTATTTCAATACGAATGGTGTAAGCATCTCGAACGACATTTGGCAGCTTGTTTTAAAATGTAAAAGGGCATATTTTGATAGAAATAGTAGTTTGTGCAACTATTGTGGATATGATGGCCATATCCCATGAGGACAAAGTTTTCAATCGTTCAAGTTAAATGAAGTTTCATCCAGAGTAAAATAAATTCTTATATTAATGTGTATTTATTTATTGATTCAAAAATTTTTTGCTTAAAAGGAACTAAAGTTCCTACCGTGTGTCCCGCGACACGTTCTACCTTTTTTTTAGTATTAAGATGAACAGTATAGTAGCAGGTAACATGAAAAATATGTATGGTACTTTTGATATTTAAAAATAATAAATATCGTACACACAACTACATTTTTCGAACGTAATTTCATTGAATAATAATCATGTAGTCATAGGCGTGCCCACGGGGGGGGCAGGGTGGGCCATGGCCCACCCTAATCAGTCCACCCCAATTCCTCAAATATCAATCTATTAAAAACATTTTATAATTTTTAAATTTTAATTTTTTTTCATTGATAGGAGAAAGCAATTTTTTATTCTTAAAATGAATTGCGAGAAATTGAAGGGCGGCAATAGGCAAAAGCAATGTTTCGGCGGGCACGGCTCGTTGTTTTTTCTTCAAAAGATTCCGATTTTGATATTTGGCCCCCCCTAATAAAAAAGTCTGCGCACGCCTATGCATGTAGTTAATCACTAGAATGTGATTATCTCTAAAACCGTTAAGATTTGGGGATACTAACAAGTATACCTTTTATTTGTTGTAATGATGTGGCTTTAATTATTTTTTACAAAAGTAGTGCTAATGTAAAAGGCAAAAAAGTTTTGCGCACATTTATGCCGCATACGAGGTCTATGTGGCGCCCTCTACAAAATACATCGAAATATATACAAAATTATGATTTCTCACATCAAAAAACTCCCAACCTCAAATTTTTGTGCATATACGTCAAAAAGCGTTAAAGTTATTGTAAAAAACGAAAATTATTATTTCATGTTCAACATCCTGTATCTCTCCTAATATTAACATTTTATCAAGGTTAGTTGGTTTGAATCGCAATATTTTGAAGTGAAGATTGTACTGTACTTCTATGAACAATTATTACTTGAGGACCACCCTGTATAAGATAGATTCACTATCAGCTCTAAATTTTTGTATTCTACATTTTAAAAACATTGACTTTTGATGTTAAAAAAATTTAATTTCATTTGGATGGAAAGTAAAATACATCATATTTCCAAATTTTCATTTGAAAAAAATTGTAGTTGCAAATTTATTTTTTACACGTTATCGCTTTTGACTAACTTTCCGGTAGCTAGTTGACCTTGACTTACAAAACAATTAGCAAATAACATTTTTTTTTCACCCATTTTATTAAGAAATACAAAAAGTATTTCAAAGATATTTGGTAAAAAGTTCTGGGACATTAAGTAATTTAAATAAAATGAAAGCTCACATTATCTACATCCTATTGGATGTATTCTATAAAAAAGGGATAATAAATATCAAATTCCTGACTATTTCAGTTATCAATGACATTATTACCAGGAAGGAAACAAAACCACATATGCCGTTTTGATAATGTTTTTTCTAAAAAATTATCAAGAAGTAATCTTTGTTGGTTAATGATTAAGTGAGTTATTTTGCATACTATTAAACAACATTTAGTAATGAATCAACATTCCAGAAAATAATACTATCAGCAAATGATTCAGGATTTTGGAAATTTGATACACACCATTATATAGTATACATGAGAAAGTGAAACCAAAGAAACCTTAGTAAATAACTGATATCAATACCGAAGAAACCAAATTCTCATTTTATAATGGTTTTAAAACCCTCACTACATATTTTCTTTATTATTCAAACCATTACATTGGAGATTATACAAATAACATTTTTTACTTTTTGTTCCAGTCTATATTGCCTCTTTGTGTGTGGTTAAATAATCTATCTGATTGGCAAATAAACTTAATCAGAAAAATATCTCCCCAAAGATAAACAAAGTGATAACCTTTATAAGCAAATCAACATTTAATCATATATTAACATAACATGTTTGAATCTCACCAAAAAGCAAAGTTAAAATTAGTTACCTTTATTTCCCCTTGAGATTCAGTATGATTTTTGCTTTTTTATCTGCTCCAAAATAAAAACTCAACTTTTGGAACATATGGATCAAAGCATATACCTAAATTAATATGAAATTAAGGCATAAATATATTAAACTTTTAGGGCTATCATTTTTTTCCTGATGATTAGTTTACTTAGTAAAGATCTGCCACTGGTAAAATGGTTTTCAGGATGGAAAGAAGGTGCAAAAGAAAAAGAAGATATAAAAATAACAGAATGTGACTGTAAATGTACAATAAAATACCATATTGCATCATAAATATATCATTAATCACCTAATCATTTTGTTTTCAATGGAAATGTTTATTTTTTTAAAGTAAATGTTTTATTTGCAAGATAAACAATTGTTATAACAACGTTTTTTCATGTTTGTTGGTCCAATTTTTGACCTCATTTGAACTGTAGATAATTAAACAGTTATTATAGTTACCACATTTATTATAATTAATAAAAATTTAATTAAAAATCAATGCATATCAACTACAAAGAGTCCTTTGATCACGAGCATTAAACAAATTTAAAATTGAGATAATTGTTCAGTACTTACCCCAGCTTGGTTTTTAACAAAATAGGACCCGCTAGAGCCTTGTGATATTCGTTCAGGGAATATTTCATGGTCTATAGCAGTTTCAGCCTGCCACACCAAATCACTAAATGAGGGATCATCTGCAAATTATAAGAAAAACCTATTTTGTCAATAGAAATAAAATTGAAAGCTCAAGTATATAAGTATAATATTTTTATAATTCAATTAAACGAGATTAATTGAATTACTAATAATCAACAAATAAAGATTTGTACCTGGGAATTGATTATAAGAGACATCAAGCCCTCCCCCCAACAAAGGCTGTGATTCTCCATTAACTCCTGGGGAATCCAACGTAGATTCGAATACTACTTCAGGAACAAGCGGTACGTCTTCACTATCACTGCAAACTATAGACAAGGCCCCGTGCGTTTCTCCTTCCGAACTACTTGTATTAATCAGAAAAGGAACAGTCTCACTGGCACTCATCACCCAGAAAATAAGACGAAAATATATTTCAACATTTAGGTATGTGGGATATGATACAATCTATATATTTGATATTATTTTTTGTTTTCGGTTGTAGTTCATTTAATTGGCAGAGATTTGAGTTACTTATTGGTAGAATAAATTATTTTTTGTAAAAATTAAGAAAAAATTGAACGGAGAACAAAAACGGTGACATCATTTGATTATACTCTGAATGACAATGACATTTTATGACAGTGACAAATAACGATGACGTTGACATGTATTACAAATGAAATTAAAAGAGAAGAAGAGCTGCTTATGACAAATGAAACTTGTTGTTTTTAACCTTTAAATATTAAATACTGTAATTTCATTTCTCTACTAATAATTTGTTAAAAAACACTTTAGAATCATGGATGTTGGGGAACTATTGGATTATAAAGTAATGTATTTAATTTTTTGAGCGTTAACAATGTGTCATTATTTTTAATTTTAGCCACCCCAAGCCCTTAAAAGGCCAACAGAAGCGGATAATGAGGAAGGTGATGTAGAAAAAGCAAGAAAAATGAGGAGAATCGCCCGGGCAAAGGCAAATAGAATGACTAGGCGACAAGTGTCTCCCACACCCTCATCACAACCACTTGATCATATAAGTGAGGAGGAAAGAGCAGAAATTCTAAAATTTGTAGAAACTGAACAAACTCAGGTTTATAATATACTAAATTAGTGAGCATACATTAACACTCATGCACTTTACTTTGTAGGGAGAAGTTATTGATGAGACAGCCCTGAAAAAGATTGTGTTAAATTTTGAAAAAAGAAGTCTAAAAAACCGAGAAATGAGGATTAAATTTCCAGATTCTCCAGAAAAGTTTTTGGACAGTGAAGTAGAACTCCATGAAACTCTACAAGAAATGAGATTATTATCAACAGCACCTGATTATTATCCATTATTGGTTAAACTCCAAGTGGTTCCTAGCCTTTTGGAATTATTGGCTCATGATAATACTGATATAGCAGTAAGTGTTTATTGATATATTTCTTTAAAATCAATCAATTTTACATATATGCTATAATCTATAGGTGGCAACTGTAGAACTGCTTCAAGAACTAACAGATGTGGATATTTTAAATGAATCAGAAGAAGGTACAGAGGCTCTCATAGAATCCTTATTAGAACACCAAGTAATTGCTCTGCTAGTACAAAATTTAGAAAGACTCGATGAAACTGTAAAAGAAGAAGCTGACGGAGTTCACAACACTTTATCAATTATTGAAAATCTGACTGAATTGAGTAATGAAATTGTTGTTGAATCTGCTAAACAAGGTCTTCTAGCTTGGTTATTAAAAAGACTCAAAGTAAAAGCTCCTTTTGATGCCAACAAATTGTATGTCAGTGAAATATTGTCCATATTACTACAAGATAATGATAAAAATAGGTAAGTATAAGTGTATAGGATATAATATTTTAGTATTTCGCTGTTTTTCTTGAACATTCACATTCAATTTTAATAAATTGTGTATATATTTTCAGGTTAGCTTTGGGAGAAATTGATGGAATCGACACATTATTGCAACAACTGGCTTTTTATAAAAGACACGATCCCAATAGTTCAGAGGAACACGAATTAATGGAGAATTTGTTCAATTGTCTATGTAGCTCCTTAATGGTGGTCCCCAATAGGGACAGATTCTTAAAAGGAGAAGGTTTGTATTGAATATATCTTTTAAACAATCTGGTTTTAATTTAGCTCCAATTATTTTTAGGTTTACAGCTGATGAACTTGATGCTTAGAGAGAAGAAAACATCTAGAAATGGTTCTTTGAAAGTTCTAGATTACGCGATGTCAGGTCCTAATGGAAAAGACAACTGTAACAAGTTTGTAGACATCTTAGGGCTCAGAACCATATTCCCCTTATTCATGAAAACTCCTAAAAAGAATAGAAGAAAAGTGCTATCTACAGAAGAACACGAGGAACATGTATGTTCCATTATAGCTTCAATGTTGAGAAATTGTAGAGGGTCTCAACGACAAAGATTGGTTAGTAAATTCACCGAAAACGACCATGAAAAAGTCGATAGACTGTTGGAATTACATTTCAAATATTTGGAAAAAGTTGAAGCTATAGATGACATCATCGAGGAGGGAAAAGAAGATGAAGATTCTATTTACTTGAAAAGACTTGAAAGTGAGTAAAAATATTATAATATAAAGAGAACTGCTAATTATTACCAATGTATTGTAGGTGGATTGTTCACTCTACAATTAGTGGATTATATTGTGGTGGAAGTTTGTGCAGCTGGACCCGCTAGTATAAAACATCGTGTAATGCAAATTTTGAATCTTCGTGGTGCTTCCCTAAAGACTATTAAACACATAATGAGAGAATACGCTGGCAATTTAGGAGAGGAAGGAGATAAAGAATGGAGGGATCAAGAGCAACAACATATTTTGAATTTAGTTGATAAGTTCTAAGTTATGTATTTATATTATATTAATGTACAAAATCGTCTTTTAATAAAGTAATTATCAGTAATATTTGAATTTTTTTATTCAGATATTGTTACCCCCAACAGACAAAAGAATGCTGGATGGAGCAAACAAAAATGCGTAATGTTATTTAAAATTTATATCTACACTTCACTTACAAAATATTGCTCTTATCGTTTGAATTGTTTCTTAAATCTTTCATAATGGTAGTCATCAGTAGCTTTTTCGTCTTTTTTCTTAGGTTTCTCATCAACTTTTGGTTTCTTTTGTGGTGCTTCACCAGCTGCTATGTTAAATCTATTATGATGAACAAAATTCACAGCCATATTAGAAGGAACAAACTGTGATGGGCCATCTTTTTTATTCTGCTTTTCCCACAATAACCTGTGAAATTTATTAATCTGCTTTATTTCCTAATAATTTGTATCTTGATTAATCACTCACCTAAGTTTGGCCTCTTCTGTAGCTTCGATATTTTTTATTTTTGCTTCAATCCCTAAATCCACTTCAGGTATACCACTCAGCATTTGATTTGACAACATTTCTTCTGATTGTTTCTTTGAAGTTGTTCTTAAATGTTCTGGTACCGACTGTAAAGCTATCTCCTCGGGTGTGTGATACTTCTTAGAGCTACCCACAGCTTCATCTTGTTTTTCTTTACCTTTTCGCTTTGATAGTTCAACTTCTATATACTTCATCATGTCCTCATCTTCATCTCTTTTATTAGTTTCGACTGAAAACTGTGTTCCTATTCCTGTATCATAAGCATCATCAACTTTCCAGTTTCCACTGCTTAAAGCTTTTAAACTTACTAATCCTCCAATATCTTTGTTATAAGGATCTTTTATTTCGTTGTCTGTAGGTACTTTTGTCCCTAGGGCCAAACCAACTATATTAACTCCACTAGGTCGTTCTCTAAGTTTTTGTATCTCTTTCATTTCTCTTAATTTTGAACTAACTGCAACACTATCTTCATCGTCACTGTCTTCCTGCTTCAGACGCTTCCTAAATTGTTTACGACCTTTTGATTTGAATTTTATTTCCGTCTTTACTTCTGAAGGATTTGATTCTTCGTCCGACATATCGGATATGTTTCCTTTAGGTAAAATAAATTAAAGTTTCTCTACATAATATATATATAATAATAAATAACTTACAAATAATCTGTTTATATTTGTGCTGTCAAAAGCAGGTCACAAACATAACCCTAAAAAAAATCTCGTTCGGTATCTATGGCAGAGATAACATATCTATGGTTCGGACCGTTCACATTCCAGTCCGAAGCTCCTCATGCGCACTTTATTATCAGTTTGCCGCGTCCGCCTGTTTTGAATTTGTATTGTTTCAAAGAAATTGCATTTATAAATCTGAATACAAATAAAAAAGTATAAATGGATACTATAAACATGGTTTGGGGCATCAAATCCCCTGGCAAGATTGCAATTAGTAGCTCTATGATTCAATCTGTACATTCTTTTTAATTAATTAATTATTAGGAATACAAGAAAGTAGTTTATGTAGTCTATTTTCTCAAATCCGGAGTACTCTATGAAAATGTTTAAGTATTTTTGTAAAAATATCTAATTTAAAGGTTCTTTTAAAATGTTTACAATTAAATTTTTTTTTCAACCGATAGAATCAAGACAAAAACTAATATTCATCGATGACTAGACGTAACCGATAACAAATTGCTTCGTTTGATCAGTGTGCTTTGGTAGTTGATAGAGGCGAGTGCGTAGTGCTTTTTCGTTTTCGGTTGTGCGTTATAAATGTATAATCGGTTTGTGTGCTGAGTGCCCGTTTGGAATTCGGTAAGTTTTTTAAACATTATTTAAATAAATAGTTTATTTTAATTGGCTAAGGTCTATAAAAACAATTTTTTTCAGGTAAACCAAGGCAAAAAACTGTTATATACTTACCGGCATAAAACCTCTACCCTTCACTTTTAGTTAATTTTCCTTTGTAATACAGGTTGGTATATTATGAACATACTTAAGTTATATTTGGTTAGTCATTTTGCAGATATTTTAAAATGTTTTTGTGTATTATGTAAATTTTACATCGTCACCGGTTGTCATTTCTTCATAGACATTATAAGTATTGCAATTAAACACCTCAATTTGGGTACCTATAACATGCAATATAAGTGATACAGAAGAATAATTTTATTATTTGGTATATTTATATTAATAAAAATTGATCGGCAATCATTTTTCTGTCAGTTCAGTGTCGAGTACATAAACAATAAAAAAACTGAAGTGTTTTTTACTGTTTTACTGTGGGCGTTCTAGATAAAAGCATTGTAATCAAGAAGGTAGGGACTGTCATTTTAATTCCTATTTAATTTGACAATTGTCAGTTTCGGAAATTTCGTCGTAAAAATGTATCGTGGATTGCATTTGCAATTAATTAATTATATCGTGTGCTTGAAGGAAAAATAGTATAATATTACACGGAGAAGAAACAGGATTCACTATTTGTTTCGTTCAGATTTACACTTCCTCGGCAGTAAATATCTGAACCCAACAAAATAAAAACGCCTTCTCGTAATGTAACTTACTATTTTGTCCATTCCATCAGTTGTCCTTGGAAATATTTTTTTCAATTATTGAAACGTGTATGTATATATTTTATGAAAAATAATCCAATTTTTTTAAAGGGTTTTTCCTTTTAAATGCATTTTCAATTTTTTCATGTTATATTTTTTAAACATGTTTCTTCTTTTGCAGTGTGTTTGTGTGTTGTCCTTATGGAGAAGTGGTGTTCTTTTTGGAATGAAGTATTCATGTGACAGCTGGGACAAAGGTAAAACTAAATTTATAGATTAATATATGGTACTGTACTGTACTTGAAAAAAAGCAAATATTTGATTTTAAATTTAACGAACAGTTTCGAGCAAATAATCGAATAAACTATACAGTTTTTGTCTGAAAAACAAAATAAAAGTAACTGATAAAATGACCATATATTTTCTGATTTTAACAATAAACAAATAGGCTCCTCGGTTAGACCCCTAATATTGTTTGTAAGGGTATTACTGTTATAAAAATCTTTGCTTTTTTATCATTCAAATTACATATTTATTATGAGTACCTAACCTCAAATATGTAAAATAAAAAAAACGACCTTTTCAACTTACCTATGAGAATGAATCCTGTGATAGGTAATAATGCACTATTGTAGTAATGAAGGGAGATGAAAATGAAAATATTTCTATGAGCTTAGAGCTCTTAACAGAGATATCTATTATTATTACATTGCTGGTATTTTTCTAGGAATACAAAATATTATTTCATTTGTTCGTTGCACTAGTAAAGCTGGTTGCATAGTATCCAGGTTTTTTTACAACGCCATCTGGGTCACAGTACCAGTATCAAATGTGTCCCAGCCTTTTGAAATACTTTTATTTTATGCAAAAGGCCCAAGATTTTGCGATAAAACAAAAATAACTGTGCTTTTACCTCACATTCAAACTGTTTTTGCCATCAGCACAGGTGATATGGCTGATATTACTAAAGTTATGCAACTTACAGTGCAGATATGTTACAGTTCGAATGTTAGGTAATAGTCCAGTAAATGAAGGGATAAAGCTCCTGAAAAGTCTCTGAAAACTTCACTTTGGGCTCAATTTGTAGATCACGGCAGGTTTTTTTAAACGAGAAAAAACTTAACGCGATTCAGTTTACGGAAGGGAGTGAAAATGGCACCCTAAACCCTGAAAAACGGGTTTATCGCTAATATCTGGCTAAATATGCGAATTAGAGAATTTTTCTTCAGATAAAAAATGAAGATCGTCTTTTAATCCAACACAAACAAATTTTTAAAAATAACTCGGCACCTACTAAGAGACGCGGTACTTTTTTGACGATGGATTCGTAACGAGCAGAATTTTTTCATATCTTGCACCTTAGGATTCTCATCATAAGTGTGCTGGGGTCACGGATATAGCTTTTGCCTATAGGGAATACTTCTATGAGAGACTATATGCTTTATTGGCAGTGACATTTTAAAACCATTTTTTAAACTTTGTTCTTTTTTTGCAGGTAAGTGTGTTAAGAGTATTTTTGGGAACTACATGTATTCACCTTGCAGCGATGACAGGTAAAACTTAATTTATAAATAAATATACAGGGAGGGAAGTTTGATAATCGATTTAAATAATTGACATACAGCAAAATGAAGAATATTATTGCTATTTTAAGAATGTTTACAGCACTACTTTATTATTATCATTATTATTATTACTATAAGTTTGGTATTAATACGAGTTATACAGAAATAAGTTATAGATAATCTATTTGTAGTTCTTATGAGCTATGTGGCTTCTTAGACCCTCATTTCATTTGCGTTACGTTCTTCGATGGTCAGGGCAGAAACAAAACAGTATAATTTTGAAAATATTGAATGAACATTTTTGTAAGATAATCCTTAATCCAAAGTGCTTATCCATATTTTTCCTATTCGGAGTGAGGCGCGTTCTAGGTAAGAGCGCGGGTGGTGATGGGGACCTCCCTCTTTTTAAACTCGAAACGTAGTGTTCTTCTTGAATGAAAAAAATATAAGTTTTTTTTTCCAAAACTACCCTTTGGTTCAAAATTTATGACAAAAAATTCGTAATAAGGTTATTTTGGGACGAGAAATCGACTCCATTTATGCATATACAACTGAGTAATTGCTAAATTTTAGATACATTTTTATTCTTATTTCAAATGGAACACCCTGTATTATATAGCAAAAATAGAATCTTTGATAGTGTAACTTTAATTTTTGTCAAGCATTCCCTATACCCAAAGTCTATAAAAACACAGTTATTTTGTAATATCACAAAACTCTGTTTGGTGAAATAATTTTTGTTTCTTTAACGTACAACAAGCTACAGAGCGTTGATTTACCTACGATTTTCACATAAGCGTGTCCATATCTTTTGAAGGACTCTGTATAACGTGGCAAAACCTCACATCAAAAGCTTCAAAAAAATTTAACCAATCCGAATTTGGTATAATATACAGGGGTTCTCATTTGAAAAATCATATGTTTGGTTTGTAACGGAGTTATGCAGCATTCTGTATAGTTCGATATAATTTCAAAATATGGACCTTCAACACATCTACTATTTTTGTTGATAACATTTTTTGATATCTCTTGAAATAACCCATATACCGAAGTTTGTCGTAATGTTGGTACACCCTGTATGAATTAAAATGAGTTCAAGAAGTCTCTACTTGCCTTCAACAATAATTCTCTTGACGTAATTTCCAAATCGCACCTTTGGAGAAATACTGACACAATAGGAGTTGTGACTCTCACCTACCCTACTCCAAAATCAGCTTTGGAATACTCAGATAATTGTGACCAAAAACGATATCCAAATATTTACACATGGTTACAAATATTGGCTACCATACCTGTTTGCACTGCTACTCCAGAGAGGACCTTTTCAGGCCCAAGAAGACTCAACGTCTACCTAAGAATATTTCGTAAAGTTCCATTTTGTATCATTATCTTTGGATAATTTCTGGGGAATTGGAGTGATTGAAAAAAAATTCAAGGAAATACCCAAAAATTTACTGAATAAGTAGAATTACTTTTACATTTAGAGTTTAATCTTAAAAAAAACGTTACATACAATGTACAACATCCACAAGATCAGTCATCGATCAACTAACTTTGAACGTAACTATTTACATAAAAAGAAATAAAAATCAAAAATGTATAAAAAATATCAGATCAATTTTGACGCCATATATATAT